>CM020519.1:3077500-3437500 GCA_009823395.1 Thamnaconus septentrionalis | reverse complement strand
CTCTTTTTTTTTTCTTCAACGCGAGGCGAGAGCGATGCGATGATCTGGAGCTGATAAAAAAAAAAAAAAAAAAAAAGTACCAGGGGAGGCTGAGTGAAAGGACTGTTGGAGAAAAGAGGAGGAGGAGGAGGGGGGGGGGGGGGAGGAGGAGGAGGAGGAGGAGGGTCGCCGAAAAGAGGCGACCATTGTTCCTTAAATTGCCCCTAAGGCCCCAACGTAACCCCCCCCCTCATCACTCACACACACACACACACACACACACACACACACAGCAGCTGACCAGGTTTCCTGGAGCGTCGTCTTCAGCCGAGCAGCAGCTGGATGCATCTCTGCATCTCCGGACGGACGGCAACATCGGAAGACAACAACTACAACAACAACAACACAACACAACACAACACAACACACACACACACACACACACTAGTGACCGACGGACGGTCAAACTCTCCACACAGGCGGCAGCCAGTGAATTCGGCGGCCGGGTGCGAAGGCCGAGAGCCGCCGCCGCCGTGTGAAGGAATCCGAGCTGGCAGGACGTCCCGGCTGCACACTGACCCCTGGACGACCCCTGAATCCCCGTCTGCTCACACTGCACGCTCGCCTCCCGCTTACACATAACACACATAACACACACACACACATCTGCAGTCGATAAATATTATCAGGCTCAAGTCGAACGGATCAGCGGTTGAGATGTGCAGACGGGCCCCGGTGAGAGACCAGAACCTCCTCCTCCTCCTCCAGGCTCCTCCTCTACACACCTCCATCAGCGGGTCACATGATGCACAGTGACTCATCGTGAACATGGTTTTAGGTTTTAAGAGGAGAGCAAACGAGAGCACCGGACTGTCAGGAGACTGGCTGCAGGTCCAGTCCAGGTTGACAAGATGTCAAGAAGAGGCCCGACTGGACCTTCAGGGTCCAACATGCTGAGGGCCCAGTGCACGTCCACGAGCACCAGTAAGAAACACTTTAAAACTTAAGTCACTTTGGAGGCAACAGGTTCATAAATACCGTTTCCCCATCGCAACTTATTTGGAAAAAGCTGCACCGCTGCACTTGAAGTTGCGTAATTCTCCAGTTTTCCTGACTCACTGCCGTCACCCAAGCGTGGGCCGTTTGGTTTGTTGTTTGCAGGAAGGAAGAGAAAAAAAGTGGAGGCCTGGTCCTACCTGGTGGCCTCGTGCTCCAGCCGCGACACGCTGGGCACGTAGAACATGACGCCGAAGAAGAGCAGCGGCTCGTTGCCAAACTTGTCCAGCTGCTTCTTGAGGGGCTTCTCCAGCTCCACCCAGCGCTGCGACGGAGCCTGGGTCTTCCCATGGAACCACAGGCCAAAGTAGTGGGTCTGGAGGGGCAGAACATGCATGGATTCAACAGGCACATATTTCATATTTCCCCATCAGATCTGATTAAAAACCTTTGACGTGTGCAGACTGAGAGCAGCCAATGAGGCGGCGGCGATGGTATCTCACCCAAGCGTGAGACGACCTCTTAAATACTAATGGAAGTGAATCACAGTGACGCAATGACAACAGAGATGTTTTCATCCGATAGGGCCGTCTAGAAGCCGTGAGTCACTGCAGAGTGGGGAAACTTTTCAGAAAACTCCCCGAGGTTCCCTGACGGAACGATCGGATCGCTCAACCTCCTCGCTGGTGTTTTGAACGGCTTTACGACCTGCTTCCACGGCCCTGGGGGGGGGGGGTTTGAGGGCAGTGGGGGCGGGTGGGCAGGTGCCGACATGCTAGCGACGTGCAACGCCGGCTGGTTGCAAGTCGTGAAATTAGTCATGACAAAGCAAAAACATCGTTCACATCGAACCCGGTTTGTAATGAGGTGAGGATTTATTTATTTTTTTGTCGTCGTCAATCAGTGCACTGACTCTGATCCAGCCGCTCAAATCGTGAACTCCTGTTCAAAACACAATAAATACTTCACTCGGATGATTTGTAAGTACACTAGCAGTGAAAGGTTTGGACACACCTTCTAATGCAACGTATTTTCTTTTTCGTTAGTTCTTTCTACACTGCAGATAGATACTGAAGACATCAAATATATGAGCAAGATATATGTTATTATGCAGCAACGAAAAACACTTTCAATAACTGTAAATATGCTTTTTATGTAAGGTGGCAATTATGAAGAACTTAAATATAAAATGTATTTGAGTTATTGGACACTTTCACTGCTTCCTTCATAATTCCATGAGTGCTCATACGTAGTTTTGATGCCTTCAGTGAGAAACTGCAACGTCAATAGTCATGAGAATGAAAGAAAGACATTAAATTCAAAGGGTGCGTCCAAACTTTTGACTGCTAGTGTATTTGTAAAGTAAAATGTATTAATTTTGTACTTGAAACAGCACAATAATTGAGGAACTATGAGCAATTTACACTTTTGATAAATGCAAGGCGGTGGAAGTGGCGTTAGCAAACAAGCTAACATGAGCTAACCGCTAATGCTCCTGGCCAAACTAATTTGGACTACAGTAAATCATTCTGACTGTTTTGACGAGGTCTTTAAAATTCACTGTGAAAAAAAAAGCAGTGGTTGTTTAATTTCTGGCGCGTGCAAATGCAGCAGCGCACAATTCAGGGAAACGGTACCACAACGAAACGCAACACAACGCAACACAACAGACTGCGTCGGAACCGCGGCGCTGAGACAAAGTGTTACAACACCTGTTTCGCACTGTGTCGTGTTGTTGCGAGGCAATTAAAGTCATAAATCTGCCAGCTGCAAAAAGGCAACCCCCCCCCCACACACACAAACACACACACAAACACAAAGGCCTCAGGTGCAGCAGTTAAAAAGGTGAAAACGGGTCGTTTGGACGGACGGAGAGTCGCAGGAACGTAGCCGACGCCTGGCAAATGCCGCAGCACAGTGTGAGTACACACTCCTGAGACCTGCACGTCTGTCAAAGTCAAAGTCAAGCCAACAAAACAACACACCAGGACACACACGTGCACACACACACACACACACACATGCCATGTGGAGGCTAACATGCAGAGAGGAAGAGGGAAGAAAATGAGAGAAAAACTAGAGGTGTTGTTGCAGTGTGTGTGTGTGTGTGTGTGTGTGTGTGTGTGTGTGTGTGTGTGTGTGTGTGTGTGCACAAGCGGGGTAGCCGTATCTCTTTCTTCTGCAGGGAGGGAGGGGCGGGCGAGAGGACAGAGCGAGCTACGCTTCGTTAGAGACGGACAAGGACCCAGCGGGAGAGCGCAGACACACAAACACACACTCGCACACAGACACACACTCACTCACTCACTCGGAGGACACGTGGCGATCACACACACACACACACACACACACACACACACACACGTCATTCATAACAGCGACATGAATCAGCGCCGCCTTTTAAATCAGGCTTGATGCAGGTGACACATCCACCCACAGGGAAACCAGTGAGGGATAAAAAAGAAAAGAAAACATCATTTGAAAAAGAAATGTTCCAATTCAACTGGTCCAAAACAGTAGATGATGAGTTCATTCCACCACAAGAGATTTATGATGTGACCTAAGATGAGTCTTGGGGGAAACGCCTGCACATATCGGTATCGGCTGCTATCAGAATGGGAAATTAAGAGTTTAGAAAATATTGGCTTATCGGATATAAAAGTCAATATCGGACATCCCTCTCCCTCTAGAATGATTAAGTACATCTGCTAGATGAGAAGCTCCATGGCGCGCTCACCTCCCGCAGCTCCAGCCTCTGCGCCACCGCCTCCAGACACTCCTGGCCCGTGCTCTCCACCGACAGCGTGCACTCGATCACATGACTGTCCAGCAGGCGGATCCGCGTCACAAAGTAGTTCTTGCTCAGCACGTTGTAGCGCCGCGTGCGCCGCAGCATCAGCCGGAAAGGCATGGCTGGTCCGTGGGTGGTGGTGGGAGGATGGGGGTCAGAGGTCGCGGCGTGGAGTGGTGGTCAGACGGTCAAAAAGTCGCTCTCGGGAAACAAGAAGAGGAGGGCTGGGGGTGTTTGTGGGCGGGCTCTATGACCTGACCTCTGACCTCCGCACTCTGGCACGACGCCAGACGCACCGCCGGGTGGAGAGACGCACCCCGGCCAGGCGCTGGCCCATTCCCAGAGGTGTCCGGAGGAGCAGGAGGAGGAGGAGGACCAACTGGACCTGCAGCAGGAGACAAAGGGGAGGAGGAGGAGGAGGAGGAGGAGGAGGAAGAGTTAATAACAGCGACTTCTTCACACTCATCTGCTTATCAAAGCACCGCTCACTGGATTGATAACCTTGCACACATTGGTAGGTATGTTTGTGTGTGTGTGTGTGTGTGTGTGTGTGTGTGTGTGTGTGTGCATGTATCTTCAACCATTCCAGTATGATGATGTTTCCAGTTTTTAAAACTCAAAACTCGTCGGTTCATCTCTTCCTACTCACTTTAATTCAGACCTTTAAGTTTTTTTGCTTGTTGTTTCAAATATATTTTATTCTCTGTTCGGTGACCTTGGATGACCTGGAAGGCACCATCAAAATAAAATGTATCATCATCATGGTTATTATTATTATTATTATTATTGTCAATATTTAGCAGCCCTGGGGCAACAGGTGAGAATCAGCAAACTCAACAGATCTTCTCTTGTTTCCAAGATGATTGTCAGACTTTGCATTGTCCACGTTTTTAGACGCATAACAGAAGCATCCTGCTCCGATTACACCCCCCTCCCCCCCCCCTCCCTCACCCCCCGGCTGCACCCACCCCAAGAGAGCCGAGCAGCCAGGAGGCCAGAAAAGTGAAGCTTTGGATGAACGGACTTCAAACGGTCCGAGCGCAGACGTCAGCTGCCTTCCAGGAACTATTGGAGCTTCTGAGGTTCATTTCAGGGCTGTGTGTGTGTGTGTGTGTGTGTGTGTGTGTGTGTGTGTGTGTGTGTGTGTGTGTGTGTGTGTGTGGGGTTTGGAGGGAGCACTTCCTGTTCTCTTTCATCCACCACCTTGCTGACAGCCGCACTGCACTGCACTGCAATGCACTGTACAGCACAGGACGTGTGCCGCAGCGGCACACATGCTCACACAGAGTAGCTGCTTGGACGCCAAACAGAAGAGAAAACGTCCTTGATTGAAAACTCACAACTTGGTAGTGAGGACATTAGCACGCCGTCGAGAGGACGATAAAACCACAAACACACGCAAGTGTATTTTAAGTGTTTTTTTTTCAGTTTTTAGTTGTTTTGTTTTGTTAAGTAAAAAAAAAAAAAAGTCTGGCTCATCCATCTTGCCAACCTCCAACATAAGCGTTTTAATCGGTCGTGAAATTTCTCAGATAAAATGTTTCAGAGTTTTCTTTTAAAAAACAAAACAACAAACTGCTTTCAGGACGACCCAGAAGAAGAAAAGTTGGAGGCACCATGCAGGCTGCTGCTGCTGCTGCTGCTGCTGCTGCTGCTGCTGCTGCTGCTGCTGCTGCTGCTGCTGGAGGAGGTTCCCTTTTATCGCCCTCGCAGCAGTTTTTTATCAGAAACTTTTTCAACTCTCTCCCGGATGGACATGTAGCACAGTTCCAGGAAACCCAGCAACATTCCTGCATCACTCATCAATTTTTTTTCACATATACCTTGAAGGGCACAGCGGTTGGGACACGTCTGTGCACTAATACCAGCGTGGAGACTAGAAAGACACGCCCACTTTTTTTATCCCGGACGATTAAATCACCCAGTCAGTTATGACGTTTCTTATTTTATCCAGGCTGATTAATGCTGCTGGAATTAAAACGGGCTGAATTCGCAGAGTCACCACGCCGAGGGTGGTGGCCGCTCTCGCTGCCTCGTCAGACGGGAAGGAGCCGGCCGGAGGCGACCGGGAAGCTTCCACACCTCTGTCGCCGGGAGAAAAACAACAGGCGCTCGGGAGGAGCGGTGACGCATGACGGAAAACTCAAGAAGGGCCCGGAATGCCGAGCGACACGAGAGGATTTAAAGAGGGAAGGGGGGCAGAGGGGGGTTGCAGAGAGTTTAAAGTAGAAGAAAGAAAAAAAAACGAGTGACGAATGAGCCGACGGGGGAAGAAAAAATGTTGCTGTGTGGATGGATGTGTTGCTTCTTGTCTGGAGGATTGTTTTTATTTTTTTTTGGGGGGGGGGGGATGTGCTGTTGATCGTCGTCTTGGACGGCGGCCAGGATTCCTCAGCACCCTCGGAAAACACAGACACACACCTGACACTTGAACGCACCATAAAGCAGGGGGGGAGCGGGGGAGGGGCCTGTGTGTGAGCAGGTGTGATGTGAAAAGTGCGACCCGCGTTTGTTTGGCAGCCTCGCTCCACCCTTTTTTTTCACCCGCTGGAAGGTCCGCCCCCTTTGTGGGAAGCCACAACACATTCCACAGTCCTGAATACACGGTGGGAGGAGGCAGGGGCAGCAAACTGAGCCCTCTGTTTGCAGCCTTCCAGCAAAAAAAAAGCTTATTTTACCTGACATCAATGTTTCAATGCATCTTCCACATCTTCCAACCTGCTTGCTAGAAGACTTTGGCATGAGCTGGCAAGGCCTCGGCGCCCTTTGTGACATCACACAGGGCCCCAGCGTTGCATTAGCGCTCAGGTTAAAGTGGAGCAAGCAACAACAAAAAAAACTCACCCACCCTCACTTCCTGTGAGAAAAAAAAAAGAGTGAATTATTGCATTTCAAGAATCTAAAAGGGGGATAACGCGGTCACACGGTGACCGCAGTGGTCACCTGACCTGAACCAGGTCGCTGAGGCTTATGGGAAACAAACTAAAACTCTCTCACACACACACACACACACACACACACACACAGAGCAGTAAAACAACAACAACAGCAAAGATCAGAGCAAACGGGGGAGCAGAGAGAAAAACACTCAGAGGCACAAATAAAGACGCATACTTTCTCCGTGCGGTGTGCAAACATAGACATGCATGAACAAGGAACACCACAAACACGTACACACACGCATGCGCAAGCCAGCGTGCCACACACACACACACACACACACACACACACACACACACACACAGCAGGTTTCGCAGAGGTTAGCCAGCGGACCAGACCAGACACAGTTAAAAGTAGCAATCAGTGGCGCGGTTGGCACTGCGTGGTCGACTCCATCCAGACAGACGGACGGACAGACAGACAGACAATAGCTGCGGACCAGAACTCACTCCTTCACACACCCACTCCTTCACACACACACACACCCCAGAGAGCCACGGCCTCTCGCTCTCTCCCCCCGGCCGATGGTCTCTCTCTCTCTCTCTCTCTCTCTCTCTCTCTCTCTCTCTCTCTCTCTCTCTCTCTCTCTCTCTCTCTCTCTCTCTCTCTCTCTCTCTCTCTCTCTCTCTCTCTCTCTCTCTCTCTCTCATGATTTTTGCACATTGTAATTTTGCGGCGTGGAGAAAACGAGCGGGGAAAAACTGAGGGAAGAGGGTTGTTTTTTCCTCTTTTGGCTAAAAATACACGTTAAAAAAAACCCATACCATTCTTCCTTTGTCGAGTTTTTTTCTCTCCTTTTTTTTCTCCTGAAAAAAAGTGAAGGTGAAAAAAACAGGCCCCGTGACCCTGAATTGGAATAAGCGGGTAAAGAAGATGAAAAAAACAGAGATGTTTTTTCGTTGTTGTTGTTTTTTTTTTTTTTCCCAGAGTGTGTGTTCAAAAATCCGCAAAAACCACAAGTATGCTTTCCTGCCCCAGCGTTTATTTGCAGATGCTTTTTTTTTCAGCAACGCCGAGATGGAGGGTCCCGGACCGAGAGGTCGAGTCGCAAAGAGTTCAAAGACACATCAGCATCGTTGAAGGAAAAAGTGTTTTCCCCCGGAGTGTCAGTTTAAAGGGATGTTTCAAATTTTACAATATCTACTCAGGTTCAGGCTGTTTTCAAATTCAATGACTGCTTTGTTTTTCCCTCCAACATAATTGTGTGGAAAATGTAATAAATTTAAAATGACATGTTGTCCGTAAAAAAGAAAAAAGAAAAAAACGTGGCGGCCACTAAATCAGACTGGGACGGGTGTGACAAAGTCAGACGCTGACGTTTGTGTTTCAGCAGCAGACCAGCATGGAAACAAAATAAAACTATTTTGAGCCAGGTTTCCCAGCTCGGTCGGGACTCAGGACCGGAAGTTTCCGGGCCGTCGGGTCACCTGTCAGACCAGCACGAGGAGGAAAAGCTAAACATCACAAGCCGAGCCAAACACGCAGCAGCAAACACGACAGCGGGACGGCCGCGTTTAAACAACACGGCTGCACCGCTCTCCGAAGAATCACGGCAAACGCCTCCAACGAGTCATCACCGCAGCGGCTGCACACAAATGCAGTGTTGGAAATGTTGTGTGTGTGTGTGTGTGTGTGTGTGTGTGTGTGTGTCATCATTTCTCTTCATGGGCACAAAAAAAAGGAACAAAACGGCAAAGCCTTGGACGCAAGTGTAGTGTGTAATTCAATCAATCCCATCCCTGTTGCTCCCCAACCCAACCCCACACACACACACACACACACACACACACGCACACAAGCACACACGCACACACACACACACCAGTCGCACATGAGCGGTGGAGCAAAACAAACGGGTTAAGTGCTTCACGGCTTGTAACTGCTCTTCCTCCATCAGACTCTTTGTTTTGGCCCCGCCCCCTTCACGTGGAAGTTGAGAAAACGCCGCTGACACTCAAAGTTCGGAAATAATATCGATGGCTCCGCTTGGAAAAGTTCCTCGGCAGCTTCATATGAACTCTGAAACCTTGCACGTCCACTTTGACAGGCTCCCCACTCTAAATGTTTTCAGTCTGTCTGAAAACTTTCTTGTTATGGTGTTAGAAGAAGAACAAGGAGAAGAAGAAGAACATGAACAAGAACAAGAACATGAAGAACCAGAAGAAGAAATCAGCATGAACGCTGCAACGAGCATCAGGCATTTGCTCAACAAACAACAGTGAAAGCTTCTTTGAAAGACTCGGTGACAGTCGGCTGAAACGTCGCTAACTGGCTCCATAAAAAGAAAAAAAATCTCAGCAGCTTTTCTTTTCCATTATTCTTCTATCTTCAACAGTCTCGGACCAGACGGACATGAAACGGCTCCGGCAGATTTGCGGGCGGCTCCGGCAGGAGTGTCGGGTTCCCGTTAAAAGGCGACGACAGGCTGCGTGTTTCATTTCATGTCATGCGATAGATCTCCGCCGCAGCCATATGTTCCTCCAGGCTGCAGCACAACACAGGAGGAACCAGCGGAGAAGATCTTCTTAGGTCTTCTGAGCCTCTTTCATGTCGCATGATGGGATTTTTTTTTTTTGGGGGGGGGGCGTTGTTTTGTTTGGCGGAGGGTCG
Source organism: Thamnaconus septentrionalis (assembly GCA_009823395.1). NCBI lineage: Eukaryota > Metazoa > Chordata > Actinopteri > Tetraodontiformes > Monacanthidae > Thamnaconus > Thamnaconus septentrionalis. The sequence continues at coordinate 3,428,184 of CM020519.1, read as the reverse complement.
CAGCTTAAAGGTCTGAACACGTGGAGACAAAACGTCTCATCAGAGTCTTAGAGGGGAGCCCCCTGCCGAACCCACCTCCACTGACCCTGGATCAGCAGCAGTGACAGTGGACACACACACACACACAGGGGCCTTGTTTTCCCAGCATGCCGAGGGGACAGCGGGGGCCCAAACACCACGACCACATTTGTCCCAAATCAGAACAATTAAAACATTGATACACAATTCACGACATGCCTGCATACACCCACTGTGTGCACGCACACACACACACACACACACACACACACACACACACACACACACACACACACACACACACACACACACAGAGCGTCTGTCACACACGCAGTCGTCAGCAGCTGCAGGCAGATGGTGCAGCCAGGCGGCCGGCCGGCCAGACAGCGTGTTTGTAACAAGCGCATCTGCTCTCTTTCACTTTCCTGCTCTCCTCTTTCTCTCCGCCACACACACACACACACACACACACACACACTCTTCACTCTATAAGGTACAGTGCTGCAGTGTGTTAAACTTCAATGGGAAGCAGAAACATGGCGGCGATGCAAGAGCGAGCGACTGCCTGCACACTTGTGACGCTGGGCCGGTGATTACAGTTGGAAGAGTGCGTTGCACTCCTGCGAGCCCTTTAAAAGGCAACTGAACAACTAAATGACGGTATAATTAGCAGAATATATTCCAATAGAGCGCCCCCCACGCAGTGCAGCTCTCTTTGAACAGAGAACGGACGGACGTCCTGTCACAAAGATGTGAAACCCTGAAATATTGTCTGTGTGAAACCAGGAGGAAGGACGGCGCTTGAAATAATCTGCTCAGTGTTTTCACGCGTTTGGATTAAATCCAACGTTTCATCCCTTTGAAGTGCATTTTTTCAAAAAGAAGAGTTCAGGCTCTCCAGGGAATCATATCAACCTCTCCGCAGCACGTCCTGACAAGTCCAACAAGGAATTTTAATGCTGGACAGCGAGCGGCTCAAAGGGGAAAACTGTCAACAAAACACGACCACACACACACACACTATCTTGACTGTGAGTGAGCTGCAGGACTTGATGGCTCCTCGAGAACCTGTGCTGCTGCTGCTGCTGCTGCTGCTGCTGCTGCTGCTGCTGCTGAGGACCGAGGAGGAGGACCGAGGAGGAGGAAGAGGAGGAGGAGGAGGAAGAGGAGGCCGAGGCTGGCTGCCGACCAGCTTTCCAAAACCGACGGTGACGTCGGCGACTGCCAGCTCATCGCCGTGCCAGCGGCGCCGCCTCGGGAATCACGGCGGCCCGGAGCGTTTGGAGATACGACCCAGCAACAAGGAGTGGGGGGGGTGTGTGTGTGTGTGTGTGTGTGTGTGTGTGTGTGTGTGTGTGTGTGTGTGACCGTGTGAGTGAGACAACAAGCCGAGGTTCTCATGCTCTTATCATGTTGGTACAGTTGCTGGAGAGGCGACACCGGTGGGGGGGAGGGGAGGGGAGGGGACGGTGAGAGGGGGGGCAGGATGGGGATGGGGGGGGTGGGGGGAGGGACTGATAGCGGCGGCAGTGCAGACCGTCGGCCGCCGAGTCTCTTTCCGGCAAAACCTCAGCGCCGCTCTTCACATTTTCCACCACCACCCACCACCCTCCCTCCTTCTGGGAACCAGCGGGGGCTCACACACACACACACACACACACACACACACACACACACACTGCTAGCAACAACAACAACACAACAGCAGCAGCAGCAGCAGCAGCAGCAGTAGCAGCGGCAGCGTCCTGGTTTACGGGTCCCTGAATGCAGCAGCTCTTTGATGGCGCTGTGCTGCTGTATCAGCGGCTCCTGTAACCAACAAAGTGGCCGTCAGGAAGAAGACGCGACTTCAAACGGAAAGTTCAGCCGCTTGATCTTCTGTCACATGTGAGCCACATTAAAGCGCACACTTCCGCCGCCGAAACCCCTTTAAAAATAAAATTGCACCTCACACTTCGAACTTTACGGGGGAACTTGCATTGCGTTGTATTTTTTTTTTTTTTTTTTTTTTTTTCCAGAGAGGTAGTGGGGGGGTCGTGGAGGGGCCGATCAAAGGGACAGGGGTCAAAGTGGAGTTTTTTGGGGGGGAGGGAGGGTGGGCGGGGCCACGGTGGTGACTGACAGCTGGCCTGGGAGGAGGTGTGGACTGTGGGAGAGTTGGGCAGGCGGCGGCACGTCGGCGCGGCTCTGTTGTCGTCGTCTGCCAGATGGAGCAGCACTTACACAACACTGGCAGCCTGCAGGTCACAATGCACACACACACACACACCTGCACACACACATACCAGTCAACACATCTTAGCTCTAATTTATGTGTTTCTTTGCTTTATGGCGTGCACGTAATGCCTGTTGGGGTCAGCAACAAATGAGTTGATTGTTGCTTTTTGATAACTGATGTCAATTAGTTGAATATATTGATGTGCAGACTGGGGTGAGTCATCAGTGAGATGGTAGTTCCATTTATGATGTCACAAAGGGCTGTGTCATTGAAAAAGTAGAGCAAGCAGCAGAAGCCCAGGATGGACTTTTCCCATTTCTGGGAGAGTTTACCGGCCGACTTGAGACACGTGGTGAAAACTAAGAATATTAATTCTTAGCAAAGTGAATTTTACGTCCAATCGGCAACAAATCTACTCCATCACGCACGTTTTATCCGGAACCCAGAGGAAAACGAAAGGCACAGGAACACGGCCCCTCCTCTCCCGTCGTCTTCTTCTCAGCGCGACCCAAAATTGCAGGTGCGCCGCTGGGCCCCCTACGTAGCAATCAAAGCGGCCTTTAGACACAAATGGCCCAGTGGCAAGACAAACAATGGCCAGTGTGCCGTCTGAGCGCAGCAGGGCCCACATTAGGCAGGCCGCACCTATCATGGCCGTGCCCCGCTGACGTCCAGCGCCACATGCCAGCGGAGGCTGGCGGCTGGCACGGCCGCACGGGAGAGACACACAGAGCGGCAGCGTCCGCTTCAACCTAAACATTATTGGATATTTACCCACTGTGTTGTGTCTAAACGGGCCTGAGGTGGAGGCTGCGGCTCTTTCACTTCTTCAAATGGTCCAGCTGCGTGATTTTTTTTTTTTTGTTTGTTTTTTTCTTTATTTTAAAGTGCTGCGTCCTCTCGAGCCACTTGCTGCAGCACCATATAATTTACGCAGCATGCCTTTGGGCTTATAAAGGCAGCCAGATGTGTGTGTGTGTGTGTGTGTGTGTGTGTGTGTAGCCCAGGTCTCCTGCAGCAGCCATGCTATATTTGCCCGTACAGAACTCTCTCCTCTTTTTTTTTCTCTTTTCCTTCTTTCATTCTTTCTCTCTCCTTTTCTTTTGCGCAGCAACACTTTGCAGGCTAAATTGCGTGTCCGGACACATCTTGTGCACGCTCTGACACAAAACATGTATGCGCGCACACAGACAGATGACGACTGAAGGTTTAAAAAAAAAAAAAAAAAAAAACGACAAACAGATCAGCAGCAAAAAAGTTGCAAGTGTTTGATGGATCCAAAAGGAAGGACGTGGTTTGTTCTTGTTGTTTTTACATACACACACACACACACACACCATGTCTTCCAGGTTCAATGTAATCAACCCTTCAAGTGCATCACTTTTTAACCAGGAATTCGTCGTTTGAGACAGCAGGTCTACAAGCATCCACAAGCACAGATTGCTTATCAGTGATTGATGACCATTGCCTGGTGTAAAATGCCCCCATCTGATGTAAACTCTGCACTCATTGGGCCAATACAGGCACCTGGGTGTCAAAACCGGTGCAAAGGTGCAACGCAAAAGGTGGAGGGGGCTGTCCTCCTGAAGCACAAGACACCTCAGTCCCTTCAACCAGAAACCCCAAATTAAGACTTAAGTTCAGACTTCAGGTTGGGAAGTTTGTCCTATCAATGAGTTGATCCACATGAAATCGCATCCAGCAGGCATCTTACAGGCCCCTCGAGAGGATTTGGGGCTCATGTCTGCATATTTGCCGCATGTTTATCTTCAGTGGACGGTGAGACGAAGGGGGGAGTAAGGGGGACGTTTGGAATCTGCTCCATAAGGCCCGTAAAGCCGCACATACGCGTCGAGTTTAGACGCAATGGGTTGTGGTATGAAAATGGGGGGGGAGTTTTGCTTCCCTTCGAGGAACCAGCGCTCGAGGAGGTGGAGGAGCTCTCAACTCACCGCTGGTCGTTCGCTACATGCTCCGCTCCTCTGCTCCGCACCGAAGAAAGTCGCCGTTCAACCTCGACGGCCCTGAACGTCACAGCATCAGGACGACCATCCGCGCGGCGCTCATTTCCGATGCGTTTAAATTCCAAATGTTTGGCAGGAACGAGAAGTTTCAAAATGAAAAAAAAAAAAAATTCGATGAAGAGAGATTTTTTTTCTTTTTTTTTTTTTTTTTTTACTCGTCGGCCAAAAAAAGGGCAGTCGCGCAAAAAAAAAAAAAAAAAGTTGAGCAGAGTCGCTTCAGCAGCAGCAGCCGAACACGAATAAGAGGGAAAAGAGGGGGAACCGTCCCGGAAAAGTTGTCCAACTTGGCCGTGAAGTACAACGACGTGGTCTTCGTCTCGCACAGGGACTCTTGGTATGTTTATAGTAGTGGGTCTCTGTAGTCCAATGGAGGCGTTCGGGACGGGAAAGAGGGGGGTGCGAGGTGCGTTCAGGACCCGCACAGTTCTGGAAAGGATAGCTTCGATGACACACTCGCTGCACAAGTGGAGTCCTGCTGCTAGCAAAAGGTCCAGTTGCTTTTTAAATAAATGTTTGGGCTTCTTCTTCGTTGGTTTTTCGAAATGGAAATGTGTTAAAAGGGCGAAGACAATTCGGTAAGGACGCTGTTCGGGGCTGCAGTCAGTGAAAGACCAGAGCAGCGGACGGGACCCTGAAGGCAGCAGTCGTCCCGGACGCCCGTGGAGGTCCCGCCCCTCGTCTGTGACGTCACCGCGGAGGAATGTGAGGAATGCCGCGCTCCTGGGAGAAGTCCTCCTCGTTTAATGGTTTTCCAGGGGCCAGAGGTGACTAAACGCCGAACAAAGGAGGTCCCCTTACATATTTATGTCCTCCCCTGTTGCCTTTTGGCCGCGGCTGGGTGAGAGTCCCGGCGGGGCCGATCTATTTGCATAAGCTACATTTTTACAACCTGTAGGCTTCAGGCCCTGAACGCACCACCTTCCACGTCCTTTTGTGCCGCCGCATATGGATGCGCGCACTTGAATCGAATCATGTTGTAATTTTTATCCCATTCATTCATTAATTCAGCGTGTGAAAGAGTTTTATTCCAAATGTGCAAAAGATTTGAGTCGTTTAAAGTCAAACGGGACATTTTATGCAGCATAAGTTATCAAACTATAACTGTTAATCAGATGCAAACGCTGTAAGCTTGTTATATTCCCGTTTCACTCATAAACACATTTGTTGGAGTCGTAATGTCACTGGGCCATTAATGTAAATATAAACGCTTATTCTACTATATTACAGAGTTGTTGTTTTTTATAAGAGTCTTGTGTATGTGTGTATTTATGTTTTATTTGTCATTGTATTTGTTTGTTTGTCTAAATGCTAAATATTTGGAGTTTAATTGCCATTCCATATACTATGCAAAATTTAACTGTACTGTCGATGTATTTATTTATTTAGTTCTCTTTTTACGTATCTAAAAATCAAAAAGTATGGTAATAATAATAGTGAAGCAAGGCGTCAACAATTACGGAAAAAAGTCCAACAGAAAAAATCACAGCCGACACAGTCCAGATTTATTTGACACCGAAGTGCGACCTCTGGTGGTGAAGCAAAGTTTTTCAGTTCAAAGTGGAGCAAAAAAAACAAACAAAAAAAATCTACGTAAAAGCAGTGACACAACAAAATGGTGATGAATACAATTATACTGCTTGTGGTGTTTTGCAAGTGACGTTATTAATTGTGTTACTTATTTATAGTGTTGTGCTTCAGACAGTCTCTTTGATTCAAATTCAAATTAACGTTAAAAAAAAAGAAACTGTGATTCATATCGTACAAGAAAGAACACGAGGAATGCAGTACCTTTATAAACAGAAATGAATACTTTACTTCACATATTTACCATTGGAAATAACAATAACCTACAATTACAATTTTTCTTTTCACTTTTCTTTTTTATATATATAGCAGCAGACTGACTTCCCAACAAGTGAAACTGGCTTGTGTTAAACTCCTGCTTATTTGAGAGTGTTGTTCCTTCTGTTTTTGCCACATCAATTACAAGCCAGTCAGAGCAGCAGCGACAGCTGCCAGCTTGTAATTAAAGTTGTTGTGCTGGAAAAAAACACACACGTCTCCAACAAGAGCCTTTGTTTTTTGTTGATTTAAATACAACAGTTGCGTAAGACTTTTCTCAGTCTCACGAGAGACCTCATGAATCAGTGTCATTTAGTTACTGTCTTCTATTCTGAGTAGTGGTGCTGCAGAGAGAGAGAGAGAGAGAGAGAGAGAGAGAGAGAGAGAGAGAGAGAGAGAGACTGTACCTACTGGAGTGTCCTGCTGGAGATGCTGTGGGACTGTACAACACTGTGGTCTCACACCCTTCCCTTCAGTCTCGGGATTCCTTACTGTGGTTCCCGGGTTCATGAGGTTGTCGGAGCTGTGTTAAAAGCTTTTGGCTCTGCTACGCACCAGACCAGAGTCTCCCAAGGTGCCGTGTTGGGATATTTGGAGGTGGTGAACAGTCCTCAGAGACCAGTATCACAGCTTTATCAGCTCAGCTGCAGTGCAGTCTTCTTCTTCACTGGCTTTCAATGAATGGGCTGCCTGCAGTGAACACAGCCTTTTAAAACGCACGCGCACACACACACACACACACACACACACACACACACACTGTTTGGGCTTTTTTGTTGTTGCTGTTTTACGATTTTTCACCCACCAAAATTCACCTGGATTCAAGAACAAACTTGAAAGAAAGAGGAAAAAATGAAGCAAGACTTGACAAATGCAAAGACCACTGCATGGACTCAACATGAACACGAGTCCCTCAGTGTGAGGTCTCATGCTTAATCTCTCATTCGACATCAAATTCCCTGGTTTTCCAGAGTCTCCAGGGAAGGACAAAAAGTTCCTCACATCTTCCAAATGTGGATTTTTTTTTTTTTGTTTGTCTGATTCGCTCTACAGGAGGAAACATTGACTCAGGTTTGAAAAAAGTTTCCGAGGTTTATTAGCTGCCGTTGTGCTGTGATTTTACAAACGCGACGTGACATTTTGCCGTGATTCATGCTGATGGCTGATGACTGTGATGAATCAGAAACACCCCGTTTAAAACGGGAAAGGTTTTTAAGACAAGCAACATCTGACATGCGAGTCATTTCAGCAGCACGCTGATGGGTTTGTTGGCAGGGCTGTTGTTGTTCACCCTCGTCTGTTTGGTCCCTCAACGCAGGAGAGGAGGAGACAAGCAGCCACTACAATTCAATCAATGAGTAAAGAGGCATGCAAGTGTGCTGATCTGAACGGCAGGAAAAGGAGTCAAACTGTAACTGAGAGGTTTGCTTAAGTAAAAAAGCAAAATGGATTTTTTTTTTTTGCGATTAATTAAACAAGATATTGATTGTTAAATGCACGTTTAGACTTTTAAAAACAATAACCAATGTTATTTTTTCCATTTTTATTTTTCTCTATACTGGAAAAAAACAACAGAGTTCAAATAGCTCCATTTCAAGCAACAGCAACAAAATATATCTGTGCAAAAAATTTAGGGAGTAAAAGAAAAAAGTTGTCAGAAAAAGAAACACTCAAGGAAAGTACAGATACCTGAAAAATCTACTCAAGTTAAGTTCATTTTGTGAAGTTGCAGAGACGCCAAAGCCTGAATTCTCGCAGATCCATCTTGAAAAGCTCCGGTCTCTATCATTTCTCACTCAAATGGGATCTTCCCTGAAAGAGGCGGGAGCTTCAGAGCTGCAAAAGCTGCAACGACAGCTGTTCAATGTAAAGTGAAATACTTTTCCTGGCTAAAAGTAGAGCTACAGGAACATAAAACACCACCTGGACATGCTGGAGGCACCGACAAGCTCACCTGCGTATACTCAAAAACTGGAAAAAGCTAAAAAAAAAAAAAATCCTTGAGGCTCTGGTTGAGATGTGCGGAGGGAGAAAAAACTGCTCCAGGTGCCTTTAAATCAAGCTGTCATAAAACTGCAACATTTGTGCATTGGACTTGTTTTTTATCTCAGCTGGGAAAACTTGGGAATGCAAGCAGGGGTTTAGAAAATGGGAGAAGAGGGAAAAAACACCTTTTCCCTCCTCCCCCAAATTCGAAGCATGAAAAACAGAGAAAAGGCCAAAAACAACAAAGCCATCAGTCTCGGCAGCCTTTACTCATCGTGAAGACGCGAGCGCTCCGTGTGCAGCGTGCGCGAGCCACAGGTGATTTATGGAGACGGGAACGTCCCCTCTCCCACTGCCTGCGCCAGGCCAGCGACGGCCTCTGGGTGGTCCCTCGCGGCCCCCCCGAGCCGCCTTATTGGACGAATCCATCAATACGTCCGCATCTCAAGTGACTCCATCCTCTCTGATGTGCGTATTAAAGCAGCGGGGAGTGAAAGAGCGATTCCACCAAGGGAAACATTGAGCTATCAGAGGAAGGACCAGATGTCGTTGTTAAATTGCTGCGCAAAAAAAATAAAATAGAAATAAAATCAGGTCTTGACATCATGCGTGGGACTGAACATCCCACCCAAGTGTGTTTTCACGGCGAAACCTAATTTCGCTGAGAAAACCCAGCTAGCGGGGAAATCGTACCTGCAAATCTCTGTTTGCTTCTTCAGAATAACAGCGTGAAAAAGAGCCGAGAGGAGGAAGAGGAGGAAGAGGAGCAGGCGGTGTTTTCCTGAACCGCCCGCGGGTTCTCACACACTCGTGCAGGCTTGAAAAGATAATAATATTAATCATGATGATAAATTACTAAAGAAAAATCCCCCGACCGGAGCCTCGGGGGATCAAAATTAAAATTAAAGCGGGGACGAGCAGTTTCCTCTGGCCAGAACTGTGTGACTGGAAAGGATTATTGCGCTGATGGGAAACTGATAAGTGTCTTTCAGGACCTCGCCAGACTTAGTGCCTTTATGTGGGACATTGTTGTGTTTTATAACAGCCTCGGGCTGTCTTTCTTTTTTTTCTTTCCCCCCAAAATCTCTTTCTGGACCCCTCGAGCAAGCCAGCGCCCGCTGAGCCCCCTGATCCTCCTGATCCTCCGACGACATCGTCCAGCAGCTCTGGGTGCGTTCACACGCCTCCACGCGACCTCCTGCTGCTCCTCGCTTCTCAGCATCTGGGACGCTTTTGAAGACATGGTGTCTGTTTTGGCTTTGTTTTAGTTTTTTGTTGTTGTTGTTTCGTAAGCTTCTGATGTAACTCCTTGCCTCATCTCCTCCACTGTCCCACTTAATGTTTTGGCAATTGTAACCACAGTGCACTTATTCGCTCAGCGGCCACTTTATCGCCCGATACAGCGGCATCGCCGTCACCGACCTCTGACGTCAACGAGGTCCGAGTGGAAAACAATGACCCTTGTTTTCCGCTGCGACGCTCCACTGCTCCCTCTGAATCACAGACCAAATGATTCACCTCGAACACAACACCGCGCACCTGCCGCACTCTGCGCCAGTGACCGCTGAGATTTCACAGGTGATGAGGCTGAACTCCTCCAGGAGGCTCTGGTGGTCCCCCAGGAGGTCCTAATGATCCTCCAGGGGGCTCTGATGACGTCTTGATCGTCAAGGAGCAGGAAACCAGTGCAGCACAAAGGGGCAGATGATTGAGTGGGAATTGGAAGATCACGACAGTCCTTTGTCCAAACTGTCCCTTCGTATGAGTTCCTGTTCATTGTGTGGTGGTGTCCTTGAATGCACCGCAGCGCCCATCTTAATTGCAGTCAGTCGGTTTCATTTGCGACAGGACACTCGTGATCGGCTCGAGAACTGAGCTCAAAATCAGCCCGTTCGAAGCCCCTAAAAGGGAGTTTTATTCCACAGCGCCACGATATGTTTCTTGTCGAGATTTAAAAAAAAAAAAAAGAAAAAAGAAAAATCTAAATCTTGGCTCCATTAGTGACCACATTGGATCGAAAACCTCACCCCCAGGAAAATACTGCGGCGGAATTTTGAAAAATCCAGAAAGTGGAGTTCACAGCCAAAATTGGACCGCAGCTGTGCCTTCACGCGGCAGGAGGCCACACTTTAACCTGCGAAACTCCTGCAGGCCGGCGGGAACGACCCTTTTTACTAGGCGGCGATGAAAACTGGAAAAAAAAGGAGTTGGTGATTCATGTTCGAAACGTCCACAACTAGAGGAACCGCTACTATGTAAATGGGGACCATGCCAAGTGTGTGTGTGTGTGTGTGTGTGTGTGTGTGTGTGTGTGTGTGGCAGAATTTAGGTTTAGTTCGAGAACAACGTTAATCAGAACCGGACCACAGACACGAGGTTGGGAGGCAGCCTGACTTTTCCAGGAAGAAGCCACTCAGTGTTTGATTTTGTTTCTCATAAGAGCGAACGGGGAGGGAAAGATCAGAAGATTAGATCAGAAATACTGTTGACAGATACAGAATTTCAACGCGTTCTCTCCTTCATGGGTCTCATGGGTTAACTAATCTCTTCCCAAAGAACCGGGAGTGAAAGTGAAAACATGTTGCCCTCTGGGAATATTCTTCCGTGTTTTCTATTTCTTCCTTTGGTTTGCTTTCTCTGCAAAGATCCAATCCGTCTCACACAGACGTAAAGCGGAGGCCGACTCGTCTTTATGTCTCTCTTGAGGTCACGGATGCCGCTTTCATCTCCAAAGGAACACGAGCGGCAGAGAAAACGTCTTCTGCCAACGCCCGGCGTGAGGTGAGGCGGCCCAGATTCTCCCAGCTTGGAATCCAGCTGCAGCCCAGGTGAGGCAGGACGCTTCAACTCAGCTGACCTCCTCCTCCGCTCCCTCAGGTGCCGCCGCCTCTCCGCTCACGGTGGCCAAGGTGAATGCATGACGTGCGGCCGCCGGTGAGTCAGGCCTCCCTATAATGGAGTTTCCACGCTGAAAAGCATGCGCTGCGCTCTCCAGAAAATCGATCCCGTCCGTCACAATTGATTAGCGCGCTTCGCTCCGGCCCCTTTTGTCAAAGGGCCCATCTCCGGCAATCAGCCGCTGACCTTTTGGGGATTGAAGAGGCTGAGGGGGCGTTGGCTGAGGTGCACTAATGAACAACAGTCGCCGGCGTTGGCGTCGGGTCACTGGAACGTGCTCCCAATAAAACTTCCCGGCACGGACGGCGAGACATTCCAAAGAGCGGCGTGGGAGGAGGAAGCCGTCACCTGATTCCCTGCGCGCAAACAAAAAGAGACGAGGAAGAGGAAGGAAATCACCTGTTGGTGTCGGCGAGGTCAAGCGGGTCCATTCATTTAGGAAGAAAAAAAGAAGAATAAGAAGAAGGTGAAGTGGTGGGTGGACTTCATTGAGAGAGCGAGCAGAGCGGCAGAACCTCTCGCTCGCAATCACACCCCGAGGCCTCCAGGCTGGCGGCTACGCACCGGCTATAAAAAGGAGCCGTCCTCCTCCTCCGAGGAAGCAAAGGAGGCGAGCAGTGCCCTCACGACACACACAAGTGGATCGGAGAGCAGAGGAGCAGAGCAGAGGAGAGGAGAGGAGGAAGAGGAGGAGGAGGAGGAGGAGAGGGATCACAGTTGAGTGAGAGTCATCACTCGGAGAAGATCTGCAGACGAGCGCGAGGAAGGAAGCGAAGAAAAGCAGAGCGAATTTTTTGGGGGGAAAAAGGTATTTTACAAAAAAAAAAGTCGGGAACTTGTTTTTTTGTGTGTGTGTTTGTCTATGTCTGTGTGTGTGCATGTGTGTGTGTGTGCTGAACGCTGCTGGCTTCTTGCTTTTGGTTGGGGATTATCGAAGCTGCACGTTGCCAACCAGCCTCATCTGGTTTTCGGATGTTTCTTTTTTTCATGTGGATTCATATTTCATCCTAATGTTGTGTTTCTCCACGCTGCCGCATTTCTTGCAAGTCTTGATCTCCGTGGCTTTTTTTTTTTTTTTTTTTTTTTTTTTTTTTGCCTTTTCGCTTTCATATCCATCTCCAAACAACAAACCTATTACACATACCAAACCATTAGCTTGGCCGTGTGTGTAAATTGACACATGGTTCCAATCTATTATGATTTCCAGTCTTTTTTTCTCCTCCCCCCCCCCCCCTACCCCCAACATCTTGTATCTGTGCTCGGCGGAGTGAGTCATAGATCCAGCTCCGCTCCGGCCGAGTTAGAGAGACGATGGGCCACCAAGGAGTCACTCGCTCCTCGCAGCAGCGGAGGAGGGTGAGGTGTGAGGATTCAGAGGATTAAAAAAAAAACACACAACATTGCGGCATGAATACTACCAACAATGTGTGCCATGTCAAATTTAGCCGCGCGCCAGAGGGATTGAATCAGCGTCGAGTCTCTGACTTCCTGAACTTTCCTCCGGGTGTTCAAAGGCGTCACTTTGGGGAATTTTTTTTTTTCCGTGAGAAACGGAGGAGACGAAGCGACCAGGAAAGTCCGAGTGTGACGTCGTCGCAGGAGTTCTTCCAACGTTCTCCACCCACTGACAGAGGACTCTTTTTTTTTCTTTTTTTTTTCTTCCTGCACAAATGAGTTTCCTTTGAATGTGACCCTCCTGCGTCCGGCTCCTCATTCACCGAGCCACTGAATGCTTCACCTTTTGTCCTTTCAGTTCCTTAAGTTGGCGGAAAACTGATGCGGGAAAACAAAAGCAGGCGCTATTCACGGCTGCAACGGGTCAATAATTGACTGACCTCTCCACTGTGTTGCGAGTCCTTGGACGGCCGTGAAGAAAAAAACCGCATTGGTTGTGTCTTTGTCCTGCGAGAAACAGTGAACGCTATGTTTGGAGTGATTGCGTGAGAGCAAAAAAAAAAAAAAAAAAAAAAAACACAGTTCCAGTTCGAATCTGTGTGAGTAATACGATGCAACACCCAGGTGTTACGTGTGTGTGCGTGTGTGGTAGGGGGGGCATATATTTAGCCCTCTGTTTACAGCCTCCAGCTGCGTTTTTAGCTTTCCGCTGAAATCGATACTTTGTTGGACCCTTGCACGTGTTGGCAGGTGGGCGGAAAAAAACGGAGATGGCCTGGAACAAACACCTGGCTGGGGGGCGTGGTCACTAACCTGTGGGGGGCCTCAGCGAGATGGAAGTTTGTGACATCACAAAGGGCCCACTGAAATAACTATGCATTTTCCACAACAGAGTATGGCCTTTTTCATTTTTGATTGTCAGGGGAGATATTTCATCCTTAATATTACTATTATAATTATAATTATTATTATTATTATTAGCTGCATAATTAGGCATACTGAGACCCCTCGGAAAGTGTTGTCTCAGGTAACGTCATCTGGTTCACGCTGCACCCTCTGTATGTACGGAGCCAATAAGTTCTCCCCCTGCGGAGCCGAGACGAAACAGTCCATCATCTCCACCTCCCTACATTCAATCCCTCAGTTGCTCATTTGTCATCATCATCACCACCATCATCATCATCTTTTTCCTCCTCAGGTTACTGTTAATGCCGAGCAGCAGCAGCAGCCACTGCAGCCTACCATTCTCTGACTAAATGCAAATCAGATGTGCGAGAAGCTCACCAGGGTTTTAGAAATGGCCTGAAGAGTTTATAGAGTCCAAATGACAGATGTCAGGCCCCCTTCCCCCCTCTTCCCTCCTATGCAAGTGTATGTTCTTTTTCTCTTTTACATTAAGACTAAACATCCACAGATGATGACAATTAAGAAATCATTATGTTCAGGACAGGAACATACGTCTTCCCCTTAATAATTCCTTTATAAAGCTGGGGGAAACTGCTTCCCCAAATGACCACTCGCCTCCGATACCGGCGTTTTTCTTAGCTTTTTTCCACGTGCACTTTTAACTGCAAGGATTACCGTGCCAGCAGTAATAATACGGACCATCTGCCGCGCAAAATATCTAAAAACGGCCGAAGGAGGGAGAAGAGAAAAGACGCAACTGTGCGGAACTACGAAGAGCAGACAGAGCGAGTGAGGAGGGTGACGACAAGTAGGCGACATCACGAGTCCTCCCCTCTTCTTCTGCCATATATTTTGGTGCATTTTATGAGGTGGTGTTCAAATCTGCAGACAGCCACTTGTGGTCTTTATTTTTATGTTGTAGATTTATGTTCCTGCTTCCTCTGCAGCCCGCAGTCTCATCCTCCCCTGGGTTTATTCTTCCTCCCCAGCAGGTGCTGACGATGGTCTGGCTCTCCGGGCTCCTGGTCCTGGCGCTGACCTGTGTGTGCGCCCCCAGCGTGGTCTCAGCGTGCTGGGAAAGCCCCGTCTGCAGCGACCTGAGCAGCAAGGAGAGGATGCTGGTAAGAGGTCGCCCGCCGTCACCCTCGGTTGTTGGAGATTTTTTAAAGAAAAAACAGCACAAGCGCAGATGGGCAACTTGTCTGCAGGTCGATGTCAGTTAGAAAGGTTTTATGATCCCCCTCCCCAAAAAAATAGAGGGAAAAAAACATTTAAATCAAAGATATAAATCCTGGATGTCTTTGTGGAATTCAAGTCTGGTCTTGATTTTTGCCTCCAGTATTGATGGGTTTTTTTTTCTATTTTTAAGCTTCTGCCACGCAGGAAAATTGATGCGAACACGCCCTGATCTGACCTGGCAGGTGGAACACAGCTGCCCACTTTGTTTCACAATGATGTCTGCTTAGCAAACTGGAAACCTGTCTGTAAAGAGGCCTTGCTGGGCCCCACGGCAGCAACCCAAGGCCGACAAATCGGATTGGTCGAGCCGGAGAGCTGCACAGCTCCAGGGCCTCCGTGTTGGTGCGTCAAAAATCGGAGCACCTCCTTCCGTCGCCAGGGAAAAGTCTTCCGTGACATCACACACACACACACACACACATACAGTCGTGGTCAGATCAAACCGCTGCGGTTTCGCCAAAATCCCGCTCGGAGATTTTGCTGGAAACATTTTATTCCGCTCTGAAAACGCTGAGCGCTTTAAGCGGCAGCTGCGCTCAGCGTCGCTTCGTCTTCTTCTTCTCCTTGGCGGTCGTTTCCGGCTTCTGTCACCGCGACGAGGACACTGATTGGTTGCATGATGCAACTGAAAATGAAAAGTAGGACAGGGGGCTTTAGAACGAAGCTCGCAATGCGGACGTGTGAGATGTCAGCGTGCAGATCTTATCAGGCTTTGTCTTTGTTTTTCTTGCGTTTTTTGATGCACAAATGTTGTTTTCGTGAATCGGCTGCGTCAGAGCCGTTTCGGTGAATCAGTTCTGTACAATACAGCCGTCATCTTGCATAATTACCACCGGGACCTTTTGTCGTTTGCCGCAGCAGATGATGGCAGTGTCATGGCAGCTGCAATAAATCTGCACCCGAGCAGCACAGAGGAAGAATCAGCCAGAGTGTGACTCACCCTCTATGCCTCTTGAACCTGTTCACAGGACTGCATTCGCCTCTGCAAGGCCGCCATGCAGAGCCAATCACCAGACCTGAAGGACCTGGAGGCCCTGAAGGTCGACGCCAACGGCGACGGCGACGCCCTCTTACTGGGTGTTCTGCTGCCCCACCTGCTGGGCGACGAGAACCAGATATCAGAGTCGGAGCTGAAGGCCCACCTGGACCAGCGCCGCTCCTACTCCATGGAGCACTTCCGCTGGGGCAAACCCAGCGGCCGCAAGCGCCGGCCGGTCAAGGTGCTCTCCTCCCTGGAGGGGGGCGGCTCGGCCGAGGGCCGCTCGCTGCTCAGGACCCGTCGCCAGCGCAGCAGCAACGAGGAGAAAGCCAGGAGGAGCGCCGGGCAACAGAACCAGAACCCGGGGTCGTCAAAAGGGAAGGGCGGCTCCAAGTCGCACGCGGAGCTGAGCGCGCAGGAGAGGAAGGACGCGGCCATCTACCGGATGAATCACTTCCGGTGGGGCAGCCCGACCGTCTCCAAGCGCAACGGCAACATGATAAAGGGGCTGCCGCTGAGACAGCTGGCCAAGCTGTTCAGGAACATTATGGGAAAGGAGGCGGAGAGGATAATGGGCTGACTGAGGGCGGTGGAGGGGGTGGAGGTGGAGGGAGAGGGCCGAGAGCTTTAGGAGAGTCTGGTAGCCACTGCATGTTAGAATCCACAGGCCTTTAGTTTTAAAAAAAATACACAAAAACAGAAGCTTGTTAGTATGTTTAGCATGTTGTTTGCTTGTCTTTTCCAGATGACAGCTATATCTAATGTAAAATAATGGGATCATTGTTATTATTATTATTTAAAACAACTGTTTTATGAATAAAAATTTAAAAAAAAAAAGGAAAACCAAATGTTTATTGAAGTGTATGTTGAATGTCTTGTTCTTTTCATAAATTAATAAAGTATTCAAGTTACTTTCAAGTGATGATGTTCATGCATAAACTGACAAACACGGACGTGCTGTACCCAAGGCCGCCACAAGGAGATGAATTTTACAACAGTATATCGATTGCTTACATATTTTATTATGTAATAATAATATCAATTCTTCTTATTATTATTATTATTATTATGACTAATTAAACTAATAACTTTTTATTATTATTATAACTAAAGCACAACTTTATCAAAACTATTAAAACTAATATTAAAACTCCAGTGAGATTTTCTCTCTTTGTATTTTTGACTCTTCTTGCGGTTCGATCTGTCAGCTGGAGTGAATTTTCCCCTGGGCCTTGTGGCCCCCTCCTGGAGCTCAGACGTCACTGCTGGAGGCTCTTCTTTTCCAACATGTGCCGAGTTATTGTTTCCTTCCTGCCATGTGGAACCACTCTGGCGCCATTTACGCTCGAACATAAACAAGGTTTTTCTGTCCAGGTAACTGCTACTCACGTGACCTTTTCACAGGCGCCCTCTTCTTCTCCTGCCAACAGATCCCAGCCGTTGGTCAAACACGCAGGATGAGATGTTCCCAGCGTCACATCGTTCCCCAGGCCGCCTCCCATTCTGATGCACCTTGAACTTTACTGTGCAGGCCTCAGCGCAAAAGGAAACGTGCCGTGTAATTGACCCACTTGAGTCAAACGGCACGTGAACAGGTTTTCCAAGGTGTTGGTTCAAAGCCGCAGACTTGGCTGAAAGAACAGCATCAGAGCCGATAAAAGTGGAGTTTGTTTTTTTTTTTTTTGTTGGAATACAGAATTTTAAAATGTTACAACCGCCATAAATGAAGGAGCAAACACACCTGCTTCTTTTGGTTACGGACCAATTTATTGTACAACACAGCAACATCACTACTGGCATGCAAATTCAGGTTTGACACTCATAAGGCATTTTTGTCAACACACAAAAAAAAGCTGCCTTAGTCACTAGGATTTCCCGTCTATAAAGTGCAAAGTTCACAGGATGAGACATGAGCTACGGCACGGACGGTCAATCCATCGATCGATCGATCGACTCACCGCACACGCAATGACCAAAGTAAAGCCAAGCTTTCAACTATGACCACCCCCCCCCCCGCAAAGAAAAATAAAAAAGTTTTGCAACGACTTTACACCGGACCTGGACTGTAAACCCAA
Organism: Thamnaconus septentrionalis; assembly: GCA_009823395.1. Lineage (NCBI taxonomy): Eukaryota > Metazoa > Chordata > Actinopteri > Tetraodontiformes > Monacanthidae > Thamnaconus > Thamnaconus septentrionalis. The sequence goes on along the minus strand of CM020519.1, from coordinate 3,410,604 downwards.
GAGTCTGTAGAGTTCTGAAGAGAGGCTGCAGTGAAACACACACACACACACACACACACACACACACACAAAGAGACAGTCGTGGGACGTAACATGTACACTCACTCACTCACTCACTCAACAAGCAAAAGGGCGACAACGCTGTAAAAAGAAGTATTTAATCGACGACAGGAAGTGTTAACACGCGACCACCGAGGAAAAAAGTTGTCTGACGTCACGTTCAAACGAGGCGGCCGCGTCACATTTGACGCTGGATGCAGCCGAGTCAGACATAAGAAGAAGAAGAAGAAGAAGAAGAAGAAGAAGACGAAGAAGAGGCCCCTCCCCACCCCACGGCGACTTCACAAGACCGACCAATCACACCACAGCGACACGGAGACGAGGCGGAGCGCAAACGAGATGTGCTGCTACCAATGGTCGGGCAGGCTTGTCTAATTATTGCCATCATACTTTATACCTGTGTGTGTCTGTGTGTGTCTGTGTGTGTCTGTGTGTGTGTGTGTGTCTGTGTTGCACACGCTCGCAAAATGGCTTTCAATTCAAAAGAGTCGGACTGATTGAGACCGACGGCGGTGTTTTGGGTGTGGCCTCAAAATACTACCTGTAGAATCTCTCGAGACGTCGACTCTGACGATGCAGTGACATAAGAGGTCAAGGAACCAGTGGCGGGAAGATGAGAGTGAAAGCTAACTGCTAATAGCTAACTGTTTTTTCTATGTGGGCTCTTTGGACGTCTGAAGGTTTCTGTCCTCATACGTACGCTTGTTATCCAACTAAAATGTCCCTCAACGAGCCAATCTAGAACACCATCCAGGTTCCTCTCATCGTCGGGGTCCATCAGTGCAAGTGGCGGTCCAGACTCGGCCTACGCAGCTTATATACAGACGTCGAAAAATGCCCCCACCGTCCCCCCACGACCGCTGTGCATCCGCTGGAGGACTGATAGAATCTCTTAGTTTATATACGATATATACACATTTATAAGAAAATGACAAAATAAAATATTTGATCTGGTAAATGTCAGTCAAGGACTGGTGTAGGGGGTGTAGTGTGTGTGTGCTCGCAGCCTGGAGGGGCCGCGGTTCAACTGGAGTCACCTGTAAGGCACACTCACTCAGCGGAGGGGTGGGGAGGTTGGGGTGAGTTAAAAATTATCTTCCATAAGTAACAAGACCAAAAATAAAAAAAACATCTCGACCAAGTGACGTAAATAAATGCCCGTTGTGAAAGAAAAAGCACTTTTGGCAAACACTAAAGAAGCGACTTTTAAAAAAAAAACGAGGACTAAAACACTGAAGACGACGTGTTCAACAGCTAATTACAGGGAATGACGGTGAGGAATAAATTCAAATATATATGTATATATATTTATATATCTATTCATTTGTCAGTCAACCACACGAATAAAGGACTTAAATTAAAAACACGCACACAGGGTACGGAACATAAAATGGAGTGATTGTTCACTCTAGTGTGTTGGGGGATTGTATGGCACCCAAAGGAACTGTGAAAATGTGCAGTTTTTTTTTTAATGGAAGGAGCTGGAGCCAAGGTCAGAACATTCTGACCCGTCCCAACACTCGCCTGGCCTTTCCCCCACTTCACACTCTGAATAATAACCTACAGGCATGGGTGAGGATTTGGAGGGTAAAATAAACTCTTGGGTCATTATCCCGCTTGTTTTGGCCGCTGGAAACCCGGAAGTGGGCTTAACTCAAGTCTCTTGTTCTTTTACTGGCTTTGAAACAATCACAGGTGTAGTTTGTTAGATCGGGGTGGTTTTCTCAGCCGAGATCGCTTGCAGCTACAGCCCCAACCACAACAAAATCCACCTCCTGCCCTCCCCGACCCAACCTCCGCCTCCACCTCCACCCAACCCAGAGCTAACTGGCTGTCTGGCGTCCCGGTGGCTCCTCTAGTAGACGCAAAGATCTGGGAACTTCATCTCGTAGATGGGCACCGATCGACTCTGGTTCTGGCCGTAGCCCGACGAGATGGTTCCAGACGGGCTCGGCGGGGGTCTGGAAGGAGGCGGAGTCGCTGTCAGCGTCGTTAAACAAAAACCATAACCGCGGCCGCTTCCCAATGAAGTGCGATCAAAACAAACCTGATTGTGATCTCAAAGATCTGATTGAGTTTGCTCTGCAGTAGGGTGGCCTGAAAGGGACAAAGTAGCATCGTCAGAAAACAAAACATTTGGGGGGAAGAAACACACAAGCGTTGAAGGAAAATGTGATTGCTGTACCCTGGCACCGCAGTGGGCAGCTATTTCCTCAAAGGGGGCCTTCTGAAACTTCTCCACCACTTGCCTCCTCCGTTCCCGCTCCTGCTCCTCCATACCAACACTGTCAACTAGAGGGAGACACAAGCCAAGAGGAAAACAGGAAACTCAAGCATCTGTATCGTCACATCGACTGAGCTACAATATTATTAATAATTAAAAAAACAGAATGGTACCTATGGCATTTTTAAGGGTTTCAAAGGTGATCTCCTCCGCCGGTGTCCTCTGAAGAGCACAACAAGAAAATTTAACTCTCGGGATGTACATATCTGTACAAAAACAGGTTGAATAAATGTTTTGCAGAAGATCAAATTGACGCCGTGGCTCCGTCTTTACCTCCTCCCTCTCTGGACTGTTCCGCGACTCCACCTCCACCTGCAGCGAGATGGTTTCCCCGATGCTCTTCCTCTTGGACAGACGGTCCTCATCTGGAAAAGGGGAAACCCAAATCTGTGTTTTTATCCAGAAAAATGTCCGTCAAGTCAGAGGGAAAGTCTCGCTGAGGCTTCATATTATCCAGAGACTAATTAACTAACAGGAGTTTCTGGCTGCCCTGCTCCTCTCAGAGCCTCTCGGCCTGGCTGATGTCTAGAGCTATTATCCGTGTAAGCACATGAAGGGCAAAACCAAGCAGGAGGCTGCAAACTGAGGGTCAAAAATGCTGTTTTCAGCAGATGTTTTAAATGTTCTTCTTTTTTCTTTTTTTTAGATTAATTGCGCATGGATGCACCACTGACAACCAGGGTGCAAAAAAAGATCTAAATTATCGACAGTCTAATTTTTTTGGCTCAAGAGTTTCCTTGGCTGCATTTCTGAAACATTGTCTGCGACCTAAAGCGGTTCCAGGTCATTACCAGTGTACTGCGGAACATAAGGAGTGGCCAGTCTCTCCGTGTTGTAACCGCTGCCTCCGAGGACCTCGGTGATCTTTGACTGCAGAAACAGAACCTCTCCTTCCACCTTCTCCACAGACGAGGGCAGCCTGCACACACAAAAAAAATATATAAGAATAATCGGCTCATACTGGAAATTCACATGTTGCATTTGCATGATTTCAGCGTGTGAAATCGACGCTGCGTACTTGGGGCTGTCGACGAAGACGGCCTCCGGCAGCAGGAAGGGGCTTGCTTTCTGCCTCGCCTCAATTACCTGAGGGCCAGAGAGGGGAACGAGGTTTCATCAAAACAACCATAATAAAAGCCACACTGAAAGGTTTGACAGCAATTCAGGCAGTGTCACGGGGCGAAGCTCGGAGCCTGACCTCGTGTATGTGCTGGCAGAAGGCGGGAACGGTGGTGAGCTGGCAGATGAGGTTGAGGTAGGCGGCGGCCAGGGCGTGAACGGCACAGCGGTTGAACGAGGGCAAAGGCTCGTCGGTGGACAGAGCCAGGTCCTGGAGTGAGGAGAGAGGAGGGTCAGTCTCAGTAGCTGCGTTCCCGTTACCTCTAGAATTGTGCAAAACCTAAATATGGCAATAAAAATACTGGTCATGGAAACACCTAAACTTGTAAAAACCACCTCTCAAATACGGCTAAAAGGTTGTGATGCTCTCTTGAGGTGTTTTTTCAGATGTATCCATATCGAGTTATATCACAAAAGTTTCATGGAAACACTTTTCTTGCATTTACACATCAGCAGACGTGACGTACAGGGTCACATGACCAGTTCACTTCAAGTGAAAATGCCGCGTTATGTTTGGATGAAGGAGGAGACGTAATATTTTTTACAAGTCATCAAAGAGAAAAATATAACAACCATCCTTGACAGCAAACAAACGCCACGCCACTTCCCACCCCTGGTACCTGCAAGGCCAGCGCCAGGCGGATGAGGTCCACCACCACCTCCTCGTTGGCCAGCTCCACGCTGAGGAGGCCCAGCAGGGTGAAGAGGGTCTCGTAGTGCTGCCGCCCGCTGCTCAGCTCCTTGCAGCCCAGGTAGATGTGTCTGTAGAGCTGCTGTCCGTGCTGCAGTGAGAGGAGGGAGGAGAAGGAGTGAGGGGTGGTCCATACAAAAGTAGACCTGCGACAGCCAATCAGAGGGGATCTACCGAGAACAGACCTTTTTCATGAAGAGGTTGTCCTGTCTGGAACACTTGTCCACTTTGAGCTTCAGCACGGAGATGTCAGAGATGATGCTGCACGGAGACACGAGAGAACGAGTGACGTGAAAGCGTTGAAGTCGCTGCGGTTGTGATATTCATACTTAGTTCCCCAACTGACCTTATGTTGGAGAACTTGGCGGCGTTGTCGTGCCGGTCGATGAGGCTCAGGAGGATCTGGAGGACCAGCAGCCGCACCTCCGGATCCTCGTTCAGAGAGAAGGACAGCAGCGGCTCCAGGAAGGAGCTGGGCAGCGCCGTCAGCATGTTGGTGGTCTGGAAACCTGCCGTCACCTGGAGGGAAGATTCAGGGGGTCAAAGATCAAGAAGGAAAGACAGAAAGAGAAGAAAGATTTAAGACATCAGTGAAAAAAATGCATAGATTATATTATACATTGCATTTATACTTATATTTTATTATCTATACAAAGGTTTTATTATATTTATTGTATTTATGGAACATGAGAAACACTATTTATCTTGTGCTGTTCTCTTGTCTGTTGGTTTCTTTCACTGTTTGCTTGTCTTTGTTTTTTTTGTCATTTAATTTGACTTTTTTATTTGGTGATTACATGTTCAAAATAAAGATAAATAAAGATAAAGATAAAAAAAAAAAAAACTGCCTGAAGGTTGGAGGTGAAGGACGGAGCCAGACAGCAAAACAACTTGATGAACAAAGTGAGTGCTGAGGAATTTGAAAGCTTTGGAAGAAGTCTTCAGGTGGTGGTGGGTGGGTTGAAAATTCTTACAGATGTGCCCTAATTCACTAACAATTACTGATTCAATGCAACCCACAGCAAAACAATGTGTGAGCGACTGTGTGTTTATCGACTTTGAACGTTGAAGCTATAAATAAACAAAAGTTACAACCCAGTGATTTATACTTGTTGTTTTAGTGGATTTACTGGTAGAATGTCTCTGTTTCTCATCTCTAACGTGAAGAAGGAATTCAATGACAAAATAATCCACAGACTTTGCCAGAGTGCTGCCAGACACATGTGGAAGTTTGTTTCTGTAACATTGATTCTGGGATTAATGGACCTCAGCTTTTGAGAAATGAAGCATCCCGACAGCTGACTTCACTTTATGTTTTGAAAAGCTATCATTTTGAACTCAAGAGATTGATTCCTGTGCTCACTTTTCTTTCTTATCTGAAATGAGAACATTCTCCCAGAGAGCAAAGTCAACATTCCTTTCAAAACCACTTCCTCACACTCGTCTGCATTAATCCGCTCAACAAATTACTTATAATCCTGAATGCCTACCTGCACCAAAGACTTGAGCAGCATAACCTGAATCATCCTGGTTCCCTCGGGGCTGGGGGCGGAGCCAAGAGGACACAAGTCAAATAAAGAATTTCCATAAACACACAAAATAACACATTCACATTTCACCAGCCGCCGTCTTATTTAGCAGTCGACCGCTCCTGTTGCACTGCAGTAGCTGCTGGAAGTCACAGCCATCTGAAAGACATTTACCCTGAGCCTGCAGAGGGCAGCGCTGGGTGGACCCCAGGCACTGGGATCTTGCCCATAATGAAGAGCATGACCTCCGACTTCTGGTATGTTGGCAAAGTGTTGGCAAAAGAACCTGAAGCAGGAGAAAAAGACCTGAGGGGTTAGAGCTACAAAAAAAAAAAAAAAAAATAGAGAGCAGAGACACAGTTAAAAATGCAGAAATGCAGTTTTCCCATGGGAAACGTCTGGAAGCATCTGGAAGCGTGTGTGGAATATGACCCTCGTGAAAGATGAGAGAGAAGAGTTTTCGCAGCATCTTTTCATCCACTGCACTCAAACTGAGGCTGCAGGGCCCATGAAAAATGACCCGACTCCACTCAAACTTCCCAGGGCAAACCTTTCGACTGGTGGAGCCATAATGGGTTGTAAAATCAGACAGAGGGGACCGGAGCAGCAGCAGATGTACGGAGGTTTTGGTGACCAACATCATAGGAGAAAAAAAACATGCGCTTTAATTTGGAAAATGTGTCTTTGAAGCCGCACGATATTTAGCTTTTTATTGGAATGACTCTTAAAACACTGAAAAAATGGTTGAAATGCAGCTATTTTATGACCTACTCACTATTAATAGAATTTCTTCAAGTTCGGTGGGCCGGGTTAAAAAGTTTAACGGGCCACATATGGCCCCTGGGCCATAGTTTGCCCAGGCCTGATCTAGAGGGAAGTTGTAAAGTTTTTGCGACGTCCATACAACACCTGACAAAATATCACAATAAAAAGTGCTGATACTTCTATAAGCATTCATCATCAGAGGCCATAAAATAAAACAAAAGATTCCCCCACAGCAGGACTGAGCAGCAGAAGTGTTGAGGGATATTTCAGTTTCAAGATATGAAAGGAACCGTAGTGTGTTGATTAAGATTCATATGATTGATTAGGTAGGATTAGATATTAGATATATTAGATATTAGATATGAATGAGAAGAAGAAAGAAAAGAATAGACAAAGTGTGTGTGTGTGTGTGTGTGTGTGTGTGTGTGTGTGTGTGAGAAGGACGTGGCAACCCCACCGATGGTCCTGATGACGGCCTCCTGCAGCTGCCGCTCCTCGTGGGCTTTGATGATCTTGGTGCCGATGTTGGTGCTGCCGTCGTACGAGCCGGTCAGCTCGTAGTCGCCGCTGAGACGGAGCTGTCGCAGCAGCGTGTTGAACACCTCCAGCACGGTGGGGCCTGCAGAGGCACACAGCCAAAGGAAATCAAGTTGTTTTTTTTTTTTGCTCCAGTCTGCTGTGGCTCGCAGCCGACGGCTGGCGTCCCCGCTCTCTCACCTACAGACCCGCTGGATGCGATGGCCGCCGCCTCCAGCAGCACCTCCACGATGCCCGCGCGCACTTTGGCCGTGTTCTTGCTATTGGCGTCCAGATGGCCGAGGAGCTGCTGGATGACCAGGTGAGAGTGCTGCGACTGCACAAGCACAACAAAGAGAAGAAGAAGGCTGAGTGAGTGGCAGCTGAAAACAAACCAACACAAAAACTGGAGACCTCAGGCATAAAGCATTCATGCCTTTCTGTGTGTGTGTGTGTGTGTGTGTGCATGAGACAGAAAGTCTCAGCCAGACCTTCAGAAACAGGCGGTGAAGACGCGTGGGCACTAACCTGGATGGAGTACATGATGATTTTGAAGCAGCGCACGGCAAAGGTCTTGCCCTCCCATAGAGAGTGGTTGTCTAAGTGCCTGGCGGGGGCGGAGACACGAAGAGAGAAGAAGAAGAAGAAGAAAAAAAGAGAAGAAGAGGAAGAAACCTTTATTAGTCCCGCCCTGGGGGAGAAACTGCACATTGCAGCATCAGGAATTATAGATGAAAACAAAAATATGGACAGAATAAATAGTAAAATTAAAAATTAAATATTTAAAAAGGAATAAAAAACAAAAGCACTTGTTCTTGCATGCACTTTTTTTTTATTTATTCCGGTTAGAGTGGAGTTATACTGCGCACCCAGGGACACAGAGGCACAAAAGAGGCTGAGAGCTAAATTTACAGCCGTCTAGACTCCAGCGGTCTGCCTGCTCGCTGCTCACGTGGCTGAGATGGAGGCAGGAAGCTCCGCAGCGGAAATCGATGCATGCAGTTTTTATTTGCCGGGTTTACAGCCCAACATGAATAATTCAAGGGACTGACGGCGCAACTGAAAGTGGGCAGGCCGCGAATGGAGCACCTGGCTGAGGGCGAGGGAGGGGTCAGTGCCGTCTGTGATGTCACAAAGGGCTAATTTCTAGTTCCGGCGCACGCCTTCTTGAGGAGATTGTCATTTCTAAGGGGTTCATTAACTGGCTGTAGACGCACGTTCGCACACTTAAAACTGAAAATCACCACAAGGGACCAGAGGAGGACGCAGCTGCGTTGACATGTTGTCTATCAATGCACTCACAACAACCTGAGTCTGGGCAAGGGCTGCAATACGGCACCGAAACTGCGTTTCGTCCCTCAGTCTCGGTCAACAGCAAAAAAAAACAAAACAACACCCAGGCTGATGTTGCTGGCAGGAGCAAGCGCAGACGGACTCACATCAACACGGGCGTGATGGCGTTCTTGATGTTTCCATAAGCGGCTCGGCCCAGGAGCTCCCTGAAGCAGCGCTCCGTCAGCTCCACCGGGCTCTCCTTCTCCTTCTCCGACGCCTGCAGCGGAGACGGCGAGCGGCTGGCCAGGTGAGCGAGTGAGTGAGTGAGCGAGTGAGTGAGTGGGAAGGAGGGGGCGAGAGAGAGAGAGAGAGAGAGAGAGAGAGAGAGAGAGAGAGAGAGAGAGAGAGAGAGAGAGTTTGGGCATCGATTTGATTTGATGAGACTCATATTTGCACAAAGGGATTTATTTTCTTTATTTCTAATACGGCTGCTGCTAAAGATTAAAAAAAAAAAGGTAAAGCAACTTTAACTGTCATCAGACTAATGAATGAAATTGTGCTGCACAGTCGTCGCCACTATGGTGAGCGACATCTATGACAAAGTGTGTGTGTGTGTCTCCTGCCTTTCTTTGTTCTTAATGCTTATTTGAAAAATATGCATTAAGAACCCAGTGAACCCAGTGACCACAGTGACCACAGTGACCACATTACTCATTAAAAGGCTCGAACTAGTGCTGTTGGCCCCATTTGGATTGATTACACATGAAACAAAATGACAAAAGAGTTGTGCAAAGACAGAAAAAAAAGAGACACAACCATCAGGAGCCAGACAGACAGACAGACAGACAGGGATCCGAACAAGTCCGGCAACGGGCCATCTGCTGTTGTCAGGTTCCAACACTGGGGACGTCTGTTCTACATGCATGTCCTGATTTATGAATATTTTGCCGATAGATTGATGCAGCGAGAGCTCCAATGGATCCTACATCTGCTAGACGCAGATTAAAAGATTTACAGGCCGTTTCTCTGAAAGGCCGGGCAATAAATCACACAATAACCACCCCCGCTACCACCCCTCACCACCACCACCACCACCACCCTTAACCCCACTCCACCACCACCACCCCCGCAGGAAATAAAAGCAAAAAAAAAAAACAAATTTTCTACACAAACAACACTCGGCTGTTAGCAGCATTTGCATCATGCAAAGTTGATCTCGGAACAAACTTGTGCACACGCACAAGGATTAATATTGAGGGGGGGAAAAAACAACACAACACAACACAACACAACACACACCATCTGCCAGTGTTAACCAGCATGAGCACCGACTGCTGCGGCCTCGGGATGACTGGCACTAGTCGACGTGAGGCAGAGACGGCTGCACAGCGAGAGCAGGCATGGTCACACACACGCACACACACACACACACACACACACACACACACACACACACACACACACACACACACACACACACTCGGAGCAGAGAGCAGGGAGCAGCTGGGGCGAGAGGGCGTCTGTCTCACCCGTCTCTCACTAAACTCCCTGCTTCCATTAGCCTCCTGCCTGTTACCCAGCATCTACACCATCTCCCTGCGTCCTCTCCTCACCCCCCCCCCCCCCAACCCCACCCTCCTCTGCCACCACTCAGATGTCAGCGCTGACGTCAAAAGTGACAAAGCAGGCGCAGCGCTGCCAAGAGAACAAGGCTGCAGACTCTCCATCTCTCCTCCGCTGCCTTCACCTTCCAGGACTTTCTCCCCCCCAAATCCCTGCGCAGGCGTGTGTACCTGTGTGTGTGTGTGTGTGTTGCTGCAGATGGTGCAGAAAACAAACACACACACACAAAATATTAAAACACCCACGAGGGGGAGCAGAGCACGAGGGTTTATTTAGGGATGACGATGACGATCAAAGTCAGAAGCGATGATGAGTTGCCTCAACAGGCTGGTGGGTGGAGGGGGGGGTGGGGTTTGAGGGGCGGGGTGATTGGATGGAAGGCCGAACTAATAACAGCCATCCGCTGGAGCACGACGGCCCCGAGCTGCGAGGTCGGGCACAGCAGGTCGACCCTCGCGCGTCTTTGTGTCGCCGCCCGCCAGTGTGGAAAGCTGGCACAGACGAGGACAGGATTTACTGGAGGTGACGGAGCGCGAGGGGCAAAGGATGGAATTTCCTCATCTGTGGGAAGTTCACTGACAGGCTGGAGACGCGGCACGGCTAGAAAACACTGTGCACAGTTTGCAACCTTTGGCCACAGTGAAGAAATCAGAACGGTGCGCACAGCTTCAGACTGTTAGGACAAGTTGTGAAATTAAATGTCTGTCGCCAGGTTCATTTTCCCATGAAATGGTTAATCAGGTCAATCAATCAATCAGTGTCTCACCTCTCGGTGCGCTCGCCACTCTGCAGGTTGAAGAGCAGAGACGGGACGATCTTGTCCATGTGCTGAGGGTCCCAGATGTTTGCCTGCAGTTCGTCCTTCACCGTCTTCCTCACGACGCCCTGCAGGCCCTTAATGCCTGCCATGCGGATGCTGCAGGTGACAAGGACATCATGAGGATATGCATGTGCATGGACACACAAAAATTATATATATTTTTTTCCCACAAATGCATGGTTACATTCAAGTGATCTGCTTTAGCCTTGATTTTAAGCCCCTCTGCTTTTAATCTGCTCGGCCGACTGAAGCTGTTCAAAGCTATCAAGTTTCAAAGTTTTCACAAAAATAAAAACCCTTTAGGTTCAATTTTAAGATATTTAAAAAAAAAAAAAAAGAAAATGACAAGAGGCAAGAGGACGTCTAAAAAGCTTGCCTTCAAGTCGTCTAAAAACAGCAGCTGCTGAATAATTCTGCCGGCGGCTGCTGTCCACTCACTTGGTGCGGATGTCGGGGTCCTCGTAGCTGGAGTGGCACATCTCGCTGAAGCGCGACACGAAGAAGTCGTAGCTGCGGTGATACGAGGGCGTGTCCTCCTCGATGTTGGCAAACTTGACAAACTGGGGAGAGAGAGAGAGAGAGAGAGAGAGAGAGAGAGAGAGAGAGAGAGAGAGAGAGAGAGAGAGAGAGAGAGAGAGAGAGAGAGAGAGAGAGAGAGAGAGAGAGAGAGACAGAGACAGAGAGAGGCCACAGGGGTTCAGGATCATGCAAGGTAACGGAAATGTTTGCGCACATCTCGAGGTTTTCAGACAATCAGTCTGAGTATTTCACTTTGATTGAAGGAGAAAATCCTCACGGTGAAAAGTCTATGTGATTTGAGTCGACTCACGGAGCAATGATGTCTCATTAGGAGTGAAAAGAACTGGAGGAGAGCGGGGGGTGGGGTGGTGAGGGAGGGGGTGGGGAGCTCTCCCGCTGGGCCGGAAAATGCCACCATTTCAACAGCCTGACATTTAGCCTTGCACATCAGCCTCTAATTAATAAGTCCTTTAGAATTCGCAGTGGAGAGACACTCCCTTCAACAAGGATTCCCTAATAGGCATCGGGCAGAGAGAATGTTCATTTAAGTGCATAAATTTGCCATTAAAAAAAAATTATAAGCTGCGTGAGTGCAGTAACCCTGCGAAAAGATTGGCTGGATGAAAGGGGAAGAGTTGACGGTGCTGATGAAGGTTTAAAATAAAAAGAAATCACACTGCCAATCTCTTTCCTGCTACCAAAAGCAGCGTTTGAAGTTGTGCAGGAATTAAACTGAAGCACCCTTCAGCAAATTAAGTAGAGTGAAGATGCTCAGCTGTTTTCTGCCGCTAATGCTGATTAAAAAAAAACTAAGAAAACACAACAAGCACTGAAAGAGTTAATTTATCGCTGCTGCTTACGAGTCTAAATCTTAAGCTGCACGCGTCTAAAATCTCTGCCAGGACTGTCTGTAAACTCGGTCAGAACGCATCGTCATTAATATTATTATTACTCAGCCTGCAGGTCTTGCAAATCCCCCAAAGTGAAGAAAGAAAAAAAACCTCCAGAGTGAATTCAAAGGAGACGGCTGGCGTGAAGATTATGAACCGACGACGCCCGCTGCCGTATCTTATCAATTTGGGGGAAAGACGAAAAGCTCCGCCAGAGGGGGCGCCCTTCATCCCGTTCCTCTCTCTGCGACCTGCGATCGGAGCCGAGCTCTTTTCACTTGCGCCGCACACAGGGCGACCACGTCCTTCGCTCCGTTGCTGCGGCGCCGCGTCAACCTCGGATTACATAACGCGTCTAAATCCGCCAAGAAATGGGGCAAGATCGGGTGCGACGGGAGCAAAGCTGAACTGAAACTTTAAGACGCGGCAGCTGGGGAATGTGGCAGCTCGTGTGAAGCGATGTCCGTGATCAATCCAGGTTTTTTCGGGATTTGACATAAAAATCCCCAAAAATATCATTTGATACGACTTCCTAAGACAGCTTAGAAATGTCTTTTATCCAGGCAACGATCCAACGATCAGCCTCAGAGACCAAATCAAATCCAGGAGTTCATTTAATTTTAGTTCCTGAAAGACAAAAATAAAAACATTGCAACAAGGCAAACTCACAGAGTTTGTCCCCAGGATCTGCAGGCTGGGCTTGTCCGACTCCAGCAGCTTTCGCACCATCTTGAGGAAACTCTCCACAAACAGGTTGATGCTCTGACAGTGGCACGCCATCAGCAGCTGGTCCAGGGCCTCCATGGCGATGCACACGTACCTGATGAGGAGGAGGAGGAGATGGACATCGATCATTAAATGTGAGCTGAAGGGGGCAGGCAGGCTTTTTTTTTTTTCTTTTTTATTTTAATACCAGAGAAAAAAGCCTGCCTCAATATTTCCACGCCAGTGGCGTTTGCTCACCCGTATCGGTGTCGAGCCACATCCCTCGACAGCCTCTCGGACAGGTAGGCGCCGATACGGTCCAGTTTCTCCGGGGCTGACAGGGCGTAGAACGTCAGCTTCTCCATGTTGGCCTTCACCAGTCCATCCTGGAGGGGAGGGGGTGAGAGAGAGAGACGGAAGACAAAATAGAGAGGGAACTATTTCAGGGTCTCGTTGACGCAGATTCACTGGCCTCAGTCAAGCAGCTGTTACAGAGGGCGGCACACAGTGATAATCCAACCGTGTTGGAGTGTTCTACACCCTGACACCAAAATTCTAGTGTTTTACATCTGAGATTCGACTACTTTCCCCTCCCTTGACCTACTTAGAGGGTTTTCAACTTGCCCAGCTGGAAGAGAGTGCAATAAAAAAAAAAAACTGTTTAAGCTCAGACTGGCTCGGTTACATCTGCACAATTTTTTTTTGTTAGTCTCCAATTTGTTTGGATCTTTCTGCTCTGGCCACATTTTAAATTAGTAACATGAGGTCTTGTGAGTTTACTGGCATCAGTGCTGACGAACGCAGCCATATAGACTACTGAGGTAATCATTTCGCTCTCTGGTATTTTTTCACTTTAAGTTCTGTAAATTAAAAGTTTCAACATTGAAAAATTTGATGCAGTTTGTCAGAAAATCAAGCAAAATGTTGCTTTAATAGTGTAAAAAAAAAAAAAAAAAAAGGCCCAGAAAGTGAGGTGAGAAATCTCTAATGCAGTTCGAATCAGACTCAGAAGCACGTTTACTGCCAAGTAGGTTTACAAGGAATTTGGTGTGGTGTAGTTGGCGCCTGAAAAACGGCAACAATATAAAAAAAAAACTGCTAACTTTACTAAATACATAAAATATATGTACAGAGGAGACAAAAATAACAAATTAGAATAGCAGAAATAATAAAACATAATGTGCAACGTAAGTCCTTTATTATTCTGTTATTATCCGAATTTAGTCACAGTACATCTTGCAAAATAAAGCAAAGTACTGAATTCATTTAGGAAAAGCTTGCAAAAAGCAACGAGCTGAGGCACTCATGAGGGTGATACTAAAAACGCCTTTATTGCTACATGGCTAATCCCTTAAAAACATGCCTATGCGTTTCAGCCAAACTGGCCTTCGTCAGGGCGAGGATAAAATGTTTGTCAGTCCTTTCTGCTACACCCAGGCAGCACTCCATGCACTGTGATTGTGACGATTGAATTCATTTGGAAGGAACGACGGACTTGAGTGTGAGCTTTTATGCAAAAACAATGCCTGTTCTTGGAAGTGACTTCTCCATGACTAAAAACAAATGCACAAATGCATTTTCTATTCCGTCATCTGCCAGTAAGATTCTTAGATAATGCAACACACTGAGCCTTTACACGCAGAGCAAACACACCCACAAAAACACAATAAATCAACAGTGAAGGGAGGTCTCACTGTGCTGGAATGTCCCGAGTATTGAGGTCTGGCCACGGATCTAACAGGTAAGGTTGGCAGCTCAAGAGGCACAGAGATGCTGCGTCTCCGCCAACCAAATAAATTCCCTTTGTGAGTCCAGCGTATCAGCTTGAAGCTAATGGGGGGGAAAACGGGAGCAGAGATTCTCTGGCTCTCACAGAGGACGGCTGAACATTCGCAGTTGCTGCTTTGTTGCTGTTAATCACTAATAATTTCATCAAGGACGAGCTTGCAAAACTGCTGTAAATCGTAATTCCAAAACCTTGTTTTCCCAAGAATTGTCTTGACCTTCAAAGATGAGAGACAAAGTTGTCAACGATGGACATAAAAGAAAAAAGAAAAAGGAAAAAAAAAAGGAGGTGTGATGTGACATCTGACCTCTGGGTCCTCTGGGAAGATGTTGTCCACCAGTCTCTTGTACCGGGGCCTGAGTGCCCCGCAACAGCCACAAACCCCTGAGAGAGAGTGGGTGAGAGAGAGAGAGAGAGAGAGAGAGAGAGAGAGAGAGACAAGAACAAGAACAGTGAGTTGGCAGATTCCCATGGTCGCGTTTCATTGGCCAGAAAGCAATAAAAAGGGAGATAAAAATACAAGTAAGAAAATTCTTATTTCTTATTTAGTCTGTGTGCATGAAAAAGCACACAGTCTAATAATAACAACCCACGGCTGTGGCTATCAAGCAGTGGTCACAAAGGTGATACTGTGGGTGGGGGTGCCTTAAAAAAAAAAAAGAACTACAGTGAATCATGTCAAGTCCATGTCATTTACAGCAGTAATTGGAGCCCTGCCTGCACCGAAGACACCAGCACGCAGAGATAAGAAGTCACCCAAAGTAGGTCACTGCACGGTCAACAATGCAGCTCCTCAACAATCTCCTTCCTCCCATTCTTCCACAGGAAGCACAGTGTGATTGTCCAGATTAAAGTTGTCCACTGCAGGCGCAGGCTAATCAAACAACCAGCAGATTACCGGCCAGACTCCCTCCACCACCACCGCCTCCTCCTCCACCACACTGGACTCTCATTTCTCCAGCAAACACACAGCGGAGTGGTGGGCCAGCACTGACGGTCTCGTGCAGGTCAGGATGGATGTGTCGCTCTGGATGTGAGCACGGTGTCAGTAGCTGCGTTTCCATGAAAAAATGAATAAAATCTCATCCCGCGAGCTTTGAGGAGAATTACGGCTTTTGCGCTTCACACCATTCAGTGGAAACACCTGCAAATCGCAACTGCACTTTGTCGAAACTTTAGAAATATTGCTTTTATTCTGCCAAAAACTGTCATGGAAACGCAACCTGTGACTCACATCAGCAGGGGATTTAGTAGCTGTGAGATCTTTACTGCAGAAAAGCCAAAACAAACCAATGCTATTTGGAGACAATGTATCCCTGGAACACATCGGGGACTGTGCAGGGAAACGCATGACCCTTTTAGAAACCTGGCAGCACACAACCAGCGCGTTTTGCACCATCGCATTGATTTCACACGCAGATGATGAAGGCAATCAGCCGCGACCTCGACTCACAGATACAAATGGAAGCGAAGCGGACGGCCGGTTACGACAGCGCGCCAACAAATCCAGCAAATTCTCCAGGGACGCAAAAACATGTTAGCACAAAAAAAAAAAAAAAAACAACATCAATATTTCCACACATAATTTTGCAATGCGTCAGAATCGGTTTCGACATCACAGGTGTTGCTCACATCATTATGAGAAAACAAGTGCCAAAGAATTCCATCTGGTCACTTTAACATTCTGCTCGTGCAGCACTTTTGGGATCAATCGTGTATTTACGAACCATCAAATCTCAAACTAAGTTCTCTTGCAGTTTCTCCACATCTTCTGTGACCTACAGTTGAAACATTGAATGAAGCAATCAGTCATCAAGGATTTCCCACAAAGTCCTGGCGATTCCGATGCAGTCCGGCACCGTGAACCCACCAGAACAACCGTCTGAGGTGCCGGACTGTGAGCCTGTCAGTCACCCACTCAGAGCAGCAGATAAGAGCTGCAAACCCAACTGGAGCCCAGACTCTCTCTCTCTCTCTCTCTCTCTCTGTCTAGGGTGGGGGGGCAGTATGCAGCGCAGACGGGCAAAGCATTCTCATTGGACGCTCAGCATTTGGACCACGCAGAGGCCCATCTGTCTCGCCACTCTGCAGAAAGTTCTTAGCGCTTATCTTTGAGCGCCCGTCTATTCATAGCGCTGCCCCCTCTCTCCTCCATCACCTTTGACACCAATGAGAATTCTAACCACCCCCCCCCCACTCGTCCTCACTTCCACCCATTCGCCCTTTACCTACCCTTCTACACCCAAGACGGTGCACCGGCTCAGGGCTGCCATTGAATTAATGAAAATGCAGCAGATCCCAAAGGTGGAGGGAGAAGTGTGGGGGGGTGCAGAGAGTTGCAGAGACGCAGGCGGCTGAGGAGAGGAAGGCGGGAGTGCGACGGGGGAGGGGAAACCGCCGCGCTCCCAATGAGTCACGCATTAGCGCTGCTTATCGCTGCCTTGCTGTCCGCCGTCCCGTCCTCTCGGCACCGCTGGCCGCATGCACGTGGATGAAAAGAAGTGAAGGAGTTTTTGCTTTGTGTTAGTGGAGTTGGCAGCGGCCGGGCGGTGTGGGAAAGAAAAAGGAAAAAAAAAGCCCAGAGGGTGACAAAGTGTGTGGGCGGGAAAGTGGTCTCGCGACATCCACCTACTCAAGCCGGAAGAACACATGAGAACAAATGAGCAACAAATTAGTAGTTGTCGTTGGTGTTGTTGTTGCTGTTGTTGGGAGACAGAGAGCGAGAGAGAGAGAGAGAGCGAGAGAGGGAGAGGGAGAGCGTGATGTTTGAAAGTGAATCTCAGCAGCTGAGTGAACGAGCGTTGGTGAATTTAAAGATGGAAAAATATCAGGAATGTGTTGAGGCAAAATGGCACAAAAACAATCATGAAAAGTGATTCTATCACACTGAAAACAGACCAATCAAATTTCTGCAGTTACTTCTTATTATTTGGCTTGTTGCTGTTCTGTTCTGTTCTGTTTTTCTGAAGGGCAGCTAAAAGCAGCCTGTCAAGGATTCTGTCACAGCTGCAAGGACCCGACTGGTTACCAAATCCTCACTTTGGACTTTGGGCTTAAGTCACTTTAAACTGGAGCTCAGCCAAATGCAGGGTCTCTGACCCGACTGGCCAATAGCAACGATCGGGTGCAACCTTTCTTTGATGGATTTGACTCAACAGCTGCTGCTGCTGCTGCTGCTGCTGCTGCTGCTGCTGCTGCTGCTGCTGACAGGGAAGGGTTAATGATTCTGCAACCAAAAAAAAAGCCCAGCAGGAAGAACAGCAAACACACTTTGTGTGGCGTCACAGGAACAAGGACAATAACTGTTGTCTCAGACTCAGACTTCACCTGGGGTCATGCAGGCGCTGGCTTCACAGGTCACACACACGCACAGTGTAGCCACCTCAACGCTGCAGCCTGCACCTCTGCAAAATTCCAGACACTTCTCGTGGAGGCTACGACACACACGCTGCCCTTCATGGCTCTCCTTACGTAAGGGGAGGACGGAGGGAGAAAAAACGCACAAGTCCTGCTATTTTTGCAGCAGCAAACAAAGGCGGCTACCCTTGAGGCGTGAACCAACACGGCAAGCTCGTCGGCCAACGTCTGAGGCGGCAAACGCGTGGGGAACAGAAGCCCGGCCTGAAGCAAAACAGCACATAACAAGACAAGGTGGCAGAGAGGTGTAGGGAGACACAGCACAACACACCACACAGCCTCATATAGACGACGATGTGCAACTTCAAATCTATCAACAACCGCAGCACGGTGGATCCCTGCCCTCTTGTCACGATGAGCTACGCGTGCGAGCACGACTCTCAACGCCATAAACAGCTACTGCGACGCCCACGTTGATAAAACACGCTCGCAGTGATTAGAGGCGAGGCGGCGCCGCGCATCAGTTCAGCGTCTCAGTGCGACTGCGTGCATGAGTGTCTATAATCAATCTTCAGGGGGAAAAGCAGAGAGGACTGTGGGAACTGAATTTGAAGGAGCTGAAGGAGGAGGTTCTGGAAATCTGAGTGGCAGTTTGACAAAACTGTCGGCACAAATTTAAGATGCAAAGCGGGGTTGCATTTTGATTTGCCTTTCTAGAAAACTTAAAAAAGGGGGAGAAAAGGCGACGGACTGAGCAACCTTTTTACTTTTTTGCACATATTGCAATATTGAAAGTTAAATCCTTCATTCATGAACAAAAAGCACATTTTTAAGACTACATTGTGGACTACAACACACAGTATCACTGCACAATCAGACATCATTACATCCCTCCCCCATCAACACTAAACTTTGGCTCCTCTGCCATCATACAGACAGAAATATATTAGTAGAATAACAAGTCAAGATTCAAAATCATATCTCGAGGCTTTTTTTCCAAATTGGGAATAACGGTTTAGAAATAATAATAAAAAAGCAGCTGCGTGGCAACTTTTTCCCATATCAAACATAGAATACAAGGCATGGGAAGATCACACTGTTTATATCTCCGCTCAAATCATCGGCCAGCTGGCTGAAGATTCGGTCGCCGTTAGTCAGCCAGTCAGCCAGTCAGTCAGTCAGCCAGTCGGTGTGGGCGGGAGCGAACACAGCCGCCGTATATTCAACCAACGTCACGGTGAAAACAAACGTAGCTGCCTTCAGGACCGTCGTGACAACCAGCCGGCCGTGAATCACAGCGCGAGGAGCCGCGAGCACTCAGGGAGCCACGTTTTCCACACCGGTTCAACCTGGCCGGGCCGGGCCGAGCCGAGCCGAGCGAACAGAGCCGAACAGAGCCGAACAGAGCCGAACCTGCATGGCCACTTCATTCACTGACCTACACACCGAAGCCCTTTCTTTTTTCCCCCTCCTCCACAATCAATAACCAGCACACTCGGGCTACAGCTAACTACATTTTTAATTAGTGCTAATCAATGAACCGTGTGTCAGTGTGGCCCTCAAGAAGAGCCGAGCTACGGAAGCCTGATGGAGACACGACACTGAAACAATCCCACATTTTTGTGCCAAATCCTCCTTCTAAATTCCGGGTTTCGTGAGGTACGTTAACTTCTCATGAGCTTCAAACATGTTCCAGAACCCCGCAAACACCCACCGAGGAAGGGAAGAAGAAAAAGAAGAAGGAGCGAAGAAGAAGAAGAAGAAGAAGAAAAGGGAGCCAAGGAAGAAGAAGGAGCAACAACAAACAGGAAAACGTTGGAGTTGACAGACGAGGGGGAAAAGTGAGACAAATAAAAGCGTCTTTTCTTTTACCAAAAATAAACATCTCCGCTGCGGCGCCGCCTCCTTGTATCTAGCACGCTATCGCACGCGCTCTAATTTAATAGAGCTTTATCCTCACAACACTCCCAAGTTCCCATAATGCGCTTAGGGGCTGACAATGCACACTAATGACAGCTGCAGCGGCACTGCGAAGGGGAAGAAGAAGAAGAAGGAGGAGGGGAGGAAAAAAAGAAAAAAAAAAAACCCTGAGAGGAAATGTGCTGCAGAATGCAGGAGAACTGGATGAGCGGTACATGCCTGACATTGCTGAGATCTGCACGCGCACACACACACACACACACACACACACACACGGTCGCAGGCACAAAGTTCACACTAGATCCGACCGGGGTGAGTTATTCTTACCGTACATCGATCGTGATGATAATAATGAAGCCGGCTGGCTTGCAGAGGCGCCTGCGTTTCCTCTATGCAGCTCCAGTCGCGCACACTGACGGACGCTGCCGTGCCAACCAGCACCCAAAAGACACGCACGCAGTCGCTCGTGCGCACGCACAGACACGCGCACTCTCTCTCTCTCTCTCTCTCTCTCTCTCTCTCTCTCTCTCGAGAAATGCCTGCACATGTGCGCGGGGCAAAAGAAAAAAAAAATGCGCCGGCGTGACGCGTGATTGGTTGCCAGACTCGGCTGGATGCAATGAATTACGCACGCACGCACGCACGCACGCACGCACTCACTCGCTCCCGCTGCTGTGTGTGTGTGCGCACAAGAGACGCATACAAGCATAACGCACACACGTGCGTGCAAAGAAGGGGGTTGAGAGGAGGGGGGCGCGAGGCGACGTCAGAAGGAGAGGCGCGTGCAGCGTGATGACCTTGGACTTTCCCCGCTTGTCTTGCAGCAAGCGGCGCCTTCGGCAGGGTGTGTGTGTGTGTGTGTGTGTGTGTGTGTGTGTGTGTGTGTGTGTGTGTGTATCGAGAGGCAACGTCCAGCATCGCCAGCACGAGCACCGACCGACCTCGTCTCCCGTGTGTGTGTGTGTGTGTGTGTGTGTGTGTGTGTGTGTGGTGGAGGGGTGAATGTATAAGGAGAAAAATAAGGGAAAACACCTCCCACCCACCCACACACACACACACACACACACACACACACACACACCCCTCCCCCCACTGCTTTTCCCCTTTTCTCCGCCTACTGCTGACGTCACTCCTCTCCTCCTCGCGTCATTGCCGTGCTTCCTGCACTGCTGTCACCCAACGTTCCATCCCCGGTTTCAAGGTTTTGTTTTGTTTTTTTTTGCAAAATGTTGTTGTTATTCTTGTGTTGAGATCACGGGCTGTCTCAAGCTACGACATGCTTTGAGAAAAAAAATAACACACCCTAGAAGGTACATCAACTATTCTCTTCAACTCTGATGAAAATGAAGCCTTGTATAATCGTGTTCTGCAGGGCAAACAAATACTGTATGTGAAATAACTGACTAGCATCCCTTTCAGACAGCAGAATTTTTTTACACCGTCCATTTAAAACATAGTCATTCCTTAATCATCGACCTTTATTAGCTTACTACAAAACAAGGGTTTTTGCAATCAAATTGGCTCGAAAGCTCAAAATCAAGCAGGTCAGATTACAGTGAAATATCCTGTGAATTCTGGGCATTTGAAAATGCCCATAATAAGCAAATTCAATTCTGCATAACAGAAGGGAGCTTAAAGCGTTCCAAAAGGGTAATGCAATACTATCCAGTGATGTATGCAAATGTAGCACTGAGGAATGACCACGTCTACTCTGCACAGAACATAATTTGCACTAAACTTAATTCTCAGTTCTCTCGCACACGGCAAGAGCCAGGGAGGGGAACAGAGGAGACATTGTCACTCACCCTTGCCAAGGCGATGGTCCAGAAGAGTACGACAGTCCAGTGCCAGCCTCTGAGAAGCCGGGACATCAGGCACAGGCAGGGGCATGGCAGGCAAACGAATGCACAACAGCTCCCGAACACACACACACACACACACACACACTGGCAAACACCGCAATCGAATGCAAAAAAAAAACAAAAAGAGCCCAAAAATAACATGCAACTCTGCAAAGTGTAGGCAAAAAAAGTTTCCTCTAATTAATCAACAAATGCTAAGTGATGGTGTAATAAAACCTAACACATGCAGGCAAACACACACACACACACACACCTCTAAAGTTTCACACAAGTCAAACGAAACTTCACCAAAAGTCTCTGCTGATCACCACCAACTCTCTCGTCCTTCTCCTGAGGCTTCTGGGACATGCAGAGCGTCCGCATTAACCAACAGATTAGTGCCTTAGTCCTCCCAAATAGCAGCCCTGCTCACTGTGTGAGCCCTCCCTCATTAATAAACATCTCACTAGCACAATGGACCTTACTATCCACCCTCAAGGCTCTCTCTGGGTGAGAGACATTCACAGAGAGGAGGGCGAGAGGGCGCTGGTGACAGTGAGGGGCACCGTCACACAGTGAGCCAGTCAGTCAGTCACTCAGCGTGGGCTTGAGGATCGGGGAATGTGACCATCAGAGGACGCAAACTGTGCGGTGAGTCTCTTTTCCGATCATTTCCACTGCAACACACACGATGCAAGACCGCTAATGTCTTCCCAGAAAAGAAAATCTGTGAAACTCTGAAGCTAATTTTTCTTTGGCGTAAAGCTGCACATTCAGCGCTGAGCTGCTTCATATTTGCATAAGGTATGAAGCTGGTTTTCATTTTTAAAAATGACCACATTCTAACCCAATTTTCATCTAACAGGTGCACAAAAACCAGCTTGGCGTTGCCCACCTGTCATGTCGGATGCTTGTCACAAGGGGGCGTTGCTCTTCCACGTTTAAAAGGGGCGGGGTGATGGCCGGCACTCAAGCCGCAGACGGAGCCTCCACTGGCGCTTGGGAAATCAGGAAAGCCGCCGGATTGTCTTTGGCCTGTGGAAGTCAGAGTACCAACATGAGCTCAAGGCGATGCTAGATAGTGGTTGAATGTTTGAAAGTCTCTCACCAAGTCAGGGATATACATCAACAATGTTCATAATCATGACGTACACCCCCATTTTAACCCAGAGTCATGACAGCTGGCATTAATTTAATTCAATGCTAATGAGAAAAAACAAAACAAACAACGAAAGCTGTCAAGCATCTATCATCTGCGTTCTCGTGATACATTCCGTGTTTCGATTCTCACTCTGATACCAGACCGGCCCCAATGCAGACTTACTTAAAAATAATAATGATGACAAGCCCAACTCTTATTAAAAGGCATCATCCATCTGTGCTAGCAACCAAAGGATGCTAACTTAGCTGACTCGCTTCAGCGTCACCTGGTTGCGCTTCGTATATTTGTTTTTTTTGGCCAACTTACCATGAAGTGGACGAAGTGAAAATCCCGAAAAGATTAGGCGGGCTTACAACTACCCTGAACCACCTGAGATAAAGTTAGACTCCGTGGGAGTTAATTATTAGAGGTGCCTTGACTAGTATCCTTCCTGTCGCTACCAGCTGTGACTAGCTAGCTATTAATGTATAACAGTCCACCACCAGTCAGTTACTTCAGAGATGCAAGGATGCGCCCAGCCAGAGAGCAAGGCTTATTTTCAGTACAAAAAAAACAAGCATCAATAGCTCGTCAAAATAATACGCGGTCTAATGTTTTTGTACGACTAAATAACAAGAATGCCATTGTATCATTTGCAAGGATAACTAATAATGTTAAATAAATTAATATATGCGTTCACAAAAACCAGGAAGTGTTCATTGTACTCACAAAGTAAACACATTGAAACAGTTAAAAGGAAAGAAAAGTACAGTTAAATGATGATAATGTATTTAAAATGGTGAATAGTCCGTGTTTAAGGGATTATTAAAAATATATAATAGTCCCTTTTAATTTGTCACATGCAAATATATATATTTTTTTTTAAAATGCACAAATAATTATTAATTTGCCATGAGGGATTTCCCCTTGCTATGAATTAGATAAAACAGCGTTTATTGGCCAATTGTCGCAATAATTTGTTGTTAATGTTTTGGCCACACTGAGCAACAGGGTTTGCAGCTCCTTTTTCTACCAGCTAGTGTCAGTAGTGAGACTGGGAAAATGTGAATCGGTGAATCCCATCTAAGCACGCACTGTTCATCAACCAGTTTGCTTTCCTTGGTGGGGGTTCACTTATCACAAGCTAGCATTTACAGACAGTTGCTTTTGTAAAATCACGTTTGTTTTTTAATCCTCGCAACTTTATTCAATATAAGTTCTACATCTCTGGATTTGAAGGGCCCTGATCCATGGAAATGATGAGATTTACCCCACATATGCATGAACGTGCAGCACGTGCATCATGTCATGGTGTCATGGTGACGTGTCTAAGCCGTCAACCCTTTTGAAATCTAATCTAAGAGCCTCTGAGTGGTCCCATTTGCAGAGCAAGGTCTTTAATTCCCAGGGTCTTTTAACCCTGCTAAGCTGTCAGATCCCCGAGACAGTATTTCTGTCCTCATGCTGCTCGCATCTGTTTATATCTTTAAGACCTCAGCAAATGTTCATTTGATGTGGGCTGAGATAGCACTACCTCATTTATGCTGAACGTGCAACACTGTTGGTTTGAAGTCTTCACAAGTGTACTATCAGAGTACAATACTGGGTTTTGTGTACTTGTGTCAGACAAGGTGGGGATGAGGGGTCTTATCTTGCAATGCACTTAAACTAATTGTCAGTGCTTTGGTGAACGCTGTGCTGAGTGAAAACAAAAATGCAATAGCATGCATCGTTAAGAAATAACCAATTTTAAGTATGTGCATGATTGACGTTTATCCCCCGTAGGACTGGAACCAAGACACACTTTAGCGAAAGGCACAGATTTTCAAAAAAGGTCTGTGGTTGACAATTTCATTTCATGTTACTGCCGTCTGACCTGCATGCAACCTCACACTCTGGACCTGTGTTCAAACTTATGGTGCAAGGCTAGCATGCAGTCGAGATCTCCGTTGTGGCCTTGTGTCGCACGCCAGTTTACGCAGCAACTTCGCGGTGCACACAAGCAAACCAACAAACACTGACAGAGCCCTGTGTCCTGCACAACTGCTTGGCAAGCCACCACCTGCATGAGGATCAGCTGATTATAGCGGACAGCCAAAGCGGATACGGTTAATACTAACTAGCCTGTGCGGTTTTGCCCTTAGCAGATTAATTCACCCTCCGTCGGTACAACACAAGTTCAAAGCCACAGCGGACTGACTGGTTTGTCAAAACCGTGGACTGCACGTTACAAACAGAGGAAATTCCTCCAAAGGTGGCCTCAGAATGAGCATCGTGCTCAAGAGGCACTTTGGTGAGTGCTTGCTAGGTGACACAGGCCCTCTGTGATTTAAGGGCAGGTATAGATGAGCTAATTGCCTTACTCCCGGCATCTATTTTTAGATGTACAGTAATCAGCAAGAAAGGTTCGAGCTGTGCAGATATACGGCCAGACAGATGGGGACTCATTAGATCAGCCCTAGGGGCCCTGTGCGTTGCCCGGACACAATTAGCAAAACAAGTACCCTAAACCTTAACCAGCTTACAGCCATAGGGTCCACTGGCTGGCTGGCTGGCTGACTGTTTGTTGTCTGATTCATTGTCTTGTTTGTTTTTGAAGAGTCCTGTTGTTCCTGGTAAGATTTTAAATTGCCAATCTGTCTATCTACACTCCTTCTTTTTAATAATTTCATAATCCACAATATCATGTTAAACAATCTGTATATAAAAGTATATCATCCAAAGCAGTGAACTGTAGCACAGAGATGCAGGTTTTGAGAAAAGGGAATATTGAAAACACTCAAGTAGCTTAATGTATTTCTATTGTCACGACACAGTAACTTTGTCCGTCATCATTGGTACCAATGCCCTTATTAGTTTCCCTGGCTTCACAAAGTGTTGCTTGAACACCTAACAGAATTAAATCATCCCTATATGACATCACAAAGGGCAATTAAACCTCTATCTACCTTTCCCGAAGTGGAGGGAACAGCAACAGCCAACGTCATGCTGTGTTGAAGACAATGTGACATTTCAGTTGTGGCTGTTTTGCAGACTGGAGGAATATTATCTATGCTGTCAATATCTATATCTGCGCTGACGTCAAGACACTTCAGCTAATATGGAGCTGCCGTCACCTTGGTGGAAGCGATGTGAGGTTTGTCAGCCAGTGAGAGTGGCTGCTGACTAAATAATCCTCTTTGCACTCTGCCCCGTGGTTGCTGCTGACTTCACTCCAAACGTCGTTCTCGTGCAGTGACCCACAATCCACGCATCCAGGCTGGAGGAACTTCATCGCTGAGAGGGACTATCTCTTTTTTGTTCTTTGCTTTATTTTTGAGACACTGTAAACCGAATGGATTATGCCTCAATCGTCAGGACGGCATCTTACTTGAGAGTGATGGAAACAGTGGGCTGAGACACACTGGCTGGACACTGATGGAACAACCCGAGGATGAGGGTTGGACACACAATACCTAAAGGCACAAAGGTCAGTTTGTGGTGTTAGTGTTGCCAAATGTATTCATCCGCTGGACCCTCCACAAAAATAGAATGTTTTTTGTTCTGTTTCGTTTTGCATGAATGACTGTGATGAGATGAAGTAATTCTTTTTCCCTCACATTCTGACTGTTTTCAATTCCACCATGGAGAATTTAAAACATAATATAATATCTAAATATTGACATTATTGCATGGTAAGAATCACACTGGTGATGGTGACACAGGAGCAGATTGTAGGGGGTGTGGCGTCCCAAGCCACTGTGAACTGGAAGAGGTTAACTCTAAGCATTAACAAGCTCAGGTCTAAATTTGGCCAGCAGATAATTGGGTGGAAAGCTGCCTTTGTTCTGGCACTGACTGTCTCGACACGTGCAACCCGACTCTGACCACAATATCAAACATCCTGAACAAAACAAAGATGTTTCTTCGTTTCTTCATTTCTGTTCTTTCCTCTGATGTGACAATTCTTATTTTAAACTTTTAATATTGTTCAAAACTTTCTGGTTTTTATCACGATCACAACAAATGTGGCTTTGTTCTAACACCTCCCGGCTGATCCCAGACCGTCCGGTGAGGTCTGCTGAGGTCATCATGGTGACCTTCGCCGAGACGACCCAGGTCTCCACAATGAAGCTGTGCGAGCCGCCGTGCCTGGCGGCCACCCTGTCGCCCGGCCTGCGGCGGAAGAAAATGCTGTGGCAGAACGCCGTCAAACACATCATTATCCAGCAGGAGCTCAGTGCCCAGGTGCGTGGATGAACCTGTGCACGTGTGTCATCGAGAGTTACCGGTACATTAAAGGGGTTATCAGTTGGCCTGTTTGTTTTTCTTCTGATGCACTTCAGAGTTTTCATGCAACACTTTTTCATTAAAGTCTAGGGTTAAAAATAAGCATATTTGAAATCACTGGATCTGAAACACTCATGGCTGTTCATACCTGCATCATCAATGCATTAAAAATTGTATTTGTCATTGATTTTTTAGACATATTTTCTATTTTGGGGAGGGAGGTGGATGATAACTACTGAACTTTATGGACTTTAATTTGTGGTGCAACAACATTTAAAATTTGATGGTGATGGGGTGAATTCAAATATATCAATAGGCTGCAAAACTGCCAACACAATGACCTTCCAGTGACCTTGGAACAAGGCAAGCAAACCAAAAAAAGTGACTTTGGAATCCTTTATGTTTCTCAATGAGGTGGGCGTCGAGCCGGCCCAGAAGATCTGCGTGACCGACGCCTACATCGAGGAGATCAACAAGCAGATCCGCAACAAGGCCTCCCGCGGCGTCACCAAGCGCCGCTCGTCCACCTTCCGGGTGCACCCGGCGCCGGGCCGCAGCTCCACCTGCACCCAAGGCAGCATGCGGAGCTCCTTCAACGACTACGCCAGCGACGCCGACTTCTTCGTCAAGTGGCGCCACACCTCGCACGGCGTCCACGTGCCGTCGCTCAGGCACACCTTCAAGTCGCGCGACCTGGAGAAGCTCTACCAGCAGCACTACTCCCACCAGCGCCGCAACTCGCTGGCCATCACCAACGCCATCGACGCCGTGGCCAAGCTGCACGCGCTGGTGCTATACCTGGCGCTGGCGCCCGAGGCCGTCACCGACACGCTGCGCGGCGGCCTCACCTGCCTCTTCATGATGCTGGCGGCGGCGCAGTGCGTCCTGGTGCTGACCTGCAGGGACTCCATGTCGCCCCAGTGGCTGCACTACGCCGGGCTGGCCAGCTGGCTGTCGCAGACCGCCCAGGTGCTGGGCGGACTGGTGTACGGCCTGGAGAAGGACCCGTCGTGGTACGTCTTGTTCTGCTTGTTTGCCACATACACGCTGCTGCCCTTACCGCTGCCGTGGGCCATGTGCGCCGGCTCCCTCACCTCCGTGCTGCACCTGCTGGCGGAGACGGCGCGCTGCTACGACGACGCCATGCTTTTGAGAAAGGTGAGAGAAAGTGATGTTTGTAAATTTATTCCACAATGCTCAAATTTATTCTGCAAAGATGAAAAAAAAAAAAAAAAAAAGCTAGCCCACTTTCTTTCATGTCTAGTCATTAAATTTTTGAAATTATTGAAGGAATTTTGGGTCCTGCAAAATAAATGCCCAACATTATTATTACAATTTTCTGTGTTGATCTAAAGACATCATAATAATGTTATGATGTCAACATCATGTTGCCTGGGAGGTTTTATCCCGGAAATTTATGCTGGTTCTGCATCCTGCAGGTGTTTGCCAAAGGCTTGCTGTACCTGGGTATGAACACGGCAGGCCTGTTCATCCACTACCTGACAGATCACGCGCAGAGGCAGGTTTTCCTGGAGACGAGGCGCTGCATCGAGGGTCGCCTTAAACTGGAGCAGGAGAACCAGAGACAGGTGCGCACCGGCCCCCGACGTGGCCAGCCTGCAGGTCTCCAGAGCCGTTGTTAAATTTCCCCATCGTCTTCCACCAGGAGCGGCTGGTGCTGTCCATCCTACCTCGCTTTGTGGCCTTGGAGATGATCGCTGACATGAGCTCTCTGGAGGACGAGCTCAGCCCTCATGAGTTTCACAAGATCTACATCCACCAGTACAAAGACGTCAGGTAGGCATTGTGGAAGGCCTTTTCATCCCGGTCTCGAGTTACCAGGAGGGTAAAAAGTTTAGTATCCAAAAACTCTCTCCAGATCTCCAAAAAAAACAGTACATTTAGCCCTCTGTTTGCAGCCCCCAAACAAAAACACTGAGCTTTTGCATCTAAACATGCTAAAACTGAACCATTGTACGACCTTTTAACCGGTTGGCTGAGTTGTTACTAACCAGAGGGAGGTATCACCCCTTTGTGACATCACAAACTTCTTGGAAAATATTGTTAAATTAAAACAAAACCATCATTTTGGCTTTCATTAGAATGTTTTTAGTCTTTTTTTCCAAAACGTGTCCGTCTATCTATCAAACTCTTGTCTTCTTGTCTTTGCAGCATCCTTTTCGCCGACATTAAGGGCTTCACCCTGTTATCCATGAACCTGTCAGCACAGGATCTCGTGCGAACACTCAATGAACTCTTTGGACGCTTTGACCGGCTGGCAGAAGTGAGAATTTATTTTGATTAAAAAGAAAAGAACATTCCGTACATTCCAAAATCTTTCAACACTTCTCACTCCTGTCAAACTATTGCTCGTCTCCCCCTTGTGGCAGGAGCACCACTGCCTGCGAATCAAGATACTGGGAGACTGTTACTACTGTGTGTCGGGGGTCCCGGAGCCGCAGCGAGCCCACGCCCAACACTGTGTAGAAATGGGCCTAGCCATGATCAACACCATACGGTCAGTCTGTCCACCACGTCTATTACACTGTGAAAACTACACTCGCTCCATTAAACTCAATTCAACTGTGCGAACTCTTTGCCCACCAAAAAAAAAAAAAAAACTCAGACACGTGAAGAAGCAGCTGAACTTCGACATGGACATGAGGATCGGGATCCACTCGGGCTCCGTCCTGTGTGGCGTGCTGGGCCTGCAGAAGTGGCAGTTTGACGTCTGGTCCTGGGACGTGAGCATCGCCAACATGCTGGAGGCCGGAGGAATTCCGGGGTGAGTCGGCGCTGCATGACCCTTGTGAAAAAGTGTGATTTTGTTGTTTTTTTTATATGGAACTCTGGAAAACTGCCTTCCTGGCATCCAATCCTGGATCCTTCAGAGCCACGAACAGCAGGGATTCTTTCAGCAAATTCCTTTTATTTGTTATTGATTGCTTTCAAGAATCTCACTCCCATTTGTTGGTTTCAAGGAATTTCCCCTGTCTCCTTGTTTTATTTTTATGAGAACACACTGATTTAGGAGGACTGTTTCTTGTTAAATGCTTTATTTATTTATTATTTTTCAACCTTGTTTATTGAATTTTTCACACAGCAAAGTACAATTATAAATAGTGATGAAAAAAACAACAGGCAAATTGCACAGTACAGCAGAATTAGAGGTAATACTGATAAAAGTCCTTCCATTTTTTTGTTAAAGGCCTGGTATCCTGCACTCCTTGGAAAGCAGCAAACTTAAGCATGTCTGAAACTTCTTACTAAGTTAAATGAAAAAGTACAGGCTGTCTCTTCATCCCCCTGGTGTCGTCCAGGCGCATTCACATCTCGAGGGCCACGCTGGACTGTCTGGAGGGCACCTACCAGACGGAGGCCGGTCACGGTCGCGACCGCAACGAGTTCCTGCTCAAGCACAACATCGACACCTTCCTCATCTGCCCTCAGGAGGACCGAAAGGAGGTCGGCCTGCTGCAGCCTCCCAAAGTCCAGAAAACCAACCGCACCTGGAACCCTGAGATTCCCTTTGGCAGTGCCATCGACATGAACAGCGTAGGTGGAGACGTGAATTAAGATGAATCCAAGCAGCAGGGTGGAAGATGTATCATCAGGGGAAATCTTTCTGCAGATCTTGGCCTCCTTCACAAACGGCTCGCTGCCCAACATTTGGCAGTCTACCTCCAAGGAGATCAACAAGCGCATCAAACATGCCATCGAGGTCCGGAGCAGCGAGCGCATGCACAGGGAGCACATCACCACGCTCACCCTGGTCTTCAAGGACGCTCACATCGAGGAAAAGGTGAGCCAGAGGTGGTCCTGCAGGAGGGGGAGGAGTTGATCTGATGTCACGCTGACTGCGGGGGGGGGGTCCTTCCTTCTCTTTGTCCAGTTCTCCCAGATGAGGGACGAGATGTTCAACTCCAACCTGGTCTGCTCCTTCATCATGCTGCTCTTCCTCTTGGCTGCACAGGCCCTCATCCCTGCTCCCAGGTAGGAGAAGAAGTCAGAGCTGCACTGCTTTAATGAGGATTAAACAAACATTATTTCCATGAGATGAACTATTAATGCCATCATTCATCAGTTGAGTCAGTGTGTATCAATCTGGGGTCGGTCGCCCGTTAACATTTGGACTTGGATTTAACAGCACACAGTAAAATTCTTCTGCACAAACATTTACGATGAGTGATTAACAGGAAGGCCGCAATGGAGAAATTGTCAGCCTGCCAAGAGAGGAAGTTTCCAGTCAAATCTGATCACAGTGATGCTGTGAGCACTGGTACTGGTGTCAGATCAATAATTCCACCACTGTGGGATCCCAGACGTGCGTTTCTGCTCCTCTTCTTTCAAACTTGAAACCGCTGGACAAGCTGCAACTGGTGGAGCTTCTGGTCGACCTTGAGCTGCATACTTTGCTCCACTGCCCTTCGGTTGTTGTAGCACTACTAATTGAACAAAAAAACAACACACAAACTGCTGTACTATAAGTCTAAAGCATTAATATAGTCCCAGGCCCTGTATTTATTTGGTAAAGCAGATTTCAGACCTTCTTTCCCCCAACTCTCCACACCTGCAGGCTGTTCCCAGCCGCCCTCCAGTTCTCCGTCTTCCTGCTGGCCTACATGCTGCTGCTGCTGCTCGCCCTGGCCGAGGAGTTCAAGTGGTGCCCGGCGTCCCTGCAGCAGTTCTGCTGCTGGCTACACGAGAACAACAGCGCCCGCAACCTGCTCACGCTCAGCGCCATCGTTATCAACTTCAGCCTGGCCTCCACTGACATAGTGAGCGTCGCAGACACAACCTTCTTCTTTTCAAAAATCGGGGAAAAAAAAAAAAAAAAAAAGGGACCCCGTCGGCTCTTTTGACTTATTCCTTTTTTGTCGTGACGTGTCGTGCAGTTGTGGTGCATTATTAACGACTCCTCCGGGGAGGCTGAAGTGATGAGCAGGTCCAGCACGGCCGCACGTCCGCTGACCGTCTGCACCTACCCTGAGGTCTGCTTTCATCTTGTGGCCTCAAATGAAAATATTAAAAAACAGCCACAGTTGGAACAATGTTTTACCTGTTTTTTTGTTCCCCATCAGGTCTTCGTGCTGAGCGGTGTCATTGCCATGGTGACCTGCGCCGTCTTCCTGCGCCTCAACTCCCTGCTGAAGCTGGCGGTGCTGCTGCTGGCTGTGGCCATCTACTCCTACCTCATCCACCTGGCCTTCTTCGCCCTCACACGCCACGACGGGCTGCACAGGTCAGAGCCC
Source organism: Thamnaconus septentrionalis (assembly GCA_009823395.1). NCBI lineage: Eukaryota > Metazoa > Chordata > Actinopteri > Tetraodontiformes > Monacanthidae > Thamnaconus > Thamnaconus septentrionalis. The sequence goes on along the minus strand of CM020519.1, from coordinate 3,378,242 downwards.
GGGCTGTCCGTGTTCCTTTTTTTTAGTGTCTGTACACTCGTAAAGTCAGACCTCACTTCTACACTGTCTTGAGCAACACGGAAGATGTTAATTAGAGGCACATAATGACGACGTCACATTGTTCCGTCCGAGCAGAGACATAACAAGACACGCAAAATTTGCCTCAAGTCAGTGAGGTGGTCCCAGTAATTCAACTCACAGCCGTCACGGATGGGTTTTTTTTTTTTTGTTCCTCTAGTTCTAATAACCGCTTCACTCAGCATCATCTCTTAAGCGTCTCTTCCTGTTTTCCCTCTTTGTTTCCCTCGGGGGCATCCAAGGGCCACCAACATCACTTTTCATGGTTTCAACACCGGATGAAGACCATTAGTTCTGGATTACTGAGAAGCAGGACGAGGATGTGCAACATTTGCAAAACGTGACTCATTTTGTTTCTAACAAACAGTTAGATGCAAAATTGGAAAATTCTTCAAATGGAATAATGACTGGGTGCAGATTTCGTTTAGATGAGCCAGGCAACAACTCCCAATGCTGCAAAGAATCATCCTTTGTTTTTCTGCTATTATGGTGGATGAAAAAACTAGCCATTTTTCTCTTGCAAGTCCATCTAATCAAGTTCTGCCTTCCTCCTCCCTTCATGTCCTCACAGGTCTCACTACACCAGAAGAAAAGGGATTTCCATCCTGCTCATGGCCATGTTCATCATCGCTGTCTTCTACAATGGACGGCAGGTAATTGCTGCACCTGCCAACATTTCCCCAAACCAAATCGTTGCTGGGTGAACTGAGCTGCAGTGTCTCACCTTTCTTCCCAAGTGGGAGGCCACAGCCCGACTGGACTTCCTGTGGCGCCTGCAGGCCCAGCAGGAAGTGGAGGACATGAGGGAGCTGCGGGAACACAACGAGTGTCTGTTGCACAACATCCTGCCCATGCACGTGGCCCGACATTTCCTGGACCGCAGCAAAAACGATGAGGTGCGGTAAATCTTCCAGTATCCTGTTATCACACTGAAGTGCGCCACTTTGAAATCGTTTCCAGACTGCATAGCGTCTAGTTTTTTTGGAAATACAGTGCAGTTTTTTACAAAAAGAGGTTGTTTCCAGTTTGCTCATTCATTAAAATTCATTAAAAGCAGAGGTGACCTGAACTGTGTGCAGGAGCTGTACTCCCAGTCCTATGATGAGGTCGGCGTCATGTTTGCGTCCGTCGCCGGCTTCAACGAGTATTTCGAGGAGAAAGAGATTAAGCACGAGGGAGTGGACTGCCTCCGACTGCTCAACGAGATCATTGCGGGTTTCGATGAGGTGACTGGCCTAAAGTTTGAAGTTGTCGTGTGCGTTTTCGGCAGAATGCAGAACCTGCCCTTGCCTTACAAACTATCTCTCGAAATGATTGATTCCTATAGTTGCTGGAGGAGTCGTACTTCCACTATGTGGAGAAGATAAAGACCATCGGGAGCTGCTACATGGCAGCATCAGGTTTAGCTCCGGACAAGCAGGTGCGAGGTCCTCACAGTTCCTCAACACATTCTGCAGGTGCTCTTCTCCTTCTTCTTCACTCATCCCCATCCACGTGTGTCCCCCTCAGGCGTCCATGAATGAATGGAATCACCTGAGCGAACTGGTTTTGTTTGCGCTGGCGATGCAGCAGACCTTGAAAGAGGTCAACAGGCACTCGTCCAAAAACTTTCAGCTGCGTGTCGGTGAGCGACTAAAGCCGATGAGGCTCACACACTCTCTGCGGCAAAAACACAAACATACACACATTTGGTGCCAGGTAGAATACTTCACGGACTTCTGTGTTCTGGGAGCAGGTATCGCCCACGGGCCCGTGGTCGCTGGCGTGATCGGCGCCACCAAACCACAGTACGACATCTGGGGGTCGACGGTGAACCTGGCCAGCCGCATGGACAGCACAGGTGTGAGGGGACGCATCCAAGTGCCTGAGGCCACCCGGAGGATCCTGGCAGAGTGGGGCTTCGTTTTGGAGCTGCGCGGAGAGATCTTTGTCAAGGGGGTGAGTGTCCAAAAAAGATGGCAGCTCAGCTTTCAGTGGAGTCGGGGGCTGGGGGGTTGGTGTTGTTTTGTGGGGGGCTGAGGTTGTTTTGTTCATCCTTAAATGCAATTGTAAACAGCTGAGAGAAAAGGTTCAATAAGATTTGCATAAAAATAGTTAGCTTGAGTTATTTTAGAAACATGGATCTCAGTTTTTCACCATCGGACGTCATTCTTTACGATGTTCTGTTACGCTAAGAAGAAGGAAAGTAAAGCTTCTTTCAGCCAAGACACTTTTTGTTGTTGTGTTTTAATGTGTGAAATTGTCAAACCTGTTGAGAGTTGCTGATGTGCAGCAACGCTTCGAGAGGAAACTGAAATGATACGACAGCGACCTCCAGTGGTACAAAGTAAAACTGCGGAGAATAGCGTCACTCTGGAATTCCAGAGGAGCATAAATGAATGGATGCATGGGAGTCGGGGATGGCCTCACTGACTGTCGTCCGCTGTGGTTTGCAGGTGAGCGAGCGTCAGGGGAAAGTCCGCACCTACTTCATCAGCACCATGCGCAACAAGACCACCCTCGCTGAGACCGAGGGGCCCCTGAGGAGCCGCACCGGGGGCCGCATGACCCTGGCAGCGGTGGTGTATGGTTTGGTCCAGGCCAGGCACAAAGAGAAGTTGAGAGAGGCCAACGGCGGCTTCGGTTTGACTCCGTGCTCCCTTCAGTGCTGAAGGACTCCAATGGTGCGAGAGAGGACACAGTTTTTTGCCATATCATTCCTGCCGATTTACACTTGTTCAAATGTGTGAGACTTTGCCATAACTGGATCTACTGTACAGTCACAGACACGGGGTTTCCCTCTGCAGCTGTGTCCTTCTCTTTTATATTGTTTATAAGAGGGTTTTCAAATGTAAATAGAATGTAGGTCAACTTGTGGGCATAAATCAGAATTTTGAGAGCAGCACTCTTTGTTTTAATGCCATGTCAAGACATCATGGGGTCTGTTTTCATCTCCCTATTAGCCAACAGATTCTATTTTGAAGAGCGTAATACCTCTGTCAGTACTTGGACGTCAAAGCCAAAACAAACAAACAAACAAACAAACAAACAAACAAACAAACGCAGAATACCTCAGAACCAGCGTCACCTCAAATAGACAACCAGTGGCCTATGGATTTCCTATTTTGTTTATTTTCCTATGACATTTATCACCTAATTCTGTTTTTTGATAATCTATCTGAGTTCCTTCATGAATGTTTTTCTGTGACCCTCACTGTTGCTGTGGTGTTTTCTGCAAAACGTCTAAACACGTTTAGCACACAAGAGATTCTGTTTTATTTCAGTGAAATAAAACTTTATATCCTTTTTTGCAGTAATCTTCAAGTGCAGCATTGAAATTCAACACCGATAGAACTTTTCACTTTTTTAATACAAACTTTCGCCCCAAATTTTAAAATCATGTGTAATAGATAGATATTTCAACTATCTGTTTTGGTCAACCTAAAATATTGTTGAAATATTTTCAATAACAAATTCCTCTAATTGGACTTCATTAGATCATAAGTTACCATGAGGATAACGATCAAAAATTAAAATATAATATTTGAACATTTGTAGAATTTATATGATATGAAGAAGCTCGTCCTTTCACCTCAAATTTGTAAAAATGAAAAAAATATCTGTGTTTTAAAACGATGTTTTGCAGCAATATGGTTGTTTTATGCTGTTTTAATTTTTTTTGTTTTTGCTAAAATATGTAATAGTCGGCATTTTTACCAATAAAATTAACACTAAAACAATGTAATATGCAGTGATGTGTTTTGCTTTTGATTGGTTTTTGATGACGCTTCTTGTGTGCACACCTGCTTGAGAAAACTTATGTCTCATCCTTTTTTTCTAAATCGGAACGATTGCTCTTGGTTCCATTAGTTCTGACTGAGAGTCGCGCGGGTATTCTTGGGCCCACTCCTTGATCGTCTCTGGTGACAGATACCTCACTCTGTAGTCTAAAGTGAGTTAATGTGAGTATTTATTTTATTAGAACGTATAGATTTTTATTTAAGGTGAACCTCACTATAATGGTGAGAAACTGCACCATTGGTTGAATATCTTAGCACACATGCTAATTCTGGGCACAAGAGGCTTTTGGCACAAAAATAGTAAGGCCATAATAATATTAAAAAGATAAAGGTTGCTAGCAAGAATTGAAAAAATGAAAACATGCAAAATAAAGCGGAAAAGCTATATAGTCATAGCTAAATGGCTATGTTTATGTAGGCAAGCTATCACAGATTCTATGAACGTGTAAACATTTGGTTTTTGTTCAATTATACAGGTTACTATATACGCTGTCAATTGTACGTATATTCCTTCGTTTGTTCGTTACTTACTAAGTTTGTCTGTTTTGTTGGTGTGCGTTCCGCCATGGTTCCGCCTCATTCGGTTGGAGTGCGCTCCGCCTCATTCATCGCAGCGGATACGGAATCCGTGACGGAGTGAGACCTCCCGTCCGCGCCGCTCCCTCTTTGATGTCGTGTAGCGGGCACGCGGGCTCCTCCGCTCTGTTTCTCGGCTGGTGCTGCGCTCTGTTTGTTGCTGCTGCTTCTCTCCGTCTTCTGGCTGGAGAAAAGTTCCCCGGCAAAGTCAGCTTGTGGCTCATTCGTCGGTCTCTCTCCGGTCAGCAACATGGCGGAGTCTCAGGAGGACAAGCTGTACAAAGCGGAATATGCCAAGAGCGGGCGCGCTTCGTGCAAGAAATGCAAGGAAAACATCGCCAAAGACTCTCTGCGCATGGCCATCATGGTGCAGGTAAAGGCAGCGAGCTGCACAACTCTGGCCGTCTGAAGAAGCTCCTGCTGCTAGCCACCTCAACGCTCGAGTGTGGATTAGACTTAGTGTTCCGAGAGCGCATGGCCCTTATGGTGAATAGAAAATGAAAATGTACGGGGCTTTGAATACGGTTTCATTTTTAGTCGGGACGGGCCCTCGTTAGCATTTAAATGGTCGTCATTGTTTCTTCACAAAGAGCCCATGATCGCACCCTGTGACGTCCCCAGCCCCTCTGAAAAGTGTTGATAAATGGATGTATAGCATTTAACACAAGCTGTGGACGTCATTAGCGAGCTCTGATGACTTTTACTATTATCGTTGTTTATTTTAGTGCGTAACGCGGAGCCTCGGAATCACTGCAGCAGCGCCACCGACACAAAGTGAAGGCTGCTCTGCAAGAGCCGCTGAGAATGAATGAGAGTGACAAGCCTCCTTATGTGGCCGAGTCATCGTGCCAGAGCGCGGAGCAAATCCACTCTTTCAATCTGTCACCATTCCGGTGAAAGTGCATCCAGTAAACCTGACGATTCACTTCAGCACAACAAAGCAAGAGGTTATATATTAGCCATTAAATGCTCGGCACCGCCAAAGAAAATTTGGCACAGTGTTTTGATGGGCGCAACCCAAAACTCAAATCATCATCTCTGAAATGCATGCTCCTTAAAAAAAAAACATTGGCTTTCTAACAGTATGAGAACGATTTCCAATAAATAAATAAAATAATCTAACTAACACAATTTTCCTGACTTTGTGTGCAAAGTCTTCAAGCCAAAAAGAAAAAAAAAACACTTGATCAAAGGATGTTTGGTTCACTAAAGTATATGAAAGTATATTAACGTTTTATGATATGTGCACTGCCACAAAAAAGACCATAACTGATATGGTGCTGCAATATTTAAACTAGCGATATAATTAACAGTGCTGCACAACACCGAAGCTCAATATTGATGGACAAATATTGTCCCGCACGGTCTGTCTGCCGAGTCACCCAATTAGATTTTCCACATTGGACTTATTGCCATGGAATTTTTATCAGTCAGATCATTTTTGAAATCATTTTTCCACTGCATTGTGCCTTCGTGTTTCCTCTCTCCCCGCAGTCGCCCATGTTTGACGGCAAGGTCCCGCACTGGCACCACTTCTCATGCTTCTGGCAGCGAGCAGCGGCTCAGTCCACCGCCGACATCGGCGGCTTCTCGGACCTCCGCTGGGAAGACCAGGAGAAGGTGAAGAAGGCCATTGAAAGTGGCGGAGCAGTGGGAGGAGGAGGAGGAGGAGGAGGAGGTCAGGACCCCCGTCTTTTTTTTTTTCGTTGAGATGTACTGCCACGTGCACGTTCGCCGGTTCAATGCATATTTCCTCCGAACAGGAAAGGGCGGCGCCAAAGGAGGCGCCAAAGGAGAAAAAACGCTGAATGAATTTGCAGTGGAATACGCCAAATCAAACCGCAGCACGTGTAAAGGCTGCGAGCAGAAGATAGAAAAGGTTTGCGGCCCTTCGTCTTTTCATTGAAAAAATCTTGACATCGCTTAGTCGCCTCACAGCCTCACCTCCATCCCCCCAGGACCAGATCCGCGTCTCCAAGAAGTCCGTGGACCCGGAGAAGCCCCAGCTGGGTCTGATTGACCGTTGGTACCACACAGCCTGTTTCGTGAGCCGCAGGGAGGAGCTGACGTTCAAGCCGGAGTTCAGCGGCGCCCAGCTCAAGGGCTTCAACACGCTGCGGGCCGAGGACAAGGAGGAGCTGAAGAAGCGGCTCCCCGTCATCAAGACAGAAGGGTGAGCTGAAGCAGGGCCGACCCAACCCGAACCTAAATTTCACAAATGAAAAATGTATAAGGAACACATTATGTAAGCGTTAAATAATGTCTAGGGTCCATTTTTACATTAGAGAACAGTATAAACACCCTAAACATTTAAACATTTATCCTCTGACTTTAAGTTGACTTCTAATGGGTCACATTTCAACTTTCTTTAAAAAAAAAAAAAAAAAAAAAAAGTTGTTTAAAAGTAACTTGTTCTAGGTATACGCCACACAATTTACCAAAAAAAAACGAGTGTAAAAATGTTCAATTAATTGTGACTAATTTAATTTAATCAACGAAATTCTTAATCAACAATTAATCGATAATCACTTAATTTGTTAACATCCATAATCTGTTGCGAAAATTGTAAAGATTACAAAAAAAAAAAGTTTGGTTTATTTTTCAGGTTTTCTACCTTTTACCTTCTTAGTGACCTTGTCTGCTCTTGTCCTGATGGAGATAAACTGCTATTTACCCACTAATCTTTTGCACACTTTGATTTAATTTAAATTTAACCCCCTACACACCTCCTGAGGTCATCTGTTCAAACAAGAGACTATGTATTGAATTGTCAGAGACTAATATCCCTGCTAGAGGATAATAAACCTGTCTGTTTATGGGGGGGAAGGCTGATATCAGCATTGAAACAAGCTCCTGCTCCTGTTTACTGCCACTAATCAGTGATGGGGACTCAGGTTGGCTTCATCAAATCGTTCAGTCTTTACTCTTGCTTATTACACTGCATTGTTGCTATACTGTGCAATAATGCCATTGATTTTAAATATTTCTTTGTTTTGTCAGGAAGCGCAAAGGTGACGAGTTGGACGGTTTGACAAAGAAACAGAAGAAGGAGGAGGAGGAAGAGAAGAAGAAGCTGGAGGAGCAGCTGAAGGTACTTTAAAAATAAATAAATAAATAAAAATTGCCCCACTACTAATTTTATTACATGACCTGAAGCATCACTATTTTCAGCAGTTTTCCAACCACGCGCTCTGTATTTGTTGCATTTCTTCTGCAGAACCAAAGTCAACTTATTTGGGGCATCAAGGACAAGCTGAAGAAGTTCTGCTCCACTAACGACATGAAAGAGCTGCTGATCGCAAACGGCCAGGAGGTCCCGTCTGGAGAATCCAATGTGAGAATCCTGGTTCTTTCCGTCTGCAGGCGTATGAATTCATTTTCACCAGACAGAGAAATTCAACACATAATTTGAGGTATCTAATGCCTTTGCTTTTTCTTTTTTATCTTCCAGGTGGTGGACTGTCTGGCCGACGGCATGGCCTTCGGCGCTCTCGAGCCCTGCAAGGAGTGCTCGGGCCAGCTGGTCTTCAAGGGCGACGCCTACTACTGCCAGGGCGACATCTCGGCCTGGACGAAGTGCGTGTTCAAGGCCGCGGTGCCGGTGCGCAAGGACTGGGTCACCCCCAAGGTGGGCGTCCTCCTCCCCCATAGGTCTCAGATCGGGATGGGTCGTTGGTATTAGACCGCTGACTCTGATGGAGTATTGAGAGTTCAATTAAGATTTTTTTTTTGTTACTCTCCTGTAGGAATTCCACGAAGTTGCCTTCCTGAAAAAGTTCAAGTTTAAGCGACAGGACAGAATTTATCCCAAAGAGGTGCCAGCGAAACCCTTAACCACGCCCAAAAGCGAGCCGCTGGCCAGCGCGTCCAGCGCTCCGACCGAGGCTCTGCCTGAAGGAGCACCTGCAGGTCTGGAGATCTCACTGCAAGGCGTCTTCTCTGTCCTCTCGAATGTCTTTTTTTTTTTTCAGTCATTTAAAGTTGTTGATGCCACTGTGTGTGTGTGTGTGTGTGTGTGTGTGTGTGTGTGTGTGTGTGTGTGTGTGTGTGTAGACAAACCTCTCACCGGCATGAAATTCGTGACTGTGGGCAAGTTGACCAAGAACAAGGATGAAATCAAGGCAGCTGTGGAGGAGCTGGGCGGGAAGATCACCAGCACCACCAACAAGGCTTCCTTTTGCCTCAGCACCAAGAGTGAGTCGCCGCTGAAAGCCCAGAAGATCTGTTTAGACCAGGAGTGTCAAACACAATGGGTTCTGAAATTTGACAGAGGGGCCGGAGCAGCAGCAGATGGATGGAGTGTTTTATTGACCCACCTCATAAGAGGAAAAGATATATCATGGGATATGTAGAAAACATGTGCTTTCAATTGAAAATGAACAAAACAAAGTTACAACAAAATGTGTCTTTCAAGCGCCTTTATTGAAATTACTCTAAAAACACTGGAAAAATGGATGAAATCTTATTTTTATCTTTGTATTTTATGACTTGCCTACTATTAATGTCATTTCTTTCTCAATGTCCTTTTTCTTTTATTTACAGCCTTAAAATATTTCTTTTTTGTGTGTTTTTGACAGAGGAGGTGGAGAAGATGAGCAAGAAGATGGAGGAGGTGAAGGAGGCGGGCGTGCGCGTGCTCGCCGAGGACTTCCTGACGGACGCCAAGTCGTCGGGCAAAGCCGTGCACGAGCTGCTCTCCGTGCACGCCATCTCGCCCTGGGGCGCCGAGGTCAAAGTGGAGGCCCAGGCTCCGCCCGTCGCCGCCTCAAAGTCCGGCGCGCTCGCCGCCAAGAGCACGGGCCGCGTGAAGGAGGAGGAAGGTGAAGCGCAATGAAATGTCTGGAGCGCTGCGTTGTGTTTTGTGTAGTGATGGTTTTCTGAAAACGGCTGCATCTCGCTCCCTTCACAGGCGGCAGTAAGAGCAAGAAAATGAAACTGACAGTCAAGGGAGGAGCAGCAGTGGATCCAGACTCAGGTTTGTCATCAGAGCCCTGCGTTGATTTCACTTTTTCCTGTCTTTTTTTCTGTTGCCTTGACTTTATGGTGTTTTTTTTTTTTTTTTTTTTTAACCTTTTAGGTCTGGAAAACAGCGCCCACGTCCTGGAGCAGGGAGGGAAGATGTACAGTGCGACGCTGGGCCTGGTGGACATCGTCCGGGGAACAAACTCCTACTACAAGCTGCAGCTGCTGGAGGACGATGTGCAGAAGCGGTCAGTAGGGGGAAACATTTCCTCCTTGTCGTCTCATTAATGAGGTGGTTTTAATCCTTGAGGTGGCAACCAGAACCAGGTCAAAATACTCACTTCCTGCTCTCTACGTCTCCATTGCCATCCCGCTCATGTCTGTCGTCCGTGCAGGTACTGGGTGTTCAGGTCGTGGGGCAGAGTGGGCACCACCATCGGAGGCAACAAGCTGGACAAGTTCCACGACAAGAACTCGGCCATGGACAACTTCCTGGGTGTGTACAAGGAGAAGACGGGCAACAACTGGAGCTCATCCAACTTCACCAAATATCCCAACAAGTTCTACCCGCTGGAGATCGACTACGGACAGGTACGGCCCGGCTCTGGTTTCCTTGTGTTTTGTCGATACTTTTTTTTCTGTGTTTGATCTCAATTCTGTGGTTACTGTGCAGGATGAGGAGGCAGTGAAGATGCTGACGGCCACCGCCGGCACCAATTCCAAGCTGGCCAAACCCATCCAGGACTTGATCAAGATGATCTTTGACGTGGAGAGCATGAAAAAGGCCATGGTGGAGTTTGAGGTAGGATTTGCTCTGGTCGCTCAAACCAAACGTGTCATCCAATCATCATCCAATGAATTGTTCTTTTCAATCAGAAACTTTATTCTTGCATTCTTTCCTTTCCGCTCATCCTCAGATCGACCTCCAGAAGATGCCCCTTGGAAAACTGAGCAAGAGGCAGATTCAGAGTGCCTATGCTCTGCTTACAGAAGTACAGCAGGTAAGCAGCCAGTGGCTACACTTTTCTTTTCACTTCTTCTTCCTCGGTCAGGGACTCTGGGATGCCACCGCAGCTCTTTCTTCCGTCACAGGCCGTGTCAGATGCCTCGCCTGACTCCCACATCCTGGACCTGTCCAATCGCTTCTACACGCTGATCCCTCACGACTTTGGAATGAAGAAGCCGCCGCTGCTCAACAACCTCGACTACATCCAGGTAGGTGGACACACAATAGCGTGACACTATCCCTCACATTGTTCAATCAAGTGTTTGAAAATGCACACGTCGCTGTCCAGGCCAAGGTCCAGATGCTGGACAACCTGCTGGACATCGAGGTGGCTTACAGCCTGCTGAGGGGAGGAGCCCAGGACAACGACAAAGATCCCATTGACATTAACTATGAGAAACTCAAAACCGAGATCGAGGTACGCAGCCCTGATTATTGTCACTATTGCGTGTCTGCTGATCATTGAAGGAAGGGACGAGGTGTTGAGTCGCGTGTTGATCATTTTACAGGTGGTTGACAAGAACTCGGAGGAGGCCAATATTATTATGCAATACGTCAAGAACACCCACGCTGCTACGCACAACACCTACACACTGGAAGTGCAAGAAGTAAGCAGCCGTCGACACAAACCATCTACACACTGTGATTTCCTCCGTGTCGTTCCTTGTGGCTCGGCATGATATATAAACATTCTGTTGCGTTTGCCTTTCTTCCCCACCCACTCCCAAGATCTTCAAAATTGGGCGGCAGGGTGAGCGCCAGCGTTTCCGTCCCTTCGAGGAGTTGCACAACCGGCAGCTGCTGTGGCACGGTTCTCGTGCCACCAACTACGCTGGTATCATGTCTCAGGGTCTTCGCATTGCTCCTCCAGAAGCTCCGGTGGTGAGTTCATTGTTTGTTGTGCAACACATCTGCGCTCTTTTCTTCCTTGTTGCGTTTCTCCAAACTCAGCCCTGCCTTTTTCTGTTCATTGCCCCTAGACTGGTTACATGTTCGGCAAAGGTGTGTACTTTGCCGACATGGTGTCCAAGAGTGCAAACTACTGTCACACCTCTCAGTCGGACCCCGTGGGCCTCCTGCTGCTGGCTGAGGTTGCCCTCGGAAACATGTAGGCGAAAGCTGTTTTGTTTTTGTTTTGTTTGTTTTTTTTCTGTGTATGGAAAGATTTCACAGCATTTTTTCTCGACAAAGCAATTTGTGATTTTGAGTGGAAAGCCGATTTATTTATTCCTTTTTGCCATTTTAATGCAGGCATGAATTGAAGAAGGCCTCCCACATTACAAAGCTACCCAAGGGCAAGCACAGTGTTAAAGGTACAAAACAAGCTTCAACACACGACGTGACAAATTCATTTTGTCAGCAGTTTTTGGAACTTTTCCTCGGCCACCTCCTCTAAGATGTTCATTCTTTTGCTTTCTTGTAGGTTTGGGTCGAAGTGCTCCAGATCCAAGTTCTGCTGCCACTTTGGAAGGAGTGCAAGTGCCTCTTGGAAAAGGAGTCAACACCAACATTGACGACACTAGTCTCCTGTACAACGAGTATCCTTTGACACCCGCCACCGGTTGTGCGAATCGTTTGTCCCGCATGGTCTTTACATTCCGCATTACTACTTGTGGACTCCTTAGTTTGCTGGCAGGCTGGCAAGTCAGACAATTAGCCAACACGGTTTGTTTTAGTTATTTGTTATCTTAGTCATCATTTTGACATCTGGGTGCAGGTATGTAAAAGCCTGCTGTTCTTTTTTGAAAAAAAAAGGAATTTTACCATTAAGACCTCCCTCACCTCTTTGGTAGTTGTGGCTGGATTCCCTCTGCGTGTTTGTTTTCTTTAACCGTCTCCCCCCTCCAGATACATTGTGTATGATGTGGCACAGATTAACTTGAAGTATCTCCTGAAGACCAAGTTTAACTACCAGACATCCCTCTGGTGAGGGGGATCATTTCTGGTCTTGGGCAAAAAACAAGGACCGCCGACGCCTCCTAGTGGTCAACCTTCATCCCCTGCAGCACTGTGGCAAACGGCACGACGCTTTTCCACGTTCTTCACAGCAGCCATTGGAGACCTCTCTTGTCACTTTATTTCTTTTTCAGCACGTGTTCTATCTGGCCGACTTCCTTAGGAACTACTTAGATACTGTAATACCTACTCCAGGATCGCTAAGCAGACATCGATCGTAGGCCTTCGTAGTGGCTAAAGCAGTTTGGACATATAGAGGTGTTGAGAGGAAAAGAAAAGAGCAAAGAAAAGAGCAGAAAATGTAGTTTACCCAGTTTTGCTGTCATCTTGTATTTTAGATGATTCCTTCTCCTTCACGCTTTAATAAACCTGTAGTGAATGCAGTCTAGACCTGTGGAGCTAGTCTCAAGTTGAGAACCTATCTGCATACATAAACCAGTTTCTTAGGCGGCTGCCACTGAAGATGCTACACAAGTTTTCAGATACACTCATTTTTTTTGTTTGTTTTTTTTGCTTGCCCCTCAGTATGTCTTCCTGGCTGAAATTCATACAAAAATAATAACAATAAAAAAGATTTCTGTTTTGACATATGTATTCTGTGAAAAAAAAAAACATGCCATGGTGTGTGTTATACTTTTTTTAGTGTTTCTCTTGCTTACCTCAGACAAAATAAATCGGTTCATAATAATTCCTGTTTCTCTGGATTTACTTTTATTTATTTGTTTTATCTTTGCCTTATGTGTTAGATTCATTCATCAACTTGTCGTGGGTGTCACGCTGCCTATGCCCTATGACAGCTGGGAGAGGCGGGTATTGAAAATGGATGGATGGATGGATGGTTTAACAAAGTTGGAATGGATGTACAAAATTTGAGAATAGGTTGCCCCAACAACTGATGAAAACATTTAACTGTAAAGCTTGAAAGTGGTCTAATTAGTCAATAGGCAACAACAGGACTTCCTGCTGCTCTGAGGAACTTAATTGAAGGTCCCATGACACATCGTTTTAACTGAAAATAAAATAAATAAACTGTATTTAACACCTGGTTGGAGGTATCCGTGCACTTTGTGATTTTACAAATTGTTGATTTCAAGAACTGTGATTTCTTTGAACAGACTTGAGCCAAAGTGAAGCAAGCACAAGAGTTAAAAAGTAGACTTCAATATTTTCTGGGAACTCACCGACAAGTTGAGGTTTGGGGCTGGTACCAAACTCTTCATCTCCTCCTAAACTTTTAATTTTATGTACACATTAAAACAAAGATGAATGCTGTGTGGCTGTTAAAACGATTTCCCAATTCAGATTTCTTCCCTTTCTCCTTTGATTCGTCCCAACAATTAGCATCTTGACTTGCAGTCGTCGAATTGCCGTAACTGCGGGCCCGTAACACTGCGATATGCCGTGCTTGTTTGCCGGGGGGACGTTTATTCTCAAATCGCCCTCCACACGGTGCCTCGACCCAGAATGCATTTTGACAAAGTCTTTGAAAAAGCGGCGCGGCTAATTCAAGATGGCGGAGATGGACCAGCTGTTAGACGAGAGTGAGTATCAACACAAATTCGTGGAGTTCAGCCCAGCAAATACTCGGTCACCCTTGTGCTGGAAAAACATATATTTTTTTCGCCGGAGAGTGTCGCGCCGCCTCGTTTGGACATTAGCAGGCGCCGCGGGGAGGCTTTGCTCGGGAATTTTATCCGCAGAGATCTGCGGGTCTGCTAGCCGCTTGTTAGCACGGGAAGGCTAACCGTGGCTAATGTTGGAGTTGGGCAAGTTACTTTGGATCAACCGGGTAGCGATTAACGTTAGCCTAGCCCCGAGCTAATGTGCGCTAGCCCCAGATCGTAAGTAGCAACAATAACAGAAAGACTGCCCTGGCCTCTGCCCTTGTCAATAAATTACCCAGCCATGAGCTTTTTTTTCCCCCAGCTGGAGAAAATTATTATTTTAAGTCCCTTGCGACAGCCCCCCATTACTGAATGTCCGTCAGCGCAGGTTCATGATACACGGTAACGGGCTGTTTATTATGCTGGCAAGCCACTCAAGAAACACGAAACAAGTTATTTAGCTCTCGGTAGTTTTTATTACGTGTCGTGCACAATTCGTCCTGCATTCAGCCGGTGTGATTTAATTGTATCTATGGGATTTAGATTTTTTTTAAAAACCATAACTGCAACATGATCTCGCCTGTGTGGTACGTAAATGACCCACTCCAGCTGATGTTGTGTCGGTGCTTGACACTTCTGTCCTGAGTCCAAGGCCCCACTATGTGCGATTCTCATGCGGTTTTTTTTTTTTTTGGAAACTTGTCTTCTTAGGTTACAAGCTTCAGCGTCTCGCCTTCATAAACCACATTTCGCCTCAGTTAAATACTTTGGGGTTTGGTTGTGTCCAGATTGACTAACTGGCAGTGTGTCTTTCCCTCAGGCTCTTCTGCGGAGGCTCTCGTCAGTCTTAAAGGTCTGTAGACTGCACTACATTCTTATCTTTATTTATTCCGGTGAAGTGCCACTACCCACAATGAACTTTAACTCTCATGTTGACGTTCTAAACACGTGCATGACATGGTTATTGCTGCATTTTATCTAGACTATTGAGGAACTTCTTTTAGCTCTTCAATCCACTCAGTCTTGTATGTTTTTTTTCTGTCAGCTCGCTGGTCATATCTTGACGAAAGAACATAATTTCATGTGTTTATTTTTATGATTTCTGACAGAGGGGAGTTTGTCTAATACTCTAAATGAAAAGAATACTTTCCCAAGAGCTCACAACACCAGGGGACGGCAGTCGTCCCTGACAATGGATACGGTAAGCAGCTCTTTTCTTTTCTATCATTTAAGTACGAATACAAAATAAATATTTGATTTTAGTTTCTATCAAATGAGCTGCTTGAGTCAATTCAAGACAAGCAGCATGTGCAGACTTAAATAACTAGCTAGGTACTGTATTGTTGTTTTTATTAATGTAATTTTACCTGTTAATATATTTTAACGTTTCCTTATAAATAATAACATGGTTCCTTTTTGGCTTTTTAGCCTACGCGGAGCTCAAAGAGGAGTCGTTTGTTTCGGGATGAGGATGATCTGCCACTGCAGCGGATCCCTTCCAGATCTCCACGGAGGAGCCAAAGGGTTACCACCACACCTCAGGTAAAGTTTATTAAAAAAAAAATCTGACTCTTACAAGACACTGACCTGGCCACAAATCAAGTCAGTAAAACTGGAACAAAGTTAATGTTTACTTACAGGGAAACACAGACATACCGTAAAATATGCATTTTTAAAAAAGATGAGATACCAGTTGCGATTGCTGTTTTGCTTACAGAAATTTACAAATGTGGTGACGCCAGATAAGAAGGTGTCCCAGAAAATAGGACTGAGATTAAGAAACCTCCTCAAGCTCCCCAAAGCCCACAAATGGTGCATTTATGAATGGTTCTATTCCAATATTGACAGGTAAGTCGCACAGGACATTTTTTACTTTTGCAAGCACTTCGATTATTTAATGGTTTGACTCAAACAAAGCCTTTTGATTTTATGTAATAAAAGCCTCAATTCGTTGTTTGAAAGATGACTCACAGCCTCTTTCAAATTGTTACAGGACTGGGTTTCTTTTTCTGAAACAGTAATATTGCTTCTTTCTCTTCCTGCCTTCCAGACCGCTCTTTGAGGGTGACAATGAGTTCTGTCTGTGTCTCAAGGAGTCATTTCCCAACCTGAAAACAAGAAAGTTGACAAGGGTTGAGTGGGGAACAATCAGAAGACTAATGGGGAAACCTCGACGGTACGCTTCATATTTAATAACCCATATTATTCCAAATTATTCTTTAATGAAGAGTGTGCTTAAACACACAGCTCTGGAATCAGCTCTTTGTGATGTCACAAAGGCCACTGATTTCTCACTGATGGTGCCTCTCTCATCTTAGCGACGGCACCTCCAGCCTCTCTGCGTCCTCTGCGAGTCACATTCCAAGCGCTCCTGCTTGCTTGCGTTTCTTGAGAGACATTTACGCGAGCATTGTTCAGAGGTGTTGCAATGCCGTGTTGACGCCTGCAGGTGCTCATCGGCATTCTTCAACGAGGAGCGAACGGCCCTGCGGCAGAAACGGCAAAAGATGCGCTTGCTGCAGCAGGGGAAGATGTCCGACGTGTCGAACTGCAAAGACCTCCCAGAGGAAATACCGCTCAGACTCAACATAGGAACAAAAGTTACAGGTGAGATGAGAGGCAGGGTGAGTTCAGTGCGATACGACCGGCAGAGGCGCTGAATATTTGCTTTGTCGGTCGGTCTACAGCGCGACTCCGCGGCGTCCACGACGGCCTGTTCACGGGACAGATCGACGCAGTGGACACCAGCGCTGCCACCTACCGCGTCACCTTTGACCGCAGCGGCCTCGGAACACACACTGTGCCTGATTACGAAGTCCTGGTGAGAGTCAGAGTTCATTAACTGAAAAGTGGATGGGATGGATGGGAGGGAGTTAAGTCTTCGCACAACTTCAACCGTCTTGTCTTTCAGAGCAACGAGCCCAACGAGACCATGCCCATCTCAGCCTTCGCCCAGAAGCAGCGGACGATGCGCTACATGCAGAACCTGGCGGTTCCGCCCAGAGGACCCTACCCGTCCGCCACCACCCCCGTCCTTCTGGTGCGGTAGACAGGCTATTAGACTAGAGGCAGTTTCTGCTCTCCACAACAGATTATTTCGACTGATTTAAAACGCTGCTCTCTTTTTACACCCTCCTCCCCCTCCTGTAACCTAATTTTAGGACAACGACCCTCTTATCAACCAGTCACCATGGAGAAACAAGCTACCGGGTGCTGAGGGAGACACACTGGGAGGATTTCCTGTCAAGTTTCTCGTCCAAGTGGTAAAAACATTTCATGCACAACCTGTTTGATTTTGATACTCCAACGTGGTTTAAATCTGTGTTTTCACACATTTGTCCATTGTTGTTTTGTTTTGTTTTCTCAGACAAGGCTTTCAAAAATCCTAATGATTAAGAAAGAGCACATCAAACACTTGAAAGAGATGAACACAGAGGCAGAGAAAGTGGTGAAGTCACTGCAACAAGAGCACTCAACGCTTTTCTGATATTGACGCCTGCGTCCGACTAAAACTATGCTTGTGTTCACTCCTGTAGAAGTCGTACTCGATGCTTATCGACTTCGACCTCCAGAAGCGGTACGCCACCACGTTGCTGGAGCTGGAACAGCTCAATAAAGATCTCAACAAGGTGCTACACGAAGTCCAGCAGTACTGCTGTGAGGTAGGTCACTCTGCATTGCCGCCGGAGTCCTTTTCTGTCCAAGCAAACGGGGGGGGGAAAGAATGAAAGCGATTCAACGTTCACATTCGATCGGTCCTAGCTGGCCCCGGATCAGGGCATGGTGCCGTCGGACCATCCCACAGAGCTGCACCGGCGCTGTGAAGAGGAGGCCCAGCAGATGGTCCAGCTGAGCAGCTCGACGAGGGACGGCCAGCAGACTGTGACAAACGCCAGCCTCACGCACCTCATCTCCCGCCTCACGGCTCTGCTGCTGCAGATCAAGGTACAGCGTGTTCCAAAACTGCCTGATTTCTATGTTTGTTTTAAGCTTCAGTATCTCAACTGAAGAAAAATATGTTTTTATGTGTTTTTTGTACATGATTCAGCACAATAAAAAAGAAAGTGTTTGAAAATGTTTTGATGGCTCATACTTTGATTTATTTCCTAGTGTCTGGCAGATGGAGGAGACCTGAATTCATTTGAGTTTAAGTCCTTAACAGACTCTCTAAACGAGATCAAGGCCTCCATTGATCCCTCCAACCTCAGGTGAATGAAAGCCCTGCAGCGGTTCTCCGACTCGACTTCTCAGCATCTTTCTGAGAAATCTGTGATGGAAGAACCTGTTCTGACACGCTGCTTTCTCTCGCTTCTTTTTGGGTTCTTCAGTTGCTTCCAGAATAACGTTGAGATCCATGTGGCGCACATCCAGAGCGGCCTTAGCCAGCTGGGCAACCTGCACGCGTTTGCGGCCAACAACACTAACGCAGACTGAGCGAACGCACAGGTGGAGGCTGGCAGAGAGGACGGACGCTGCTCTCACCTGAACTTTCTAAAAGCCCAGTGACAGTGAGCGTGATTATTTTTATTTTATTTTTTTTACCCATCCTTTTTATTGTGAGGAAAATGTGGGTGCACGGGATTAAACACAAACCTGTTAAGAGTCTTAAAGCTATATTCCACAGATCCACAACTCAACAACTCAAAAGTCGAGGGTTATTTATTGGTTTTTATGTGCCAAACATGGGTTCTTACAGTTTAATAGTCAGTATTTATTTATTTTGAAGTAGGTGTGTATGGTTATGAAATGGTGTTTTGCTGTCCCTCGAGTTTTTCCCCGTGACTGTGTTCCTCTGACGTTAAAAAAAAACAGGGAGGCTAAAGAATGTTTTATAAAAATTGTTTATTGTAGATAATTGTACAATATTTCTGATTGTTAGGACTATTGTCAACATTTCTGCGCTCTGTCCAGAAATGGCTTTTATAAGTTTGTGTGCACTGAAAAGAGATTTGGGTATTTTTATAAAAGGAGAACTCCGAGGTTTTGTCATGCCTTTTACTCCTTAAATTCATCTCGTCATTTCCATATCCAGCACGGCTGGTGCTGCATCCACCGCAAACAGACGTAACCTCTGAAAAACATTTTTTTTCCAAGAAAATCTCCTTTTTCAGTTTTGTAAAGTTGTATATGAGAGTGCCTGAAAAGCAGTTGTATAAAAATGTCTGTCTTTTTATATTAAACATAATATTTCAAAGCAGTATTTGGTCTCATTGCCTTTATTATTGGACTCAACAAATCATATTTATTTCAACAATCAACAATTTTCTCACTTTCTTTTTTATTTTACAATAAATATAAACTTATTCATCCCAAACTTCTCACCACCTTGCGGTAGGTGTGCAGATCTTGCTTACATCGTCTCTTGTGTTGCATCACAACATGCCACTAAAACCGACCATGGCCTCACTCTCCCAGTCAGAGTCGGAGTCGGTGAAGTCGGCCTCTGGGCCGTGGATCGGGGAGAAGTGGCTGACCCAGTCCCTGGAACCAACGTTCAGGTACTGGATTTGACGTGCATTGTCCTTGGGTGAAGACCTGCTGAGGTTGTGGTTGGGGATGGGCGGAATCACCACTTTCATCTCTGGTCCGATGGTCTTATTGGGAGGGAAGTTATCGTATTCCACCAGGACCTTTGGCTGGACCAGGTTGGTGGTCGTGCTGGCACCCATCCTGGGCTGGTGCTCGTTCTCTCTGGGATACGGTTGGATGTTGTAGCAGGGCACGTTGACGCTCAACTCGTGCCTCTGCATTTGCTCCGGCCTGGCACGGGTGACGTCCTTGTAAATGCAGGGGGCGGCGGTCAGGTTGCTGGGGACGCTGGTTCTGTGGGCGTCCTCCGTGTTCTGGTGGATCGGAGGCCTGAACGTGTCCTCCAGGGCGAAGCCTCCTCTCCTGTGAGCTTCAGCTCCGTGGCTGTTGTCGTAAACTGGAAGAGAGACATGGGATAGGTTTGTGAAATGTGTGTTGCACTTTGGGGGAGGGGTCTCAAAGGTAAAGGTTTTGTCCCCAGCCAGCCAGTGAACTCAGCTGAAAGTTCTCTAGAAACATTTGCGTGAGCCTAAGCCTGCCTATTAAAGTGACTTTAAAGTTCAGATAAGAAATAATTAGTCGTAATGTTTGCATTTTCTCGAACTACATGTAAAGTGGAGCTTTTTCTGCTTACCCTTTTCCGTGGTCATCCTGTTGTGCATTTGACTGAAGGATCTTGCTACTGGTTTGCTGGCAGCCTTCATGGAGACTGAGGAACCAACCTGGCGTCGAGACTTGGCCCTTCTGTTCTGAAACCACACCTGGAAAATTCAAGACAACGAAAATGTGAGAACGAGCCCAGTCTGCATTATAGCGAGATCAGAGCGAATCTCCTTCTCAGTCACTTTCAATTTTACCTGAATCCGGGACTCCGGAAGTCCAGTCAGCGCCTCGAGCTTCTCTCGCAGGTAGATGTCAGGGTATTTGGTGTCTGAATAAACTTTCTCCAGCACCTCGATTTGCTGCTGCGTGAAGTTGGTCCTCTTTCTCCTGTGAGTCAGTATTGCGACGCACTTTTCCGCACTCTGCGCGGAATTCGCAGCGCCAAAGTAGTTTCCCACATCAGGCGCCCCTGGAAGAGAAGAAATCAGCCGTAGATGAGTAACGCTGCAATGAAACGCGAGCAAAAAGTCCGATGGGGAATGAAGTTCGGATTCGTGCGTAATTTACGCACGACGCAGCAGCGCGCCACCGACCTGATGCGACCATGTTGCTGGTCTGCCGTGCGCCCTCGTGATACATGTGGAAAGGATTCAGGTCGCCCATGCGCATATTTCCATGGATCGAAGACATGGTCCGCGACGCTCCGAGCTCCAGACGGTGACTGTGGATGAAGCCCGTGCGCGCCTCGGCCTTATAAACCCCCCCGCCGATCAAAGGTGCGGGGGGCTGACTACGTGTGAACGGCTCGGCCATCATGGGGCGGCTGGCACTGCCGCGGCCGCGCTGCCACTTCAGACGTCTGCGGGACCGGCAGAGGTGTGAAGGCGTCTCACCTGGGAGGGCGCAGCCACCGCTGCTCGCTTTAAAGGCCTGATAATGGCAACGCGAGCTCAATACACATCGGCAGCGAAAACATTTATCCGCTTTGGAATGGATGAAGTAATAATGGACCAGTAGTCTTCAAAGAGGGGGGACCCAGCGCAGAAAATCAGCCATTTCCTCATCAAGTGGGGTCCCTGACAACGGCACAACTGTGTTTGCTTGCTTGATGGCATGAATTGAGATTTTAAAAAAAAAGGGTGGTGGTGGTGATGGTGGGGGGAGGTCTGTGTTGAATAAATTACAGTTTGAGCTTGTAAATAGTCTTTTAATAAATCGAACTTTGTGATAATAACAAAGTTTGTATACATTAATCACTTATTTTGTTAAAGCATCAAATGAATGTCTGTATCTTGCTTTAATTGTTATTGATGCATCAGCATTGTATCTCTGATGTTAGAATGGATGTGTGCAGCAGACTACCTGAATTTCCTATACGGCATCAAAAAATAAAGCACAATCTAGTCGAAGATGTCACACATAATAGGTTTGGTGGAGATATTTCTATGAGGAGACTCAAGTATATCTCATGTGGCTTTTAACAAGAACTTTTGAAATTGCATTTTGATGAAGCCAAAGCCTTTTCCAACATCCTCAGACTGAGAACTAATTCACATTGTCCTTGTCACTGCTATCAAAGTTCAGCTCAATACACAAACCTGAGCTCAAGTACTCCAGAGCAGGCTTGTGTCATTTAGTCCAGTGTGATTCAATGGGGGGGATCAAGGGTGGAGGTAACGCAGCACCACAGACAGGCTAATTTGTCTACACAATTTATTTGGTTTTTTTTTCCCCCATGTATAGTTCCTGTTAATCTCTGTGGGAAAATGTCTTTTGAATATCCACTTATTGTCCTCTTGCCTATGGCACTTTAAGGGTTGTTCAGATTCGATGGGCCTCATGAAACAGACATTCGCAGATCACAGGTTGCTTCGTCTGAGGGCCCTAATTGGGTAATGCCTACATGTGCACAGACCAGATAACTATGCAAAAATCAGGCTGCTGAAGTTCCTGATCTTTTGTAATGGCCAGGTGACAATTTACCTGAAAGAGTCTGCATGTCAGAAAATAACAAGGGATTCAAACTCTTTAGCTAATGAGTCTGGTGAGTTTATATTTAGGTGTTTTTTTTTACTTGGGAAAACAACAAATAAATATGGGATTTTGTGATAAAATAGCTGAACTGTTGGTATTGTATGTTTAAAATCACTGACTGCAAAGATGGTCACATTAAATCAACAATAAAAAAAAAAACAATACTTAAAAGTAGTACAAGAGTAATACACTATTGAATTCAGTACCTTCGTGTTCGGAAAGTTGATCTAATGTTCTGTATTTTACGTATTACATTTCAGATTAGAAATTTGGGTAAATTTCATGCGTATGTCTGCTTTTACTTTGAACGTGTGCATTTTGTTGTAATAATGAAGTTGTGGACCCTAAAAATGACCCGTTAAAATGAATCAGAAAAGTGGTGCTGTAGGTGCACTAAGCCTGATGCACTCCATTCACCACTCTGAGCCGAAGAACTTCAAACAGCTTTAAAACCTTTAAACACCTCTGAGATTTCTTCTGGTCATTTCCAGCGGGCCCCTGACGCTGTAGACACAAACAAAAGAGAGACATTCACACCTTAAATGCCCGACCAATGTTTAACCCGGCCACTATACATTTCACACGCAGACTGACAGGTAAGCTTGCCTCACAAGTTTGCAGCCATACGTGGAAACGTCAGCTCTTATGAACTTTTTTTTTAGCCCATGGCCTTTGTGTATTAGAGGTACATCATTATCAAAACATTTCATTTGGGTTTTCTGCCAATTTCAAACACCAATATAACATATAGACAGACACGTCAGCCCGTATATGGATGACAGACCAAAATATAGACTTGAGTACTCACTACATTCAACAAAAATATTTTTTAAAAAAACATAAATGCAATTTTTACACAAGTGCATTTTGTGCATAATGACACAGATGGAGAATATTCCAGTTGGAAACAGCTGCCAGACCCTTGGTGTGTATTTAAGTTGCAAAAGTTAGAGGTGTGACATGACCTCTTCTCCTCCTCTCTTATGGGACTGCAAATCGCTTATTTTTCAGTTGGAGAGGATCAAGCTGAGGCAACTATTGTAGAAAATCTGCTTGGTTAGGTTTAGTAGAAATTTCCAAAGGATCACCAACCAGTGTAGTTAAGAGGATGAGCTCTATCTCTTTGTTGCACAACATGAGGCATTTATAAATATTTCATCTCAGAAGGAAACCAGTTTGGGACACGTCCAAACATGCAAATTAGGTTCTAATTTGATTAGGTTCGGTCTAAAATAAGGTAGAATTTGACACACTTAAATCTTGACATATTGTGTTCATATTTGGCCTGATTTACAACAGTCCAAGACCAGCCAGTGTTCACATCAATATTTTGTAAACCGTATGAGATAAGAAAAATGCAAAACAAAACAAATCAAAACACTCTACGATGTTATATACATATTTATCTTCTTTTTTTTTTTTTTTTTTTTACATTTTAGGAACACATGTACTTTAAAATAACAAATTAGTTAAGTTTACTGGGGGCATGAAAGACATATTCTAGTACGTCAATTTCTGTTTCATGTGTGCTGTGTTCTGAGTTCCAAGGCAGCGACAAGAACGCGATTTTAAAATTTTCTAGATTTTACCCTATGAAAATATACACATAAACCGAACACTTCGATACAAAATTTCGGCACAAACGTCTCTATAGAAAAAAAAAAAAAAAAAAAAGACTGAATCGTCGTCATTATTTACGTCGAAGAAAGGGAGAGAGAAAAAAAAAAAAAAAAACATCCCGGAACTTCCGTCAGGACAAAACGGAAGTAGGTACGTGGCCCCTTCAGCTGACAGTCTGCATGATGGCGACAGAGGTTCAGAGCGGCGACCTCGACAGCGCTACTTCCAGCCGGCTCGAAGTATCAATCGATGGCCTTACCCTCAGTCCGGATCCGGAGGGTGAGCAGGGCCAGGCTGAAGAGCCGAACCCCGTAGCCGAAGAGCCCGAGGCAGACACGTCGGGCTTCGCTGACGGCGAAGATGGAGAAACGGGCAAAGCGGCGATGGAAAGGAAATGGGGTTTCAGTCTCCAAGAGCTTTACGAAATGGCCCTAAAATTCTTCAAAGGTATTTTCCCACGGTTGTTAACATCGTAACGTTGTCATGCATTTGGGCAGAGAGCATTCCCTACCGGCTGTTCGTAAGTCGAGACCCGCTCGCTGACTGACGTTAGCTTCGCCGCTAGCATTATTAGCCGCTGTCACCGCCCGGGCTGCGGCTGCTGTCATCCTCGGTAGCTTCGCGGCTAACCGGTAGCCAAAATACCTAAGGAGCTTTCGGTTGGTTGGGAAAAGTGGCCGTGTGTGGCCCGACAGCAGCACCCAACTGTGGCTATTGCTCTTCCTGGAGGCGCTAGTCGGTCCTCGAATGGCAACCCGCCTCGGATCGTGCTCCGGCAGTCGTTTGACTGCTTTACTACTCATGTCCGTGAGCGGCGGCTAGTGATGATTTGTTGTAGCTTTTCAAACACGCCCTGCCCAGACAGCCATCTGTAAATGGCACCTGCACACACAGTGCTTCCAGCCTTATACTGCACTTTTTTTTTTTTTTTTTTTTTTTTTTTAACACGACCAAAACAAAAGCAAACTTCTACCTTATGCCAACTCTGACTACGCTTACGTAGTGAAGCTCTTCAGAAATGTCATGCTTCCAAGTTCCAAGGCAGTCCAGATTACATCCTTATTGACATCCTGCATACGTGCAGTATAATTTATTGCAGGGTATACCTTGCAAAGAAATTTTAATTTCCCCATTCAGTCAAACTTGTGCTTCAGTGCTCCGTCGACACATTCTTACACGTAGTAAAGAGAAAATATTACTGCCCCACGTGGCGTTTGAGAAGACTAATAAACACAGAAGACTAATTTAGTACCATAAAACCGCCTGTGATGTGTCTTAGCATTAGCTCAAGGCATTCCAGTTGTGGCATGTCTAGTTGGATGGATGCCTCAAGGAACCGTACAAACAGGTTTAAGCATGGTTGCCATTTTGTTGTGTAGCAATCTGTGCCTTTAACTGAGAGCCGATGGGTTTGGTTGGGTTACGTATTCACTGTAGACAAATATGATTCCTTTTATGAAAGGGTGAATTTTTGTTGTGGTCTGTAGTTTACCAGACCTTTCACCAGAAAACATGAGACGAATGCAAACTCGCTTGCTGCTTTCAGATAAAGATGGGAAGGCCTTCCACCCCACCTATGAGGAGAAGCTTCGACTGGTTGCCCTGTACAAACAGGTGTTAATGGGCCCGTACAATCCGGACGCCTCACCGGACGTTGGCTTCTTTGATGTCTTGGGGAATGACCGCAGGTAAAGTGGGTCTTTCTTTTTGGTATAATCAATCATGCGGGGCTGCTCCCCTCTGGAAAATTAATCCAAGAAATTTCAATTGTAATATGGGACCTATCACATCTGATAAAGCCAGTTTTTACAATAGCAATCTATGTATTTTAAATTGTTAGATGACTATTCTTATAATTTCCTTTTTGTTTTGAAAATTACATTACATCACTCTGATCCACTGAAGCTAGCCTGAAAATGCCGCTGGTTTTCTCTAGTCCTTAAAAATGGGAAACTATCTGAGAAAAAGTGCAAGAATGGCAAATTTCCCAAAACTGCCACTTTGTTCCCTGAGTTTTAAACTTGACTTTTGCTGTGTGTGCAGAAAAGAGTGGGCCGCCCTTGGTAACATGGACAGAGAGGAGGCCATGGTGGAGTTTGTCAAGCTGCTCAACAAGTGCTGTAACCTCTTTGCTCCTTATGTCACCTCGCATAAAATTGAAAAAGAGGAGCAGGAGAGGAAAAGGTGAGTTGCTGGCTTCGCCCGCATGAATGTGGAGGGCGTCGCTCTGTTTGGAGCCACCAACAGCAAAATGATTCTTTGCTTTGCCTCAGGAAAGAAGAAGAGGAGCGTCAGCGGCAAGAGGAGGAGGAGCGGGAGCGGCTGAGACAGGAGGAGGAGAGGCGGAGGCTGGAGGAGGAGGAGAGGCTGAGGAGAGAGGAGGAGGAGAGGCGACAGGCGGAGGAAGAGAGACTGCGTGTAGAGCAGCAGAAGTGAGTCTGTCATTATCCCATCGCTGCCATGCAGCTTATCATCAATGCCGGACAGCTGGAAATTCTTGGCCGCCACCTTATGGCTCCTCATTTCCTTTGTTTCCTTCCTAACTTCCAACTCCTCTCCTCTGTTTTTTTTTTTTTTTAATCTTATCTCAGGCAACAGATAATGGCAGCTTTGAATGCACAGACAGCCGTGCAGTTCCAGCAGTACGCGGCTCAGCAATACCCAAACAGCCCAGAGCAACAGGTGGGCCTCATCCGGCAGCTTCAGGAGCAGCACTATCAGCAGTACATGCAACAGCTCTACCAGGTCCAGCTGGCTCAGCAGCAGGTGTGACACGTCACCCCAGACATTCTTGGGTGTTTTTTTTTGGTTTTCCCCTCTTTTGACTCCTCGTCGTCGTCTCGCTCTCTTGGTTTCAGGCAGCCCTGCAGAAGCAGCAGCTACAGCAGCAGGCTGATCTGATGGGACAGAGCACGCTGGAATCCAGCAGCTTCAACAGCGGGGAGCCCATTCCTGCTTCAGCGGCCGGACAGCTGTGTGCAGCTACGCCACCTGTTGGAGAGGAACTCCCCACAGTCAACGGAGGCCAGTCAGACTCGTACTCGGAGAGCTTGGACAGGGAGCAGGAGCCCGAGCCTGCAGAGGAGGTCTCGGAGAACGGTCCATTACTAGGTTAGTGGTCGGACGCATGCAGGTGTTTACCCCATGCAGAATGAATCAAGCCAGAGGACTGAAGAGAGTTCAGTCCAGCTAGTCCTTTTTTGAGACCAAAGAACTGATTCAGGATTTTATTTGATATCCTATTTGTTTAGGTATCATATGACACATGTTCTGTGTGAAACAGATGAGGTCATGAGACTGAAAGTTCACAGGATCTTTGGTGTATTTCCAAAATTTGAATCCAGACAATTATTGAGCAGCTGCACAGCTTCCCATTCCAAATGAATTCTTTTGGAAAAATGGACTAAAGAGTTTCTGTGCAAGGAAAAAAAAAACTCTTATCTTCTGACACACACACACACACACACACAGGCTGCTGACACAGGTGGTTGTTAGTAGAGACAGGTTTGCATTCAGCCTGTATTTGCTTGTTAAATAAAAAAAATGCACTATTCTCGATATATTTGCCAACGAGTGTCTCTTGTGGTTGACTTGCAGCTGACTCCCCGCCGGTCATCGCTGCTCCCTCCATGTGGACGCGGCCCCAGATCAAAGACTTCAAGGAGAAGATCCGACAGGACGCCGACAGCGTGATCACGGTGGGCCGCGGCGAGGTGGTGACGGTGCGCGTGCCCACCCACGAGGAGGGCTCGTACCTCTTCTGGGAGTTTGCCACGGACTACTACGACATTGGCTTTGGGGTGTTCTTCGAGTGGACGGACGCCACCTCGTCCTCGGTCAGCGTGCACGTGTCGGAGTCCAGCGATGAAGACGAAGATGAAGACGGTGAGTTGCGCCTCACTCTCTGAAGGTGTTATTTTCAGTGTTCAGGCCCCAGGGGTTTAGTCACAAAACTGAAAGTATGATGGTTTAGCTGAAAGTATGATGGTCACAGTTGGATGACACAACCCTTCTCTCTGTATTCCTCTCTGTAGGCGACCCCTCCGGCGAGGGGGAGAAGACCAAGAAGGATGCTGGGAAGCCTCAGGTGGACGAGATAGTGCCGGTGTACCGGCGAGACTGTCACGAGGAGGTGTACGCCGGCAGCCACCAGTACCCCGGCCACGGCGTCTACCTGCTCAAGTTCGACAACTCGTATTCACTCTGGCGTTCCAAGAGTGTCTACTACAGAGTCTACTACACCAGATAAGCCTGGATACAGACGCAGGGGGCGCCAAGGAGTGTGTATGTTCATGTAAGTGTGTGTGTGTGTGTGTCAGAGAGGGGATTTGTGTGTGTATGCATGTGTGTTTGGGAGCGAGGAAGCGACACCCTGAGCTGTTCTGGACCAAAACCACCAGAGGGCGACAAAGAGACATCTGAAAGGCTGAGTTCTGAGTTTGGACTACCCGCATTTGTACTGAATGTGTCTCAAGAAGCAAGAGCCTGTCGTTGAAGACCACCCCCACTGACCCCCCCCGAGCCCCACCCCCACCTTGGAAGAGGAGCGTGTTCTACTGTTGTGTGTTCACCACCTGACCTCGCTGCGCTCACATAGACACCAAGCTTTAGGACTCTGCTCTCATGCTGCGTTCCCGTGCTCGGCGCTCTTCTCTTCCTCTTCCCCCTCCTCCAGCCCCGTGTCTACCAACCAGAGCGACAGTCCCCGAGTGAAGACACAGCGTCTGTCCAGTTATCTGTCTGGTGGTTGTCCATCCACAGTGTTTAAAAGTCAAACTTTTTGGGTGCAGAAGTGATTCATGACAACACTATGTCTTCTTCTCCACTGACGAGGTTTGGTCTTGGAACATTAAAAACACACAAGTGCACACAAGCTTAGTCATCCTTTTATTCAGATCCACAACAGTTGCTTCTTAATCTCCATAGCCGATATGCATTTATGAAGGTGAAGCGGAAAGTGTGTTCTTCAGTTTGTTTGTTTTTGTCCTGCTTAAAACATTCAGTGTTTCATCTTTATTCTCGCTTCATAAATTAATTGACTGAGTTACAACACTAAAGTTAGTCTGCTGGCAAAGTTTATGAAGGACAGATGAGAAGTAATTCCATGTTGTTGGTGTGTAAAAGGTGTAAACTGGAATGTTCATTCAAGATGAGTTGGCCGACTTTATGAAGTCTCTCATCTCTGTGTGTTGTGCTGAACAAATTGACCTTAACATGAATCTCCCCTCCGTACACCGACAGATATTCATCCTTTGTGTTACTGTTGTAGCTTGATCCACATCGACGCCTTCTGAACGCTGTCTCTTTTTTCCGCGTGAATGACTGAAGTAAATTATCAGTTCTTCATGAAAAACAATCCAGAAACGTTAACTTGATATTAATTTCCTTTGATCGTAGCGTGTCGCTCAGATGCTCAGACGCTGACAGACGCGCACGTCCACCTAACAGTACTTTGAGGTTGTAAATCAATTAAATGTGTCGCTCTTGTGTCCTCCCATCCTTCTAAAAGAACTAATTTGACTTGTCACCTTATTAAACAGTAAGGCAAAAGAAAACTGACAGCCTGCAGACTTATTTCTGGGTCCAATGGCGACAAATTTGCTCGTCTCGTCCATTCACTGAAAATGTTTATTCTGCCTTTCTAATACGTTGCAGTTGTCAGTGCTGCTCATTTACACATTTAGTATACGCAGCGTGTGTACCAGCTACAAGAGGGATGTGTAAATCAGTATTCCAACTTTTTCTTGTGTATGCAAGCAAGCTTGAATCACACAGATTGGGGAAACTAATTAGATCCTCTGCTCTGCCTGCCGAGGCTCCGTTTCGTCTAAGACTCCTGCCTCCTGTTGATTCACGCAAGAAAATGTCAGTCTGAGGCTTCACCAGATCCTGATTCAAAGAGTTTATGTTCTGAAGTTTCCTGTTTGTTTTTTTTTATTAATATATATATTATTGTTCACCCAACAGGTTGTGCTAGCTTCTTCAAGCCTTTTCTTGTATATATTGAAGTACGTTTTCAAATGGGGAAATGGATCATAGTTTTGAAAATCAATGCACTGTAAAAGAAGGTGGATGAGAGAGACCTGTTAGCCCTGATTGAAAGTCCAAAATTTCTAGGAATTATACAAGTACATATATATATGTGGACACAAAAGACAAAAAACTGTATTCATTATTATTATTTTTTTGTATTTCTTTGACTTGTCTGGGTCTGTTGAGTTGCAAAATCTTTTTGGCCATCTATTTAATCTTGATTAAACTTGCATTCATCCTTAGAATGAGCTAGTCTGCCTGCTTTTCTATTTTCAATTATTTCTATATTCTATTTTGATATTTTGGTGGAAGGAAATTTGATTCATTGACTGTCAAATCTTAAAAAAAAAAAAAAAAAAACGTTCCCTCCCCTCTCGTCCACATTTTTTTTTTTTTTTTACAGCATTTCCCTCCCATTTTTTGGTATGGGTTAATCATTGTCATGTGGGTTTTCCTGTCATTTTGCTGAGCAAAGGAAAAATGGCGATGTTACTCAAGCATTACAGGCAATTTGCTTTTAAAATATTTATCTTCAGACTGAAACAGCAATTTCTCTTTTTATTTATTCAGCAGCATATTAAAGTTTGTACTCATGTTGCCATTTTTACCTGGAGACACCAGGGGGCGCGCGAAGCGCCCGATTTCAGAAGAAAACGACCGGGTCCGAGGGAAAAAGCAGTTCAACAGCGAATGATGAACCAGAGGTTGGTAGGTATGAACTTCAGCGAAGAATACTTGACAATGTTAGGTGTAGTTCAAATAAAAAATATCAATGAACCGAAATGTTGCGCCACATATTATATGAACGTCTTTAATTATTGTCGAATCATCGATAACTGGGTTAAACCGTCGAAGAAAAGAACGGCGGAACCGCCAAAAAAAAACACTACTAGCCCAGCGCTAATCGCGCTATTAGCCCAAAAGCCCGAATTTCTGCGTTCGTCAAATCAGTTATAATCACTTGTTCCAATCTTAAACTCACTACTAATATCGTTCCTGACTTGGCTCCGTTTCAGCCGTGCCGCCTACCAAATAAAAATACTCCGGTCCGGGTTTTCGCTCTCGCGCTCCGAATTGCAGGTACAAACCGGATCCAGCCGCCACAGGTGGCCGTAGTATTCTCCGGGTTTTACTTTCTACTACTTTTCCTTGTGTGTGTTTTCCCCCTCTCCTCCTCCTCCTCCCCCTCCTCAGCCCGCCCGCCTCAGCTCTGTCTGTCTCTCTCTCTGTCCGGTTGAATTTGAAATAGACTTTGGGAGGCAACGTCTCCGGTACACAGCGGTACAATAAATCTCCAGCGTTTCGATGAAAGAAGTGTGAACATGGCGGGATTTAAAGCTCATTTGCCCGGCCAAGCGAAGTCTAAGTGCAGGAGAATCGCTTGAGGTGTCGCGGAGGAGTTTTTTTTTTTTCGCGCCGGTTGGCAGTTATTTTTTTTATTTTTTTTGTTATGCTATGAGATAAAAAGAAAAAATGCCCTTTCACCAGAGGACCGTGGAGCCGCGGCGCGTTAGCCGGATCTCGGCGAGGGACGGCCGGAGAGCCGCCGGGGAGAACGGGAGACGGCGGCTGCGGAGACCCGTGCTGTTCTCCGAGCTGGACGAGGTCAGCTGTCACACTCTGACCGGCATGATCCACCAACTGTCGGACCTGTCGCGGCACGCCAGCGACATCTTCCTGGGCATCGAGATGGAGGCAGGGCTGGTGTTCCAGAGAACCTGCAGGATTCAGGGGCGGCTGCGGAATCTGCAGGAGGGACTCCACAAGCTCGACCACAAGACCATCAAAATCCGTGAGTTTTGCTGTGATTTTGGCGACCCACTCTGTGTAACGTGTAGTATGGCGGTTATTAGCTCCAATACATTGAGTCTGCAGCTTGGGTTACCAGCATTTCACCACAATGGTCGTGTGAAAATAGTTCTTGGCCAAACTTAAAAAGTTGTTTTTTATCCCCCCCAAGACGTCCTCATTTGAATTCTGAATACGCTCCTCCCTTTCTAGACTTCTGCTCAGGTCCAAGGTCACTGTCACATCAATTTGTCCACTTAGAGGAGCCAGTTGATAGCTGTTTGGTTTTGAATGTGGCTTTTCTTTTTTTTTTTTTTTTGCATGGCCCTCCTAGGAGTGATGGATCTATCTCCCTGTCTGTGTGCGGGTCTTCAAAGGAAGACTGTGGCCGTGTTGTAAACACACTCAGCCGATTTAAAGGTTGACGTGGAATCAATAGCCTTTGGTCTTGCTGGAGTTGACTTCGAGTGGTTTTGTGATCTGTGTTTTTGCTTCCCTTGCAAAGGAACCATGTGTTGACATACACACGCAGTGGTTATGTATTAACTTTGAGTCATACTACAGCGGCTGATCCTGCTCTGAAGGAGAGTTGCTGCCTCCTTCAAGGTGTTGGCCTTGACTTTTAAACAGTCGGAGTGGTTCAGGGATGGTGTTTTTGCTTTAATCCCTTAAATGACTTCTCTGTTGATTTAAACTTCATTAGGATAATGATGCAGATGAGCTGTTAGCAGGCAAACCCAGATTCCTTAAAAGCCTCCTTTTTAAAGTTCTGTCTGAGTCATTAACGTATTTGTCTCGGTCGTCCACCCGGTGTCGCCTTCAAGCGTGATTCAGTCTTTCTCTCTGTCACATGCACACATATATTCAAAATCGACCGGTTGCAGGGAAGCCACCTGGCCAGACAGTTCCCAGACAACAACCGATTGTCATGTATGTTTAGCCGTGGATTGACAATGTACACGCACACAGAGACCTGTGTTTAGGGGCTACCGGCTGCTTCCCCACGTGACCGATCAGGGCGTGACTCACTCGGCTGTTGTTATTATCTGTACCTGTCACAGCGGCGGGCGGGTGGGGAGACTATCATTCTTTCGTTCGAAGTGTGACTGACGGAACTGGAATGTGGTTTGTGTCTGTGTCCGTGTGCAGTCGCCTGAGAGCCCCAGCACCGGCCTCAGCCCTCAGAAGAGCTGAATCCACATGCATGACTCCTGAATCTTTCCACACCTGTCAGGTGATTCGTCAAGTTTTCACACTTTAGGCCTCAGTGGAAGGGTATGTTGTTGACTGTTGATGTTTTGAGCAGACTCTGAGTTGTTCTCCAGAATTGTTGGCTGCAACTTTAAAAAATAAAGTTCTGAGTAGGAGCCCTGGAGCATTTGTCCTGGAAGAAAGCACGGTGTTTAAATGTGTGCTGAAGAACGGCTATTTAAATGAAAACCTGTGTATTATGAAAACTCATTCAGTGCCTGGCTCATTTTTGGATGTCTTCTCATTCTCTGTCTTATTCTTTTGCTTAAAAAAATGTCTCGCCATCTTTTACACCTTTCCCAATTTTTTTCTTCAATGTTTCTTTCCATTCTCTGTCCGTTTTTTTTTTACTTAAAAAAATATGTCTTGCCATCTTTCCCGTCCTTTTCATCTTTTTCTTCAGGTTCTACTACTGGGGTTTAATGGAAACTTCCACCACACTTTAGTTACAGGTCACCTTCCATTCCTGAGCCATTGCAGCATCAGTTAGAATTGGGACCTAAGCCCCGCCCTCCTCCGAAGGGCTCACTAACCGCGTCTCTGTCACGGATTCGTCTGATATTTTCAAGTTGTTGATAAAACACATGTTCAAAGTGTTTCCACCGTGGTGGATGTTCCAAGTGTTGCCTGCTTTATTTCCTTAGCAACCGCTGCAGCCATCACGTGGCTCTTTGTGTGCATCTTGTCACCTTTAAGTCTTTCCCACCGCATTTCCTTTGAAGATTCTATGTTTCAATGGGAACACACCGCTGCTCTGTCCTGAATGTGTTCGATGCATCTTTTTAAACGTTGCTCTAGATTTGATGAGAGCTGCCGTTTGACCGTTTCTGAGGCGTGCGTGTGAGTGTTCAGGCGTGACCTCCCCACTGTGTTGTCTTCAGCTACCAGGGGTCAGGAATCCCTCTCTGACCTCAGGTCGGCGATGGCTCAGGTTACCAGCCAGGGGCCCGAAGAGGGGCCCACAAAGGGGCCCCTGTGTGCCTGCAGGGGACCGACACTGGGGACAAAGTTGCAGCGATGTCGGCTTCGTCAGTGTTGCGCTCAGATCGTCAGGAGCAGTTTGAACAGCGACCTGATAGGCAGATGGGATTTCCTCCACTCTCTGTGTGTTCTGACTGTCTTGCACCACTGTTAATCCCGTCTTGCCGCCTCGTCAGACATCAGGTCGAAGGTCGTCGCGTCCGGACCGGGCGAGAACAGCTGACACTCCAGAGTCAAGAGTTTAAACAAAGTCTGCTTTGGCTCCTGGCAGCAGGGCAGCAGGGTCACCTGGGCGCTGACTGCCTCCTCTCCTCTCCTCTGCTCTGATCTCCTCCACCTCTTATTATTGTGACTTGAGATTTGATTCAGTCACCATGTTTCTGCACGTGTTGATGATGTATGAAGTTGATTTATTAGGTTGGGCAGGAAGAGTCAAAAAGAAAAGTTTCAATGGCACTTTTTTGCGACATTTGTCTTGTCTGAATGTTGATTTCTTGCATATATTGTTGTAATAGTTTAAAAAAACAACCCTGATATCAGTTCACGTCACACTGATTCCAGCTGGCACAAAGTAACATACAGTATCAGATCTGGCAGAACTAAATGGGGGTAAAAAAAAAAAAAAAAAACTCAAGAAGTTGTATTTCTGGAGCTTTTCTATTTTGAGAAAAATAAACCACTCAGCTCCGGCCCCACTGTTGACACTCGTGTGAATTGAAAAGCCTCAAGAGGAAGTGGAGGAAGAGATTAGGAGCTGATTGCAGTCAGGAAAAAGAGAGCAGAACGCGCCAAGTCAGTCTGGACAAAACACTTTTTACAGCAGCCAGTTCACTGTTGATGCAGAGTGTTTGCAGCAACGTCAGTGAGGTATTTTTGGGGAAAGTACAGCCAAAGTCATTTGAATGATTATTTGAATAGCTATTTTTTAATGCCTTGCACATGATTAGTTTCCAGTTCCTGTATCTCCCACAAGCTAAATCTTTCTGTGGTTGTGGTCCCAACGACAGACGTGACGACACTCCTGCCGCCATGGACGTCGCATCGGTTGTTTGTTTCGCAGGCTGTGAACGTTCCCCCTTTTTCCGAGGCGCACTGTCAGTTTCAAAATTATCTCCAACGGCAGAAGTCATTAGCTGGAGGCCCACTCAGTTCCCAACAAAGAAGTCTCAACAGCAGCAAATCTACGAAACAAAAGGAGACGTCAGCTGACCCAGTAACACCCAAATTAAACAAAATAAATGTTCCTCCTCAGTAAACTGTGCGCACTTCTTTCCCCACCACCCCGACTTCTTATTATTTATAGATGCGCGTCTGCCCAGAAGATATGCGGCACCATGGAAGCTGACTTGTTTTGCATGTCGCCACCTTCAAGGCATCTCAAGCACCAACGTACGTGTGCGTGTGTGTGTTGAGATGAATTTGTCTCTCAGCCATACCAAACAAACCGAGTGTTTGTGCATAAACAGCACAATTGCACAGAGAGCAACAACACTGTGTCACCTGACACGACTGGGATCTCAGTCAAAGTGCAGTCAGGCTGTTTATTGCGTTTTAATCGGATTCCTTCCCTGTTTGCAACACACACTCGCACACAGAACACACACAGGAGTTGCACACTGCCACCCCCCCACCTTTTTTTTTATTGAGGAAGAATATAAAATATTTTTAAATATTTTTTAAAAGTATACATATATGCCCACATAGATACAGTAGACCTACACAATATATACACAGCATATACATAAATACATATTAAAACTTAATAAAAAAACAAATAAAAAAAGCACTCTGAAAAAAATTAAATTAAAGTATCATGAAATGAACAAATTACCCAGCATGGTGTTTTCAAGCCACCGGCAGGATATTTAGCAGACTTCCAATGCAACGATTAAGAACGTCTTGCTAGTAAGGAAGCAGAAGCTGTAACATCCTTTTGTATAGAATTTAGTGGAAGTGAGGCATCAGGAATCCCAAATATGGCAATCAATGGGCAAGTTAGCAGATTTACTCCCATAACAGTGGACGCAATGGGAAAGTAGCCAGTCCAAAAATCATTCAGTTCAGGGCAAAGAAAAAACATGTGACCGGGGTGACAGGGCACTGCCACTTTCCTACTGCTGCCGCTGCTGCTGCTGCTGCTCCCCAACGTTCCATCGACTGGGAACAGTTGTCATGC
The DNA here is from genome assembly GCA_009823395.1 of Thamnaconus septentrionalis. Taxonomy (NCBI): domain Eukaryota; kingdom Metazoa; phylum Chordata; class Actinopteri; order Tetraodontiformes; family Monacanthidae; genus Thamnaconus; species Thamnaconus septentrionalis. The sequence continues at coordinate 3,342,266 of CM020519.1, read as the reverse complement.
AGCCAGATCCCACAAGTCAGTTCCCACCACCAGTGTGTGTTGCTGTGAAAAGAGGCCTGGCCCGGTTCTTGGGGTCGACCTGGTCCCATCAGTGACAAAAGAGACGGGAGGAAGGAACGCGAGGAAGAAAATCTGGATTGTGTGTGAGAGAGAGAGAGAGAGAGAGAGAGAGAGAGAGAGATCAGAGTTCTGAGAACAGGAAGGATTCTTTGCCCGTGAACTGCGTCCGACTCCGGCCGTGTGTGTGAGTTCCACGCATGCACCCGGCACAGGAAGTCGACGCAGCCATAGACAGGAGCGCAGAGGAGTGTTAGGGAGTGACGCTGCACCAGACGAAAGAGGGAGTGATGACGGATGAATGCAAGTGTTGTTCTTGAAGCTCTCGTGCATGTTTTTGCCTTTTGTTGTGTGCGTGCATGCGGCAACCCCGCCCTCGCTGGCGTGCAGTGCAGCGCCGCACCAGCCGTGTTGACCGTGTTGACATGTGCAGGGTTCCACTCCCAGCTGCTGCCGCCGCCCACCGCCGCTCTTCAACTCACTTTACTACATGGAAGTAAATCTGTCAGAGACGGATTTGCTCTCTTGTGCTACGAGACGGCAAAGTTAATAAGAATATGACGAGGGATGTCTGATTTTGACTTTTTGCAAATATCCGATACGCTGATATTATCCAAACGCTTCATTTTCAGATAACAACCGATACCGATTTATGCAGGCGCTTTTCCCCAAAACTAATTTTCGGTCACATTACAAATCTCTTGTCGTGGAATTAACACATTAAGGACTTTTGTTGTGATGCCTAACTAAATGCCTTCCACAAATTAACATTGTCTGTAGAAAATAAGAACACCACTTCAACTCAAGTTATTGGCGGTTATTAGGCGTTATCAAGTTTTCATTATCGGAGGAAAAACCGATAACGGTACGTGCAGATATTACAAAAAATTAGAATATTAGCCAGCCGATATTTTCGCACATCCCAAAATATGACTACATTTAGAGGTGTGTGGGAGAGGCAGCGCTCGGGTCATGTGATGAAGTTATTCAAGTCAGGACAGTGTGATCACCATCATCATCCTGTTGCTCGTGTCTCATCCACGTTTATTTGGTCAGCAGCCGTAAACATTTATACTGAAGGTCACAGTCCTTCCGCTCTTGTAGTTCTGTGATTTTTTTTTTCAGAGCTGCTTTCACAAGTAAAAGGACCCTGGTTGGCTTTTTTTTTTTTTTTTACTGGGACCAGCTTAAAAGGCTTCTTTCAGATTACAGTTTGGCATTAAGGATGTGCAAGATTTGAGGCTCAAAAATCTCCGCAGCAGAAAGCAGCCGCACCACAAGATTGTCTCCCTGCTACTTCCTCTACTTGCGCTAGAACAATGGCTCTTCTTAGTGGCTTTTGTTTTTTTTTGTTTTTTTTAATTCAGAGCGTGGTGCCAAAGTTTTTTAGGGGCTCTTTGATTGACTCCGAGCGACTGAAAGAAGTCGTTTTACTTTTTATGTGCTGGGCAGAGGGATCCGGTGGCCGGTTAACTGGCGGCGGTTCCTGCACATCCTCCACCACTTAAAAATAAAAGCATCCATTAATGGCAGCTCAGCCACAAGCCGCCGTGCGCAGCGGAGAGCCGGTCAAGATTTAATCACAGCCGTCCAAAAAAGCACGTGCTGAGATTCACACGCCCACACGGGCTGGACGCAGGCTGGCGACTTGGCGGTTGTGATTAATCCAGGCTTTAATCAGCCAGCTGGGAAACGAGCGCGATTTAATCCCCTTGTGGTGAACTCTGCTCAGAAGAACGTCCAACAAGCGGGACGCTCCTCTGTCTTTTTGGATGGGATGTTCTGTACACTCACCGGCCACTTCATTAGGCACAGTGCTCAATTGCCAGTTTGACTCAAACGGCCGATCACTTGGCCAAGACGACCTGCTGAAGTGAAATCCGAGCTTCGGAACTTGGATGAAAAGCGAATTCAAGTGGGATTATGTGGGATTATGAAACGCGGGGGAATGTCAAACTAATAAATTGCACATGGATATTTGTTTGTATTGTCTTGCAGTTCTAGATGTGATGCGTCAGAGGAATATTGAATGCCTCACTCACTGTGTTAGCCCCAGAATTGTGGGACGTGATTTCACGAGAATTACGGGATTAAGCGCTTCACACCATTCAGTGGAAACGCCTGCAAATCGCAATTGTACTTTGTTAAAATTTTAGAAATATGGCTTTCATGGAAGCGCAGCTAGTGTCTGTATAACAGCCAACCAGGCTGATCACAGACAGCAGGAGGGAGGAGTGTGGCCTCCTGGTTTTTGACTAGGCAAATCCACAGCCCAGTATAGCTTCTCAGGGAAATTCACACCCATTGTCTTAGCAAACAGTCTCACCAGTCAGAGTGAAGTACGTGTGACTGACTGACTGACTGTCAACCCCTCCACCCCCAGACGTGTCACGTTGCTCTGTTTTTCCACTGTCACTCTTCCTTCCTCTTTCCTCTGTTTTCGCCTCTCTTCCTCTCTGCTGCCTCTCCGCGTCCTGCACGGATCCCTTTCTCTCTTCCTGTTGTTTCACGCGCCTTCCAGACCTTTCCTCCCTCGTCTGTGCATAGCCTGCGCTGCGATATCACTGCCAGGCTCACACTGGACATCCTGCCGTGCCCCATGATAGATAGATAGATAGACAGATGGATAGATAGACACTTTATTGATCTCCAGCAGAAATTTCCAGATTTTCAGACAAAATTGTAAGTGTTTCACACATTTTAGTCACTGTGTGTTCACCTCTCTGTAGACGGCACCAACATCACAAATAATAATGATTCCAATGAATCACGCAACGTTATTTTGTTCACCTGTGATCTCCAGCTTTGTTGCTTTGAATCTTCACGATTCCCAGACAGCCCCGGCCCGACTGGAACTCTATTGTTTGACTCCGGCAGCAGCCCCAAGAAATGCAACTTTTCATTTTCTCAGCTGTTTCCCATCAGACTTTGTCGTGTGGCGTCGACAAACCGAAATGGTTTGCATGTGTGTTGACGTGACGGAGGCCCTCACTTTTTCAATCATCGGGGCCGAGTCGCCGAATGAAACTCTGCAAATCTGTACAGAACGGAGCTTGGTTGCTTTTTTTTTTTTTTTTTAAACCCCCCTGCTACCCTTTGACTGACTTTTCATGGAAGTAATCCGCTCAACCTGCAACACAATGGCTGCCACTGTACAATTGCCTTAGCCCTTTTTCACACAGAGCAACCCCAGAGTGGGGAAACCCCGTGTGTGCAGTGGGTATTAGCGGGTTTACTGGCACGGTGAGAGCGCCGCCGACTGTCACACACCTGTGGGTTTTCTTTTTTTTAATACTCTTTATTCTCATCACATTTTATTAACACACTGTACATATTTTTGTAATCTGCTGTGAGCAGAGATGACAATGCTTTTTTTGACACAGTACGATGAAGTGGGTATTCAACCAATTAAATTAATAAATAATACATTATTTTCCTTTGATGGCAGTGATACGACGCATTACAGAGCGTCTGTCTCGTGTTCCAGTCTAGCATGTTTGTGCACAGCAGGTGGACACACACACACGCAGCACATAATGACATACTGCAGCAGGTGGGAGCTCGTCTTACAGGCACATAAAAACTACTGTCGCCCTGCGTGCAGCCTTCACTGTCGTCAGCTGTGGAGGGATGGAGGGATGAATGGATGGATGGATGGATCCGCACATCGTTTTACGACTCTGCCCGCTGCCGCTGCCATTGGAAGAATAAACACGGATGTTCTTTACACGTCTGTCACATGTTCCACTTAACAAAAACACACAAGGAAAACATGCCCGTGCACAGGAAGCAGTGAGGAGTTCGGATTGGAGCTTCGCTTTGGATTTATTTTGTTCTGATTTCTTAATGATTTTGATGTTTTGTGAACTGAATTTTTTTTACATCCTTTTATTGCTTCACGTTAAAAGTTCCAAAAATTAAAGTTGGGTGGAAGTTACACAGCAGATTATAGACCCCACCAGTCCTATAGAGGTTAAAAAAACAATCAAGCAACCAAACACACAAGCTTGGCTTCTAAAATTTGGCACTAACATTAGTTACAAGTGTGCATTTCCGCGCTGGGAAGACGAAGCGTTTTGGTGAATCTACTGGAGCCGGATATTTGGCTGCTGGTGTCCCTCCCTCGGCTCCCTCGGTTGCATATTTTTAGTGGGGCAAACATCAGGCGACTTGGATGTCGTCAGCTGAATCAACAAGCCGAGGGAAGCGGCGTGTGTGATCAAGGCTGGCCACCGACCAGGGAGACAAAGTTTAAACACCTGAGAGACATCATAAAAATGGTTCATTGCCCCGCTGCCTTTGGGTTGCTTCCGGCTTCGCCCATTGTACCATGGCACAGAGCTGGATTGGTGTGACCTCAATGTGGGTCAGTGTGTAATCGTAGAGTTGAAGGGGATTTCTGAAGTTTCAGTCAGAGTAGTAGAGTTCATAATGACGCCTTGACAGCTCAGCTTTTGGCCATTTTTGATGCTGTTTTGTGCTGTTTGATGCTTTGAGTCTCTGTTTGTTTGTTGGTTTGTTTTTTGGAAACTTTTTTTGCGTCAGAGGATTCAGCAGCACAGCCCCTCGTCCTCGATTCCAGCCAGCGGTCAAAGGTCCCATTGTCAATATGCAAAACTGTGCTATCATATATACAGTACACACACACACACACACACTGTGTGACAGACTGTTGTTCAAACAGGTGTGTCAAAACAACAATTTCTCTTGAGTTCATGACATCAGCCTCTATAAAAGTCCAACAAAAGCCTCAGTTTTTAGTCGGAGGTTGTAAACAGGGGGCTAAATTTGCACTTTTTTGGGAAAATTAACAGTAACTTTTTAATGGTGGATCTGAAAATGTACAGAACATTTTCATTCTTTGACAGCGACGGGGGAGTGGATGCAGTGCAAAGCTCAGGTGATGTTCATGTTGCTACAGTTGCCATGAATTCATCATTGCACCCAAAGATATGTCTGGTTAGCTCCTCCCCCTTCTAGACTACTGCATGGCATGTGCGTGTGTGCGTGAGGAAGCATCTGTCACTGCGAGCTATGACATACTGTACGCTGGAATCCTCACCCAGTGAGTGTTGGCATCGTCCACAGAGAGCGCACTGTGTGTCAGCACGTAATTTGTGTGCTTAAACTTGGCTTGCCCCCCCGTTTGCAGCGTCCGTCCACCACCGTCTTGCAGTTACAGACCACTACCACTAGTAGTCAGTTGCTGTTTACCAGACCTGTTGTTGCTTCTTTTGCCACAAATCTCTCAGGGAGTAAAAAAAAAAAAAAATTCTGCGTGCGTGTCTGCGTTAAAAAGAACAAGAGCTTCCCTCCCATGCCACACAGTGCAACGGGGATTTTCAGAGTCACTGATGGGGATTACGAGGAATATGATTTTATACGGCTACATAGCGGTTAATCTCCTAAAGCCCCGGTGGAGTCGGCATGTTCAGTCCTGCTGCTGCCGCACCGTAATGGAGGCACGGGCGCGGCCGCACAATGGCAAATTAATCCGTGTGTGTGTGTGTTTGAGCAGGTTCCCCCACTTTGTGTTTTTTGATGTGAATGCCAAGACACCTAATTATGTAATTAACTCCGCAAGTCCTACCTGTGCGTTATGTAAGTGGGGTGTCTGTTATTGTTCTCCCGGGTTGGGAGCTGTGTTGTTGTTGTTGTTGTTGCTGCTGCTGCTGGTAGACTGAGATTTGTTCTGGTCTGCTGATGTAGAATAGATGAAGGCTCACTGCTAATGCTAAAGTTTACTTTAGAAATATATGTATGACTAGGGGCGACACGGTGGCGCAGTGGTTAGCGCTGCCGCCTCACAGCAAAAAGGTTGTGGGTTCGATTCGATTCGGGCCTGGGACCTTTCTGTGTGGAGTTTGCATGTTCTCCCTGTGTCTGCGTGGGTTCTCTCCGGGTTCTCCGGCTTCTCCGGCTTCCTCCCACACTCCAAAAACATGCATGTGAGGTCAATTGAACACTCTAAATTGTCCGTAGGTGTGTATGTGAGTGTGAATGGTTGTCTGTCTCTATGTGGCCCTGCGATGAACTGGCGACTTGTCCACGGTGTCACCCTGCCTTCGCCCTAAGACAGCTGGGATAGGCTCCAGCAGACCCCCGTGACCCTGAATTGGAATAAGCGGGTATAGAAGATGGGTGGATGGATGTATGACTAGTTTTAATCTGAATATTCACAACATTTTGGTCACAAACTCAGATTTCGACTCCCTCAGGAAGCTTCTGCCAGCTCGTGGCCGGCTCGTGTTGACTCAGCTGTGCTGTTGACCTTCAGGCTGTGTTGAGAGAGTGAAGCAGACTATGACCGGACTATTACAGCGGTTTGGTTCGGGTGTTTTAGCTGCCTAGTTCTCTCACTTTTTACATAAAAGCTTTCAGATGATCAACATCGCTGCTGGTGTCTGGACGCAGTAGTGAGGAAAGGTGATGTCTGTCTTGCGTAATCACCCGATTGCCCACATAAACAGAATCTTGAAGGGCCTAGTGGTTACATTTTGAAGCTAGTTGCAGTCGAAGCCTCTCGCTGTCCAATGCACCTGCATAAACTTCACGTTTTGTCCACTCGCTGCCGCTTGGTCTTGCAGTCCCGTCAAGCCGGTCTTTCATTCCAACGTGACCCCCAGAGCATCATCTCTCACTGCCGTCGCAGGGATCAGGTGACCATTGTGCACCTGTCAGTGGCTCCTACTGAGCTGCAATTATAGAGTAATTTCACTCCTGTTGTAGTTGCTGCTGAGCAGCGTCAGGTTCCACTATCGCAATGACGGGGGTTCTGTCTGTGTTCAGGGTCAATGCCACAACTGAACTTGCACCTTTATTATCCCCCCAGTGTCGTCTCAGTTGTGCTGTAGAACCTAAAAGCATGTTGTCGTGCACTCTGATGATTCTCCTCCGCTTCTGTTGCGTTCTGTTGCGTCTTGCTTCCCTCTCGCCATTTGAACGTCAACCTCAGCGGGGCCCGCAGCAGCTAACGAGGCCGCTCCACATAAAAGACATCCGGGGCCAACAATGTGCCCCCCCACCACTCCTCCTCCGCCCGTCTGCTGGAATCGAGGTGATTCACCCCCTACCCCCACCCCCGCCTCCCGTCTACTGCCTGGGCCTCACCTCCACCCCCCCAGCCCACTGGGGCTCTTGGCAAATCTTGGCCCCTTTCAGTCGACGCCCTGGGAAAACAGGTCAACGAGCGCAGTAAGGCCAACTGGCCACCGGGAGCAGCGGCCCTCTGGGTCCCTGATCCCCCCCTTCCCTCCTCCCCCAGAGGTCTGTAAGCCAAAATGAGAGTCTTTGTTGTTGAAAGGCTGAAGCCGGGCTGAAATGTCAGATCCCTTCGGGGCTGTGTGAAGAAGAAAAACATCCATCAATCTTTCTCTTTTATCAACTATTAATGAAAGATTCTGGTCTGTGTGTCGGACCCGGAAGGTTCCTGTGCTGCTTTGTCCTGGAGGTCGTCTTGATTTCAGTCAATCCACCTGCATTCTCCTTCTTTTGTGTCTCATTCAGAAAAAATGAAAAAAAAAATGTCAAGAAACAACAGCACTGTGATCTCCGTCCTCCCTTTGTTCTTTTGAAATATTTTTTATTTTATTTAGATGAAACATAGGTAATAAGTACCCTTTCATCCCTCATGCAGCAATTAATTTTTTTTTTTTTCCAATCTCATCAGGTCAAAGTCAATTTTAGTCATTAATAACTATATAATAAATAATTTAATTGCCATAATAAGGCATAATTAACTGTTAACAAGTGCATAGTTATCTCGTATCAACTATATTAAATTGGTGTTATTAACGCATATTAATGTTAATAAGCATCTTATGGGGTGCTTATTACCTATTAACTAATGCTTATTGCGAGGACTGTAACATAGTCAGAGGAAGCTGTCACCACACACGCTGGAAATTATAAGCTGTCGAGAGCCACAGAATCAAGGCTTTAATTGTGGTGGTCGTTGGAGGCTGGGGTATTAAATATAACGAGCTGCCATTAAATTATTAAGGAGACATAAAAATAGTCATAACATAAATAAGGGTGACGTCTGAAAATAGCCGCGTTAGTCAAATCTGGATTCATCCATTGCTTCGTCTCTCTGCCTCACAACGTAGCTCAGAGTGTTAGCTGCCATCTGACCAAAACATTTTCTCTCCAGACTTTTCATGAGTCAACAGCAACGACCCTGAGGTCACCCTCAGGTTCACCTCACCCCTCCCCCGCCCTAAAATAACCCCAAAGATGAAAATAACCCTGAGGAGGTTATTTTTGGGACGGATCTGCAGATGAATCGAACAAAGCCCAGCGAGGAGGGAAAAGAGACTGGCTCATTCCCATTTTGGCAGACCGGCGCTGTTGCACACAATGTAGGAATACATTACGTAGTACACGCGAGTATTTATACTCACACACGGCGTCTTGGCCAGTTCTGCTGTTCTCACAGGTGATTCTGCTGCTGAATAGTAAAGAATGTAGTGGAAATGTAGGAGGAGGAGGAAAGAAAAGAAGCATAGAAAGGGTGAGGAAGACCCACTGAGGAGACAACTGTGTGTGCACGCGGCTGTGCGTGTGTGCATTCGGCTGTGTGTGTTTGTGTGCATGTGCATGTGTGCATTGGAGAGTGACAGTCAGGGGTTCTCCAAGAAAACAGCCTCTCTAACGAGTGAAGGCTGAGGGCACGAGGTCAGAGGGAGCCCCCGTAACCAGCTAAGCCATCCTGAGACACACACACACACACACACACACACACACACACACACACACACACACACACACACCATATGCGAGCCCAACCCAGCCAGCCTTTAATGTGGTTGTGTGGTGCTGCGGAGGCTTCAGGAGCAGGGAGGAACCTCAGGAGGTCCCGGCCCTCCTCCGCTCCTCCTCTCTTCCTCTCCTCCTCTTCTCCTCACCTCATCTCTTTGTTTCTACAGACACACACACACACACACACACACACACACACACACACACACACACACACACACACACAAACGTCTATGGGCACAATTTCTTCTCAAACGTATTTGAAGCAATCAGTGGTTTCTGCTCTGGGTTCCTAGCCCAATAGTTCCCCCAATTCCCTGCCAAGTGTGTTCCAAGTCTGGGCCAAGTATGGGCGTGGTGCTGCGGTGCCGTGGGTGCACTTTTCCCACATATGAGCGTTGAAGGGCTGCACCCCGATAATCGCAGCCCGAGAAATGAGTGGCTTTTGACCGTGAATATATATATATCCTCTCCCCGTCTCGCCCTCCAGCGGGAACTTCACAACGTCCAGCTTCCACTGTGACATGTGGCCTCTAACAGAGGCCCATTGTTTCAGCCACAGCGCCACCCAGGCAGCGGCTAAAGAGACACATCAGCGGCTGATGGAAGTCATGCCCACAGCGGGTTATGAACCAGTCTTGCACCACTGCTTCACAGTGGTCAGGAAGCAGACCGGACCTCAGCAGCACAACTGGGACTCTGTTGACGGCAAAGCAAAAACCACTGTGATGAAGTAAGAACTGCACTTCCTGTCGTCTCCAGCGAAGCGAAAGTTTGAACGAGGAACCAAATCAGACCGGCAGCCACAGCGGTCGTCAAGGCAAAAAATAAATAATTTTGTAAGTAGGCGATCCGAGTTGTACGACCATTGACTTTGTTTTGTGTTTGAAAGAATTTGAATTTTTTAACAAATTTGAACCAAATCAATGTCCACAGAGCTTTTGCATCTTTTGCATTGGTGCCCGCGCAGACACACATAGACGTATTGAGCCCTGCTGCCTATCGTGCCACACCGACGTGCTGATAGCACGATGCCGCTGTCCTTTGTCAGCAGCAGCAGCCACAGCCGCCTTCATCTGACAGTTGACAGTTACCTCGTGGCGAACCTTCCGCTGACTGATCCGTATTTAGCCGTCTCTGTTGTTTTCTCCATCCTCGTACCTCCTCAGTTCCCCTGATTCATCCAACTGAAGGCCTGTTGACTTTTCTCAGGCCGCTAATGAGCTTGAATTTGGCTTGAAACTCTGCTGTGTGTGTGTGTGTGTGTGTGTGTGTGTGTGTGTGTGTGTGTGTGTGTGTGTGAAAGTCTGGCTCCTCCACACAAACACTCTGTGTAAAGGCAGCAGAGTTAAGATTCAAGGCGGCTCATGTGGCCGTTTTCTCACCCCGTCGCTTTTGGACCAAACCCATTCAACCACAGCAGCATAGCATCGCTGTGTGTGTGTGTGTGTGTGTGCGTGCCTGTGTGTGCATGCACACGCACAAATCTGTTTGTTTTGGCTTTGCCATAGTTTCTATTAGAAACACATCTTTAACGTCTTTGAAAGATTTGAAAGGATTCCGTGGTTGTGTTTGGATCCCCCTCCTCCCCTCCTCCCCTTCTCCCCTCCGGCTGTGTCTCATTCCCATCTCTGTACATCCGACGCCTCGTGTTTTGAGTCCCGCAGCCTCCTGTTTGGTTTGTCCACCGACCGTTCAGACGAGAGCAGGAGGAAGAGGAAGAGACGAGGGAATTCTTCGGAGAAAAACGATGGAAATGCACCGACTGAGGATTTCCAGGGAAACGATGGAGGAAAACGAGTGTTTGGGTGTTAAATGACAGGAAAAGTTCCAGATAACCCAGTTCCCGGCCAGTCCACATCCATCAGCAGCCCCACCTGCGTCCGAGATGCTTTTCCCAGCATCCTGTGGGGCGGCCGTGTCAACCCCATCCTGTTCCATTTCCTGTCCACCTCCGTCACCGCAGCTCACAGGAAAAATCCTCTCAGCCGGACGGCTGCCACCTCCCTCAGGGTTTTTTTTTTTTTCATGATTTGCCTCCGATTGTTCCCGCGTCCCCTCGCTGTTCAGCGCCCACAGGAAGTGACACGTCTCTCGCTGCTGCTTCCTGGCCTGGCAAGGCGGGGGGAAAAGTGGAGCAGTCCGGCGGCGGCAGGATTGGCGTGCGGAAGCGCGATTGTCAGGAGGCTTTTCCGGGTTCGGGCTCCGCAAGTTATGATTTAGGTAAACAGAGCCGGCGGCAGCGGTCGGTGCAGGTCGCACACATAATTACCTCCTCTGTCTGCACACTGTAAACACACTGTAGGTGAGCCCTGTGAACACAGACGTGGCTACAAGATGTTTTAAAATCTTTTTTTCACTTTGGATGAGCTGAAAAATGCTGTGAATTTCTATTATGGCAATGTCGCAATGCAGAGATGATCCTTCGAGCCTTTGTAGATATTTTTTATTTGGAAAGGCATCATGTTGGACGCTGCTAAACCCGACACACACATTGTCTTTTAAAGCAGTGGCTCCCAACTGGTGGAGAAAGCAATATTTATTTTTTTAACATTTTGTCTCATGGAATGGGAATGAGGTCAAGTGCACACAAAGAAAACCTGCACCACGACAAGCATCCATGATTATTCATGCAGGTTTGGCGAAACCCAGTGTTATCGGGTTCTCTTTTTCAAGGAAAAAAACGATAACAATACGTACTGATATGACAAAAAAATGCTAATTTTGGGCCGATATTATCGGGACTGCCCATGAAGCCGTGACCCACTTTTAGGTCATGATCCACCAGTTGAGAAACACTGTTCTAAAGTATGTAGTTCAAAAAAAAAACTGTGCAGGTGCTGCCCTCCTGCACCGCGTTGGTCCTGACCGTTCTTCAGGCCTGATTGCTCTGCAGCTCAACTTTACAAAGAGCCTGTTTGAGGAGTGTGTGTGTGTGTGTGTGTGTGTGTGTGAGTGTGTGTGTGAGCCGATGACCCCCCGACTCGATAGCTGAAAAGGGGCCTGAGAGGCCACCTCGCACCTCTCCCCTCCCCCGCTGGATGACACCCGCCGCCGGCAGATAGCATCCCAGTCGCCGTGGCAACCTGAGGATCGGGGGGGGCTCCTGGTCGGAGGCACTTGAATGCACCACCTCAAACCCTCCCCCCCAAACAGCCCCCACCCACACACACACTCCTCTTTCTCCAAGACGCCTTTGATTGGCTAACACATGCGTGCGCCCTCTGCATGCGTGCGCCGGAGCAGCACGGTGGGTGCAGAGTGGGTCTGCGAGGCGCTGCGTGTGGCAGCGGTGATGCGTGTGTGTGTGTGTGTGCATGTGTGTATGTTGTCTGAAATGACTGGAGCGGTGACGTTGCACTATGCCATGAGTTGATCGGCCGGTATCACCATCATCATCATCATCATCATCATCATGCCCGTTAAAGGGATGGGGATCTGGAACCGGAGGCAGAGGAGGAACCCGTACGCCGGTAGGCTTCACTTTTGTGTTTGTGTTAGGTTGTAATGTGAACTTATGCAAATCTTTGTACAAACACACACTGGGCGACATGATGACGAGTGCAGAGAAGGTGTGAGGAGTGTGAAGTGGGGTGAACGGCAGAAGGCAGAAGGGATGGAGACACGGAGCGGTGCTGTGGACTGGTGGTCGTGTTGGTCTGCCGCTGGTTCTACTGGTGGCGGCCCGGTCAAGAGGTTCAAACTCATCGGAGAGCTGATGACGGCAGGTGATTATTATTTGTTAAGGAGTGTGTGTGAGTAGTTCCCACTGTGGCCAGTGCTGTTCACAGAATAGATGGAGTGGAATAGGTGAACTTTATTGATCCAAAATTGGGAAACTACACTGTCGCTGCACTAAAAACAATACAAAAATAAACTATACAGTAATTAAAATCCAGCTGGTGACACACTGGCTCAGCTGGATGGACGGATGGACGGATGGACGCTCGGGTGTGAGTGCTTTGTCTGCGTGGTGTCGTCTTTCCATCTGTTTCAAACCCACAGTGAAGATGTGAAAGGACGTTGAGCTTGATGTGTTTGACCGAGATCAGAATGTTGTTGTTGCTAAGCCGTGCGTGTCGTGTCCCCGTGTTTTCTCCCTGCGATTGGGATGAGCAGTCTGACAAACTTTGTGCGCGTGAGTTCTTATGTATTTTTGCAGAAGGCTGTAAACACGGGGCCCAACGTGCCTTTCTTTTCTGAGGTTTTGGGAACGTTAATCATGCGAGACTGATGCCTGATGCCTTCCCTCCCCCTGGTACACACACACACACACACACACACACACACACACACCCCAGTGCTTCAGGCGTGTCCTTTCCTGCCTTTTTAATCAGATTGGATTAATTGTATTACTCTTTGAATTCATGTTAACTGCTGCTAATACAGAAATAAACACCAGCTGAAAGTTCACCATCAATCAACTGAGTCAGTATGAAGTGACATGAGGGGAGGTGCTGTGTTTTATGAACAGTGGCTGCCTGAGAAATGCATGCATGTGTCACCGGTTGATGTGCTTTTCATAATCGTTGTTATGTAACACTGCAGTGGCTTGATTTTTTTGGATTTGAAGAGCAGCGTCATAATTGTGGTATTGTGCCTCAGGCAACATGGCCCCAACACAAAGCATCCATTGGTTTTTTTTGTCTTCCATCCTCATCTTGATGTTCTCATTAAAGCGCCGTGATTGTCGTGCCTTTGTGGTTCAAAAGGGGAAAAAAATTGTTTATGACTGGTTGTGTTGGCGATGTGCAACACATGGAAACACTTTGTTCAGGATTTTGTTTGGGTTTTTCTCGCTGGAGAATAAATATTTGAAATGGCATTTGATGTTATGAGTTAGTGTTGTAGTCAAGACCGCACCAACCCAGACCAAGACATTATCGAGACTAGAGAGTATCGAGATGAGACCCGACCAAGACTTTATATATCAAAGAAAAATAACAACAAAACAGAAAAAAATGGCCATTATCTTTTTTTAAATTCAAGTGCTTCTAAATGGAACAGCGACATCTCTTTTCAGCAAGGTGTATTTTTTCATAATTTTCTTTAACATTTTGCTGCTTTGCTGACTATTTTCAAGAAAACTAGTTTTCTTCATAAAATTAAAAAATAAATTAACTCGGAATAAGGGGGTGTGTCACTCTAGGTATCACAAACAGTGTAAAACGATAGCAGCTGGATTCTTTTGTAGCGTTGGCTGAGTCTCGACTGGTCTTGATCAAAAAAAAACCCTGAGTACGCGCAGTCTGAGACCCAGAAAAAATGCCTCAGAGTCCGAGACCCTTAAAAAGTGGTCTTGAGACCAAGACCAATCTGGAGCACTACAACACTATGATGAGCTGTTGTTAAATCACTATTGTTAAATGTAGGATGCAGACACTGCAGCTAATGTCGCTCTCCTCTTCTCTCCACATGGTGTTTGGACCCGCCCTCTTCCCAACTGTTGTGCGACTCTTTATGACACGGCCTTCGCAACCAATCAGGTAAGTGCTCCACTTTTATACACTGAACTTTCCAAACTTTGACCTTAAAGAGCCCCGCGTCCATCCGTCCATTTTCAACACCCGTTTCTCTTCACCTTCTCTCTTGACTTTCTCTCCAAATCCATCCTTATTTTTTGACTTCAAACACCAATTTCAACTCTCTGCATGCCGTCAAACATATCGCACGGCTGTGTTTTATGGTGAAGGTGTTTGGAGACTGTGCATGGAGGGCGTCCCACTGGCCCCAGGCTTTTTAAAAAACGTGAGAAAATGAAACGGAGCCCGGCGTCGGTGTGAGATCATCCAGTCCGCTGTTTTGTCAACGCTCGGTCGTGCGCGGCCCTGCAGGCGCTGCTCCGTGTTTGTTCAGCTCACACCTGTAAACTCAGAGGGAGCACCTCAGGTCACAGAGCACAAACCGCAGACTCGGGTTCCTGCACTGCGTCGCTGCTCTTGGCTCCAGACCCCTCCTGCCCTGCCCCCGTCCTCCCTTCCTGCAGCCTGGCGCTGCAGCTGAGTCGTCCAACCAGTCCAACACACTGTCTGCTTGACTATTGCAAAATGTACCTTCTGCTGTTCCAGTAGGTGGAAAATAACCAAGCATTTGTTTGAAAGCAATTCAGGGTCTTTTTGCTTCTGCTCAAAGCAGGAGTCAGTACTCTGACAGCAGACGTTTTGAAACAAAGATATCAAAATAATGACGCAAAGCACAAAGCAATTTAAATTCACGATTTAAAGGTGATATATTAAATGTTTATCACAGTTAAATAGCTTAAACAGATTTCTTGCAACTTAAATATTAAACTAATTTGCCCTAAATAATACAGTTGACAAGTGAAAGACTGTTAGAATTCAATATAAACGCTGGTATTGAAAGGGGCTGTAATTCGCTAATTACTGCTGTGAAGTAGCATTTAACTCAGTCATTCGATTTATCATAATTGTAATCGATTACGTCGACTAATCGTTGCAGCCCTAATACCGAGTGTTCATCTCCAAGCAAGTGTAGCTCTTTTCAGCGTCAATCACTTTATTTTTGTGCAAAGAAAGCAAAAATGCAAAAAAGAAAGTTGGTTTTCATCAGAACTCGAGAGAAATCCTGCTTTTTGCAGGAACTGTGGCATTTCCATTGGCTGATGACCTTATTAGTCATCATCCTGAGTCGTTAGCTCTCACTTTTTGAATATTGCTCTGTCGGTTCTGCTGCTCAGAAGCGTCCACTCCCGCTTCAGCCACAGACATCGCTCCAACTCCCACATTACATTTGCTATGAGTGCCTCAAAAGTTCAGGGACCCCCCCCACACCCTTTGAAAAGATTTCAGATCTCCGAACTCTCTGATGTGACCAAACCAGACGGCGCTTTATCCGCGCGTTGGCGTCGCATTAATCCGCGCACCTATGTGACGGTGGTGGAACCCGAACCCGCCGAGTGGCGACGCTGCCTTTAATGAGAGGCTGAGCGATGGTCGTCTAGACGGGTGGGAGGCGAAGGGATTGCCGGCGGAGCGCCGCAGCGGAGAGCCCAGAAATGACTGTGTTTACTCTGGTTGAGCCCCGGCTTCACCCTTCAGCCGCTTGTGTGACTCAGCTCGGTCCGCCAGGCTTAATGCCGGGGACTTTTATTAGGCTGCGGAGACAGCCGAGGTGTCTGGCTGTCTGGATTACACAGGAGCTGCCTGCTGACACTGTCCTGGCCTGATGATTATCATTAGAGGTTTCTTTTTTATTTCTGAAAATATTGATTTCTCAAATGATGAACACACACCTTCGGGATGTCATTCATTTCTTAAATTCCTACGATTGATCACCTTTCAGGTTGTGTCTTCCCATTGTTTGGCCCTTCTGTGTATTGTCTTTTTCAGAGTTTTTATTCCCATATGAATGATTCTGTGAAGCGAAGAGATCAGAGGGAATGGAATGGAATGGAAAAAATCGTATTGATGGTCTGTGCATGACCACCATGTTGCACGGCCCCTCCCTCCCTCCCCCCAACCCCAGAGCAATATCAAGGTTTCCTTCCCATGAACCTAAGACGCCTTTAACAAGGCAACAAGAGGCGGAGCAGGACCTGGAGAAGGTCCGAGGTGCAACGTGAGATACAAGAAAAATACACAATAGGTGTTTCTGGGTTTCTTTTGTTGCTTGGACAATATTTTTCCTATGGCGAGTAACCAAAGACGTGTAAGGAGCTCTCGTGGAAGGTCGAGCAGTTTGGAAACCCGAGGGGTGTGCAGATAGGACTTTTTTTTAATTATTATCATTTGTTCCGTCCTGCTCCTACACAAAGGGAGGGGAGGGGGCTTCACAAGCTGTGCTTCCATGACCCCTGGAATTGCGCAAAACCTAAATACCACAACAAAAAAAAAAAAACGTCTCAAATATGTCTAAAAGATTTTGATGCTCTCATGAGGTGGTTTTTCAGACGTATAGAGTGTATTGCAAAAGTGTCATGGAAACATTTGTTTCGCACCATTCAATGGAAACACCTGCAAATTGCAATTGTACTTTGTCGAAATTTCAGAAATATCACTTTTATTTTGCGAAAAACTGAAAAAATCTGAAACGCAGTTACTGACTAACGTGCACCGGGAAAATTCCAAGTGCATGTAAATGCATTGAAAAGCATCGGGTGTACACTTGCAGAGACTGAGACACGCACCTGTAAGCGGCGTCGCATGCCCTGTGTTCCAGTCACAGGCAGGGCGAAGGCAGAAAGACCACAGGGAAAATGAAAAGAACACAGCCCGGAAAGTCCCCCTCTCTGGGCGAGTGGGTGGCCCTGGCCCTGACCGGTGGTCTCTGGCTGCCGGAGTCCGAAGTGGGCCGAGAGTTTGTGTTTCACCTCGGCGGCTGCAGGGGACACAAAGACGGGGTTGTGTGTGTAGGAGAGGAGAGGAGGAAAAAAGAGCTGGAGAGGAATGTTAAAAATGAGGGGTTTTTTTGGAGGGGAGTGGAGGGGGGCTGATTAAAAAAAAAATAAAAAAAAATGAGTGAGACATGAAGAGATAGAGACAGATGTGTGTGTGTGGTGGGGGGGGTGTAGCTGCCAGATGGAACTTTTCCTCCTGAACTTGTGACAAACAGCTTGGGGAGGAAGAGAGTCTCTGTGTGATTTGGTGCGAGTGCGTCTGTTTGTTTGGATCGCGTGTCGGACGGCAACTTAGCCAAGGTGAACTCCCCTCTTTGTTGTATATATTACCACTGTCTATTGTGTGTGTGTGTGTGTGTGTGTGTGTGTGTGTGTCCGTAATAACAGCCGTCGTGGTTTATCTTAACGCTGCTTGAAACCCCTGAGAGCGGAACGGCTGGAGGAGGTTGTAGCCGCTGCCAGCTGCTCTGGCGGGCCGAGGCGGGACGGGGTGGGGCGGGGGCGGGGGGGGAGGGAGGGAAAAAAAAGCATACGCACACACACAGACACACACACACACACACGCGTGTGCAAGTGCAAGAAAAGAAAATACATATGAAAGCCCACTGATCTGGATTCTGCCGTTAAATCCTCCGCTAACAGGTCGACTCGCTTTGGGAGCCGTTCCTGGATCAGGAGTAAGAAGAGGGGCTGCAAATGAGAGTGTTTGTGTGTGTGTGTGTGTGTCTGTGTGTATGTGTGTATGTGTGTCAATGAAAGCTGGTCTGCGTCCAGCGTTTAGAGGAGGCTCTGGCTGGATTGACGCAGCATTACGAGCCGGGATAAAAGGGATGAGTGCAGAGTAACCAACAACTTTGCATGCTCTCGCTCTCACTCTGTGTGTGTGTCTGTGTTTTGCTGCTTGTGTGTGTGTGTGTGTGTTCGTGCGCGCGCGCCTGACAGCTCACAGCTGTAGAGGGCAAAACGCCAGAGCCAAAGTCGACCCCTATTGTCAGGATAACGGTCGGCCTGCCGTCTGCTCATTCAGCACGATTCACTTTGTCTTTGTCCCTCTTCCTCTGTCTTTCAGGCCGAGTCTCTCTCTCTCTCTCTCTCTCTCTCTCTCTCTCTCTCTCTACCTCTCCCGTCTCTTTTTCTCTTGCTCCTGTCCGTTACTTTTTGGCAATATTCCGCTTGTTATTTTCTGTTGGACCCTTGTCCACCGCCTGCCTTTTGCGTCCTCCTTTTTTTCCCTTCTGAATCAGAGTGAATTGCAATGTTGAGTGTCAGGGGATGAACAGCGGGTTCCACACAGGGGTTGTGGTGGGCCACACACACACACACACACACACCTCAGTGCGCTCCTGCCGCTGCTACTGTTATTCCACACATCCTGCCGTTTTTTTATGAGACTTTTCCTCTCACTTGTGTGCTCGTAAAGCAAAGGTTTTATACAGTAAACACATGGCACGTAACACTTACACCTCGTAACAAGCTGCACTCATCTTAACCCTCACTACACCCTCAGAGTCCAAGATGGCTCCCATTCATTGAATTTTTAAGATTTTCCTTTCAAAAAAAACAAAAAACAAAAACTGGCCGGCGTCCAGCAGGAGGAAGTGATGAGTCAGTCGGCCGTCATCCTGATCCACTGTTGTTCCTTGCTGCACACACGCAGTGCACGTGCAGTCAAGGGCAGCTGCTTGGTAAAGTGCCTGCTTCCGGAATCACATACGCACGTCGTCGTGTTAAAAGGTTGATGTGTGAAACAGGTTTGTCCTGCTGTCGAGTTGAAACGCTGCTGCAGTGACAGAAACGCCGACCTGGCAGTACGTCAAATCTCACAGGGACACCTGTTGGACTTTAAAGCGAGACTCCACAGACGCCCTGCGTCTTTATCAGCTGCTCCTCCGTCCGCCTGCACTCAACTCCCACTGTCTGAGTTGCCAAATTAGAAAAGACCCTTTTGCAAAGGCAGACGCGTTTCACCGCACCGTCGTAACTCCTCGCACCCATAATCTCACTCTGACATATTTCAAAAAAAGACGCCGCCATCTGTAAATCATTTCAGAAAGAGCCGCCGTCTGGTGTGAAGAGCTCGGCGCATATGCAAAAAAACCCCACATCTGGCCTCAGGTCTGCTGGAAAAGCCGCGTCCCTCAGGCATGACTGATCCGGAATGCACAGAGCCGACCGCACCCTTTCTTCCCCTTCAACCACTGGATGCAGCAGGCCTGCTGGGCTTGTGTGTGTGTGTGCACGTGTGTGTGTGTGTGTGTGTGTGTGTGAAGGCGCTGCTCAGATTACCAGAGTTTACTCGCGCTCTAAGCCATCACACCACTCCTTTCTTTATTTCTTCAACTATTGTTCCTTGTGCTGCGATATCATTTCATTTCTCCTCCTCCTCCTCCTCCACATTTCCCAAAGCCTTTTTCTCTCTCAGTTACTTTTGACAAACCCAAGAGGAAACGTTGCACATCTCTAGCAAGAGCGGCATTATAAAAGCGTCATATGATCTGGTAAGCTAAAGAAAACACGCTCCCCAGTTTGCATTTGAGCAATAAATGCGAAATGTTTTTCAAAAATTTTGCCCGTGCACAAAATCCCATCTTCATATATTCGCATGCATTCTATCGTCACGCGCATATTTGTGCAAACAAATGCGACTGACCTCAAGCCGCCGTGAGGTCAGGGGCCAGAGGTCAAGAGAAATACCTGCCTCGCTCACATGACTTCTTACTTCCACACACAAACACCTTTAATTGCAAGGATTGTTTGGAACCGGGGAGGTATGTGGAGACGGTGCTCTCAGCTAAGCCAGTCGCTTTTAGCAGGGAATAATAGTTAAGCACACACACACACACACACACACATGCACGCACGCACGCACACACACACATTCACACAGAGCTTTCTACCAGAATAATAGATTTTGGGATAATGGAGCACGTGGCCCAAGGAATGAGGGGGATTTGCCCTTAAACCAGAATGAATTGACTGGAGTCGGGGGGTTTCAACCGGTTTAGTTCATTTAAAACTGCAGAGGAGCCCGCATGTGTGTACCGTGTTGTTTGTGAATATGTGTTTGAAAAAGGCTTCTTCTTGGTGCCTTGACTGCTTGAAACGTTACTGTTATCCCTCTATAAAGATGGATATCAATACACACACACACAGACACACAAGGCCATAAAAACGCAGAATTGCTTTATTCCCCAGAGGTCATGAAATGTTTCTGGCGGCCAGTCAGATGGTCTGATAGTCGGATAAACTCTGATAGTGTCGGATCTGTACACACAAACACACAGGCGCGCTCAGGCAGTTTTCCAACTCATTAAACCTTGGAACGAGGGCCAGAAGCTCAACAGGTCGCTGGAGAATACCGAGGAAATGCAGCCGGATAGTGACCCCGTGTGGTCGAAAGTGGTAACTACGTCGAAAGGAGGAAAAGTCAAAGCGCATATTGTTCGTGTTTACAGAGGCCCAAAATTGCTCTAAGTAACAAAAAAAATGAACATCATAGGTGTTTTTACGTACGATCAACCCGATGACGTGATAGTCCATTTCGCAACATCCACTCTAATATAATGGATTACGTTAGATAAAGCTGTAAAATCAACTGCCTTCCACTGTTTAAGCTAAATTAGCCCGTTCATTTAAAACACTCAGGGGACCTAAAGCATTAAAACGGTGCCTCTGCTTACTTACATTTGGCCACTAGGGGGCAGCTGCGGCGCTAACAGCCAGTCCTGCTCCACTGAGCCCTGGAGAGACGCGACGTTGCTAGGCAGTGGATACCTGATAGTGTCACTTTATAGCGCGTGACTCACTTATTCCTTATCCATCCGTCTAGTTTCATGCAGGTTAGTCACCGTTGTTTACTGACGCTTTCTGATGGCACCGGAGGTAATAAAACAGTGCAGGAAAAAAACATGCACATATTTATGAGTTTATTGCATCTGCATGCAGTGCGTACACACACACTCTTTCTCTCTATGCCACAAAGATTACAGTGAGGGTGAGTAAGAAGATCACTTCTGCTCCTCTGCCCCGCCTCCTCGCAGCAGCTCAGATTTCATTCTAAAAGTCTCCAGTGTCAAACTAAGACGATTGTTCAAACAGTTCTTTCACAGTTTGGTGATGCGATAAAACGCTGCACGCCAACGTGTGAACAATCCAGTTTTGGGAAGCGACGAGATAAAGAGTAGGACGAGAGATAATAGCGACTTCCAGGCAGCCCACTGACCTACCGACCGTGCGAGGTGAAGGTTAAAGCTCTCAGATTTAAAAAGAGGGTCAAGGTTCAACGGTTTGTAGTGAGCCGGGTCAAACAGCCGTCAGGAGGCGACAGCAGATGATACAGTCTTTAGTCGGGAAGGAAGAGGAGGCAGCCTGATCACGTACAGACTCAACTCCTCCCCGTCAAATCTGTTTGCTTTATTTCCATTTTCTGTTTCTGCTAATTGTGAGTTTCACACTACTGATGTCTAAGCAAGATGCTGAGGCCGTTCTCAAAGGAAACCCCTGATCTTTCTCTCAGAACTTCAGACACACGAATAAACACATTTTGCTGGAGTGACACGACTTCCCAGTTTGATTCACCCTCATCCGGACCCCTAAATGATGCACGTTTAACTCAGGGACTCATTATGTGAAGGTGATTGCAGAGGCGTGGACGACAGGCTGTCTCCAATCAAACACGTTGGGCTCTCAAATTTGCCCCTAACTGCAACTTTCTTTTATCTTTTTCCTTTTTTCCCGGTGCACGGTAAGCAAACACATGAACGGCAGCGCCGGTGTAGCTGTCAGGGTAACAGTGCGGCGCTGGCCACTAATAAAAGCCTTCCTCTGTGGTGCCTGTGTTTAACTGGAACCAGAGCGACTTCCCTCCACAGCACAGAAACTGTGAAAGCGTGTTTACTGGGATTTGGGGATTTTGGCTCCCAACACAACTCGGCGCCTGGATGCAAAATAAAACTCTGCCTGCGGACGCATGAAATACTCCTTGTGTTAGTGTGTGAGTTAGTGTGTCGGTGTGTTGCTCTCCAGAAAGAGTGTCCTGCAGCATCTAAACATGTGGAAGGTCCAATATAATGGCGGTTTGAACAGGAAGCTCATACTTGGCTGCAAACACGGGGCTAAATATGTTGTTTTCTGGAGATGTACAAAATTATTCTTGGCTCTTATCAATCTGCTGCTTTCAGGCCTTTGAAGGAAAACTGAGATCTGATACGGGGCATCATATGAGACCTTTAAGGACACAGGAAATGGAGCGGAAGCAGCCAATCAAACTCTGCCTCGGTTTATTGATTATGGTCGCTTCTCTGCCAGCATTAGCGCTGAGGGATTGAAAAGGTGGAGATTTATGAAATGGAAGTGAGGTGGGGGCAGAACCTGGATGCTGACCTCTGACTCTTCAATCCCCTCTGGGGGTTTTGGCACTAAAGCAGTTTTCACTCCTGAACAGCAGGAATCAATAGAGCACAGCGGCTCAGCAGCCTTGTCTCCTCAGTAGGGCTGGGCGATTTGGGACAACAATGAAATGCTGCAAAAAAAAAAAAAATTTTCTCAGAAAAGTCGATTTTTGATTTTTTTGGTAAAACTACAAAAGACAATGGAATGAATTATTTCAATTACCAAACACAAATGAATCCCCATGTGGATAAAGTGACAACCTTAACTGTCTTTCACCAAACATCACTTTAAAAATAAAAGTTTTTTCTGTCATCTTGAACAACGATGAATGAATAGTGAAAAGTGCAAAACTTTCTCATCTTGTAAAAATAAATATAGGCTCGCCTTGACTTATAAATCTGATTTTGATTGAAAATCGATTCATCGCACAGCCCCACGCCGCCTTCAGCTGCGTATCGCTGCCACTTCCCCTTGAAGTTTTCGATGCCTCTGATCATTTCCTCACACCAGTGCGGGGTTAAATATTTCGACTTCCTGTGAAACAAAAGACTTCAGTTATAAAGTGCGTCATGTGTTTTTATCACTGAGGTGATGCGCATGTGCTCTTTGTTTGTGTAAAGTGCTTAGACAGAGAGTTTCCCGTCTAAGGGAGAAAACGGAAAATGAGTTCAGGGATTCAAGTCCAGCTCGACTCACAACCCGGTCTAAAATCTGGGATCTCTTGTCTTCGTTCGTGCCGTAGATGTCGACCGGCAGCTTCAAATCAGCGTCTAGACAGAGGCCGCTTCCTCCGATGGCTGAGCCGCACCGCTAATTAAGAGCTGCGTACGTGGCAACAACGGGGGAAATGAGAGGCCTCCGTCGAGGCTGCCGCCAAAAATCCGTACACAAAAATACACTGGAAGGCGCGTGTGCACACGCCGTGCGCTGTTTTTCTGTCACACCTTAGGTGGTCGCACGGTTCCTCCGACTGGGGGGGGAGCAAAAAAAAAAAAACACCACCTCCTCTCACATTTGCGGCACCCCATAAAGACTTTGTTTATGTCCTGCAGGGGTTTGTGTCTGCTCTTAAAGGATTGCCTTGCCCATGTTTAAAAGGCAGCTATATATAAACCCTTCATTGCGTTTCATTAAAGTCCAGCAGTCGCACGCCCTTAAAACATTTTTTCCCCCTCAGTAAAAAAAACAACACGTGCGAAGCTCCTTGTGCTTTTCGCAGCGTGCACTGTTATGCAATGTTTGGTGCTGTTCTTTGATTACTAAGAATCTGTTGTTTAACCAGTTGACTTAAGCCTTCTGCTGGCGCAAAAATCAGCAACACTGATACTTGGAAACTGTCCACAAACAGCCTGTGTGCACCTTATGTAAACCCTTTTCATATCCCTTTTTTATAATAATCTTGTGTGTTATTAGATTATGTAACATGAAATACTGTGGATAGCTGAGGTGGGGCAGGACCTGAGTAGTTAGCAGTGTAAACAAGACTGTCAGGAATGAAAAGGTGTGCAGGAGGGAATGAAGAGGGAGGGAGGGAAGCAGGGAAGAGAGAGGGAGGACTTGCCCTGCCCCGTAAATGGACGGAGGGAGGAGCGGAGAGCGGGAGGAAGGCAGTGAAGGGCGGAGTCGGATTTCAGCAGCGTGAAATCCTAACCTTAACACTGGCAACACGAGAAAAAAAGCAACTCTCCCAACACTCGCTCACTTGGAGGAGCGAGAACCAGGACAGACAGACAGACAGACAGACAGGCAGGCAGGCAGACAGAGTGGACCCTCTCCTCCATCAGCTCACTCGGGCGCAGCAGGTGTGTGGCTTCCCTTCCGGGATCCACCTTGTGCCGATCAGCTGACCGAGGACTCCCGAGACGCCCGTCAACACCTGGGCGGTCTCGTCACCGTCGCGGGGATTCCCTCCGTTCAATCCGTCCACCTGCGAGGCGAGGAGCGAACCGTCACACCGGAGAGGTTGCCGGTTGGCTGTTGCAACTCAGACTGAAATCTCAGAAGGCGCTGGAGTTTAGCACCAGTTTTTTATAGAGCTTGTGGCCAGGAGGACTTTTCCTACGAGCACGCACAAAAAAGAAAGAAAAACGTCCCCCGGCCGGGAATAGATTCCCATGGAGGCCACTAGCTGGGAAGTCGTTCATCAGGTGATCCGCTCGCTAACAACTGGAGATAAACAACAACAACTGCCGGCTGGCCGCGCTCGCGAAAAGTATTTTTCGATGCACTGAAGAGACCTTCTTGAAGAGACCTCCTTCCACCGTGAACTGCACCGAGGGCTGGCACAGTCACCACCACCGCAAGCAGCAAGCAGCAGCAGCAGCAGCAGCAGCAGCGCGCGTAACGGCGTGCGGGCGCGCAGCAGTGGTGATTTTCGAAGATTGCCGGATTGCGTAATTACCCCTCGGGGGTTCGGCAGTCATGCCAAGAGAGCAACAAGCTGGGGTGGAGAAGAGAAGAGAGCAAATGAAGGAAGGGAGGTGATTTGAGTGCTTCACAGTCTCCACGAGGTGCAAGTGATGGTGTGGAAGCGCGCAGAGAAAATGGTGCCGCTGCGGCCGAGTTTCCACCTGGAACGAATCTCGTCATCAGTAGAACGATAGCGGAGAATTCAGAATCCGACTCAAAAGCGTTCTCCTCGCTTCAAAGCTTGGACTCAGAAATCTGGAATGTTGAGAAATTAACTCGGGCTGGTCGTATATAAACATGGATCACACACCGCATCAGGATCACGTCTGATTTCTCTCCCCGGATCGGAACTTTTTCAAGCACCTTTTTAAAAAAAAAATAATAATAATCATCCAACCTCATCGTTTTTTGGTTTTTTAAGAGTGAGGATGAGGGGCGACAGGCGGTGCTCGTCCTTTCGCAAGGAGAAGCCCGCGGGCCTGTCGCGAGCCATCAGCTGGCTCAACGTGTCCAACCTCGGGCGCCAGAGCCGGCGCATCTTCCGCAGCCAGAGCGAGCTGCACCGCATCCACGGCCACCCGGCGCAGGCGCAGCAGGGGCTCTCCGCACACCTGCGCAGGAGCAAGCACGGGGACAGCAGCGACGACGACGACGACTGGGTGTACCACCCCCAGCACAGGAAAGGTGAGGGGAGCCTGGAAACCTTTTCAATGGACCGTTTGTTCCCCTCGTGCTGAACCAGGAAGTCGCGCCTAGCCGAGCCGAGCCGAGCGAGAAGTGGGTCACAGAGTGTTTGGTGTCGGTCCGCAGTCCTGCTCGCTGCGGCAGGATCCGCGTCTGTGTGCAGGATGAAGGGGTGTGTGGCGCGTGACATGTAAACGATTATTGGTCAAGGGGCCGGAAACCGTCGCTGTCACGGCGGTTGACGGTGACGTCACAGGGCTGGCGGCGGTGGCGGCGGCGACCCGTGCAGTTCGGTTGGGTCAGCGGGAAGTGGGAGCAAGCGTGTGTGTGTGTGTGCTGTGATAGTTTTCACAAGCAGTTGAAATATACTACTTCTATGTACTACTACTACTGCTACTGTGGTGCTGTCCCGTAGTTTGTTTTTTTAAAGTGGCAACTGTAGCACCGTATTTTGCAGGCAAAGTATCTGCAGCACCTCCTGGAATAGTGCGAATTAGACGGCCTGAGTAAAGTCAGTTGCTTAGCAAGTCAATCGACACGACAAACAAACTTGGGAGATGTGGAAGTTGCGGCTACATGTGAAACCAGACAGTGTTTTTTTTTGGCCAGACTCATCAGCTTGTTGATCAGCTGATGAGTCTGGCCATTTTTGTTTGGTCCAGTGGCCGCCGAGACCCCGGGGAGCACAGCTGCAACGCTATCCTCACCTTGAGGCACAAATGGAAAGAAGAGACGACGTGATCGCGTTACGCTCATTAGCCGCGGCCAGCTGACTCAAAGCTGCCAGGAAACAATCAGCCTCGATAGAAAACAGGCTAATAGACGAATGCGCTTCATGATTCAAAGCCTCTTCTCTTTATTTGCATCTCTGACTGTGGTTGTTTACGAACCTGAAGTGGCTTTTTGGGGGACACGTGGATCAACTCGTGCACACGCTGCCCTCCCACCCCCCCCGCCACTCCACCTTTCCTTTTTTCCCCTCCCCTGTGTTGTTTCCACTCCCTAGGAATGCGTAGTTTGTCGCTGTCATTCGCGGCATGTCTAAATCTCTCCTCATCACTCCGTTACCTCTGAACCTGCCCCTTCCAAAAACAGCTCGGGGCCTGCTCACGGCCGGCATGGTTTGAGGTCCTCGCATTTTTTCTCACAGTCTTGCCAGAGGAGCGCCCGTTTTAAAAAGCGCTCGTTAAACAGACACTCGATGATTAACACAGTTGGCTCGTTTGGCTCTGTTGCACGCGTTCAAAGTATTTACTCAGATTTGAACTCTTCTACTTTGAGGCGTTTTTGAGACATGCTTGGAAAACTTCATCAGATTGTTAGAATAAAACCTGTCTAAAATAAAAATAAAACAAAAAACGCCCCTTCTTCTGCATTGAGACAGAGAGAAAATAGTTTCTACATGACGCTGTTTTGCAGAAAAGTCTAAAATTATCCACAGGCTTTGTGCTTTCAGGGGAAAGACGAGGCCATCGAGATTTATAAACGTTCAAATGTCCTTTTTTTTCATTTTAGCTGACTGCAATATTTCTTACAAGAGCGGACAAATCTTTACTGCCTCTGGACCCCAAAGTCAACATTTCACAAGGACAAAAAAAGCTCTGTAACCGGCTTGTACTGAGAGAAAAAAAGAGGCCAAACGCTCTATTATGTGTGGCTAATTTTAGTCCAGCAGCAGTGTGACAGACAGGTCAGTGTAAAATGA
The DNA here is from genome assembly GCA_009823395.1 of Thamnaconus septentrionalis. NCBI lineage: Eukaryota > Metazoa > Chordata > Actinopteri > Tetraodontiformes > Monacanthidae > Thamnaconus > Thamnaconus septentrionalis. The sequence goes on along the minus strand of CM020519.1, from coordinate 3,314,904 downwards.
ATCCGTTCTGAGCAGACAGACACAAAAGCAAACACATGTAACGTACATACATAGTCAGACACGCCCCCGTGCACATGAGTCGCCGCGCATGGAAATCTCCCCAACAAACATCTCCAGTAAGCTGCAGTGTTTTCAACGGGCTCCCGCCAGGAGCCATTACAAGGTACGTGGGCCGCTGTGCAGCGTGCCGCCGTGTAAATATAGCCCCGAAATGACGGCCTGTGGCTCCAAAACCTGCAATTTTCCATGGAGCTTCCAGTCTGACTGGCTGGCTGGTTGGCTGCTGCTGCTGTGGCTCAGTCATCAAAGTAACCGGTGTTCTAGTCGCCGGCTCGGACTGACCGGTGCTCGGCCATGTGACAGAAGGCCGTCGTGTCAGCTGCCGCTCGGTCGCCTCAGCTAAGACATCTCAAAAGTTTCACCGACTCGAGGCGGGTAGAAAAAGAAAAACAAGTGTACCCAAAAAAACAATAGTTGCTAGATGTGGAATGTGTCTCTGTAATGGAAAACAGTTTGTAAATTGAAATAACCTAGAAAAAGTCATTTTTACTTCTGACTGACTTGCGGCAGAGAGGACGTGGCACCTGGGCTGGCCACAGTGCACCTGGGCTGGCCACAGTGCACCTGGGCAGGCCTGTTAAAGGGTTGAACAGTGCAGTCTTAACAGGGCTGCCTTTCTATACCACGAACAGTCAATGAAGTGTAAAATGACTTTTGAAAGTATCTCACTTGAGTATCAAATTACACAAGTTTGCGATAAAAATGCAAACGACAGTATTAAAACAACAGTAGATGGCAGGACATCTTTAAAAAGACACATAACGTTGTGATGAGCAACCCCGATAAATACGCACCAACACGTTGAACAGCAGTTAGCGTGCCAAAAACACGACAAACGGTAGTGGCGGGGTCGATCCAGGCGACTGCCGATGTTGTCTTTGCGCGATGACTTCACCCTCCTCACGGTGCGTCGCTCCCTGGCAAGTCAACACACGACAGGAAGCCGTTGAGTCGCTCAGATTTCAGTTGGCAGGAAGCGGCGCTGCTTGTCAACATGCCGGGGTGGGGTGGGGAATTGAAGGATTTATTAGATTTACACGATTATTACACAGTTTTCTGTTTTTAATTACATTTTTTTTTCTGCCTGCTGAAATCTTTTTTATTTATTTATTTATTTATTTCTTGCAAAATTAGGGCAGCGACATATTGACCCAAATATCCGACCGTACTTTGGCACAGCGGCGCAAAATGCCATCAGTGAGCTCTTCATGACTTTAGGCTGACGGATGTTTCTGGGCGTATTTGTCGGTGTGAGATGTGTAGTGTTCAATAGAGGCCAAGCGCTTGTGTAACTGCAGGGTTTGGGACCACACACACACACACACGCGCACACACACACACACACACACACACACTAGCGTTTATATACACGACATCATTATGGAGCCCATGTGCAAATCCAGATAAGCAGATGATAATTCGCTTTAGGGGAGATGTGATGTATAAACCAGCAGGGCCTCATTAAGGAGACAGACATGGAAATCTGTGGATGTGGCCCGCAGCCCGGAGCGAGCGCACACTTCCAGCGTGTGCACGGCTCCGTGTTTCACAAGTTTATCTTTTCAGAATATAATAAAAAGATGGAGATGTTTCTAATATCCTGTTTCTCTCCCTCTCTGTTCTCTCCTATGTGCTGAAAATTCTGCAATGATTCTTTTCAGGTAAGTCATGTTTTTTTTTTTTTTTCCATGACCTCCGCCCCTACACACACACACACACACACACACACACACACACACACACATCCAACTTCTCAGCTGATCCCAGATCAGTGCACCTGAATGCTGAAAGCATCTAAAATGCGCCATTGGCCAGTTCCAGCTCGTCGTGAATCGCAGGCCATGAAGTTTTCATTGAAAAAGAAAATGAAACACCTGCCTTTCTGTATTGTGCCGCATGCATCCTGCTGTCTTTGTGTTGTGAGATCTGATATCGGCCTGAGAGCTAGATAGAGAACCACAATCCAGAAGTGACGTCTTGTCACGTACGTTCAGAGTGTGACGATGTCGTCTTCTTACTTGATTTGGGTTTTCACAAAAAGCCGACCTCTCGAGGCCTATCTGTCTGACACGTTCGCGTCCGACCTTCCTGGCGACGGCCTCGCTCCTTGACGGAAAGCGTGCTGTTTAATTTTATCTCGCGCTGACGCAGAGCGACGGGAAGACGGTGCGAAAAGTGAGAGACTGACCGGAGAGATAAGACGTTATCGAGAGCCGGGAGTCGGCCGCCTCTCGGCTCACTGCCCTGTTTTATGTTTGTGGACGACGGCCGCATGCTGGAGGGCGACGGCAGCGGTCGTGTCTCTCGGCACTGAAACGTCCCTGGAGAAAACGGAAAAGTTCACCGACAGACCGAAATGAAGCCAGTCTCACTGGTTTTGTGGGTGTTGCTGTGTGAGGTGGCTCCTCTCTGGGAGCATTGCAGTTTGATATAAATGATGTGTTCTCTGTGCTTACAGAACACACACACACACACACACACACACACACACACACACACACACACACACACACAATTCAGGATTTAATTGGTGACATGTGGTTGAGGCAGACGTGTCATCGCCTGCATACAAGATCAAAATAGGATTAACATGATCGTTAGGCAGGCTGGCACACGCACACACACACACACACACACACACACACACACAGCAGACATCTGTACTGTACATGTTATAAATGACGGCCTGATTACACGTAACCCAGAATTTAATGCAGTCAGATTGAGTTCACACACATTTGTGTGTTCGGATAATTAGTGGCTGTTAATGGAAGAGAGCAAAAAAGCGGGCAATGAAGGAACAGCGTGTGTATGTTTTCCCTGCCTGCTTGAAGCCGACGGCCGTGCAGGGTTTGGGATGCGGCCGGGGGTCTGCAGCGGCTTCCGATGACAAACAGTGTAATCGTTGGGGGGGATTAGAGTGATTATATTTGATCAGTTGACAAAGGGTCGGCCTGGAGCCGCGGCCCCCCTGCCTGAGCAGTCAGCCCCGAACTGCTGACTGCTCAGATTCCCCGCAGCCGTCGAGCCTCCACCGGACCCGGCGCGTCATCTGCTGTTATCCCCCCACCTCGCTAACAAGGCGGAGGGTCTCGTTTAATTCACTGTCCACTCTGAACCTATCTAAGGGTGTACGGTTCTGTTTAATGGTCCCCTGGTATATTTAGTTTTGTTTTGAAATCAGACTCGTCTATCATTAGCTGCGTTTCCATTACCCCTGGAATTGCGCAAAACTTAAATATCGCGATAAAAACTTGTCATGGAAATTTAGGAATATCGCTTTTATTCTGCAAAAAACTTTAATGGAAACACAGCTATTCACTTACTTTGCTCCCTCCACTTTTCATGAAGTGGTTCTTAAGTATTGGCCAGGAGCTAAAAGACAGTGTTTTGACAGGTGAGGGCTGCAAACAGAGGGCTAAATCTCCCATATCTCAGAGATCTGTGGAGTTGTTCTGGAAGCGGCTCCAATACAGGAGCGATGCTTCGCTTTGTGGCTCCGAGAGTTTCAGATGGAGGTCGTCCCTCCGACTCTCCTCCTCTTCACACTGGTGGGAGGTGGGTGTGGATGTCGTGGTGGTGGAGAGAGATTCAGGGAGAGAGAGAGTGAGAGAGAGAGAGAGAGAGAGAGAAGGGGGAGACGAGCCGGGAGGGGAGGGGGCTCGCTAAGCGGCTTCCTGCGGCGTCGCAAGTTGGCCGGCGGCCGCAGCTCAGAGTACCGAGGCAGCGGAGGGGGATGGAGAGAGGTGACGGGAGAGAGGGGAGAGTGTGTCGGGTCTGTGCGTGAGGCGAGCCGAGCTGAGCCGAGCCGGGTTCTGGAGAGCGACGGGGAAGAAAGGAAGAAAGGAAGGAAGGGAAATCAGGAAGAAGTGAACAGAAGGGAGAGGAGGAAGTTGCCGCTGCTGCTGCTGTGTTTTGTGTTTTTTTTGTGGATAAATGGACAAATGAGTGCAGAGCCATGTTCTGTCTGAAAGGTAAGTGTGCACGTGTGAGCGTGTCTGTGTGTTAGAGTGTCTCTGTGTGTGTGTGTGTGTGTGTGTGTGTTACAGATGGAATGTGTTTGCATCACTCGCCGCCGTGAGTGCCGGGACTTTTCCCCCCACAGAGTTTCTGAGACAAAGAAAAACTCCATCTCTGTCCTGTGTGTGTGTGTGTGTGTGTGTGTGTGTGTGGAAACTGACTCAGTTCCAACGGCTTCCGCCGTTACTACCCCCCGGGGTGTGTTTGCCCGGAGTGCAGGGAACCCCCTCTCTCCTCTCTCTGCTCCGTCCCGTCATCATTTCCCCTCCAGCGCTCCGTTCCTTCCCTCCGGCCTGTTCGGGTTCAGCGGCTTCCAAGCCTTCCTGTCCCGCGTCGGCTCCACTTTCATCCTCTTGATACGACAAGTCGCACCCGCGTTGCCGTATTAGCTGTAAGAGCACACACACACACACACACACTTGGATTTTATTCTTGCTCGTCCACCAGCTCTACTCCAAACAGCTAGCGGAGCAGTTGTGTGCAGCTGCCGTCCTGCAGAGGAGCTCCGTCTCAGCTCGGCCGGTCTCCAGACCGACCGGTGCAGTTCAGGCGAGATAAGAGGCCAGCTCCTTCCTTTCTCTCTCTCTCTCTCGCCTCACATGTGTTTCTTTCATCTCCCTCGGAGGCGTTTCGATGCTTTGGCCCCGGTAAAAGAGCGATCGACACGCAAAACTCGGCGGATGAAAGAGAGTGAACGAAGACCGGAGCTGTTTTTTAAGTGCGTCGTTTATCGTTTAGGTCTTTTAGAAGTTGATCGATTGGGTTTCTTGGCAAATAAGTGGAAAAAAATGCATGAAAAGTGACTTCACTTAGCTGCATCATTCACCCTTAATTTTAGCGCAGCAAAGGAACGCAGCTGGAGCTGCAGACTCACACATACAGTGAAACGGTTCAGTCTTTTACGGAACGATTCACCCCCGCCACTATTGTCTTAGTAGATATGAGGAAACGCTCGACCCCGTCAAGAGTTCACGCATTCTTTTTTTCTCCCCCCTGCCATCTCCTCCCTTTATTCTCCGGATTTATAGTTCTGCATGCAATGAGATAATATAAAGTCAACAGAGACGGCGGCTGTCTGTGGCAGGATCCCAGTTCATCAGCTGTGATTCAGATCCACACACTTTTGCACCATATGTTTGTGTGCGTGTGTGTGTGTGCGTGCGTGTGTGCGTGTGTGTGACTCTGGTCAGAACATGGGGAGAAACAGATGTGGGAGTTCTGTTGCAGAAACATTCCTTTTGGTGAGATGTAATTTTTTTATTGTAGAAAAAAAAGGAATAATACAATTGAACTTTGAGTGCTTCGCTCGACGCGACCGCCCACCGACATCAGGAATTTGTTGCCACATTTTGTGTTGAAAGTTCCTTTTTTTAAAGGTCCCACTTTGTGCAAAGTCTCCTCTTCTCAGTGTTTTCCAACGTTTCTTTGTGTCTCCTCCCGCCTGTCGATGAACTCCCCACAAGTGAGACGTCTCCACCCTTCACTTTTTGTTTTTTCACTTGACCCACTTTTCAGGAGATGCGTGCTTGCGGCGTTGCAGCTCTGGAAAGCGGCCCTTTGTGATGTCACAGATTGAATTCGCTGGTACCCCCTGGGACAGCCCCCCCCCCCCTCCGCCCAGGTGTTCATTCACACTGACTTATTTCCGCAGCCCTGGTCCGACAAGGCAAACGAGTGTTTCTGCAGAAGGCTGCAAACAGAGGGTTAAATTCTCTGAGATCACTCGAGCGTTTTAGATAATTGATCATGAAGGAGTGGTCGTTCCAAGAAAAATCGCTTTAATATGTGACCTCTAATAGAAGGTAAAGCATCTTTTTGTCATTTGCATCTTGCATCTCTGTACCCCTCCCACCCCACTTCAAAAAAAAAAAAAAAAAAAACTGACCCAAATACTGGGCCTTACATCGAACGCCCTGATCCGACTTGTAGGTTTAGCGCTTTACATCGGTTGCCAGTTACAGAATTTGCGCTTATGTTATGATTTAAAGAGCCGCGGGCCGCCAGCTGTGGGGCAGATGTGACACATATTCTGCCTCCGTCTTCCTGCACATCCAGCTGTGGATGCCTCCCTCGGCCCCACCACCACCAGTACCTCCTCTTGGCGCGGCTCTTCGCCGCGTTACGTAAGCCACTCTGACATTAGGTGGCGCTAAGCGGGGGGTGGGGATCAGCCGCGGCTGATTTGGAAAACCGTGTTCTTGCTCAATTGGAGGTTTCCCGCAGCGCGTGGCCTTCAGGGACGCCGCGGCCCTGGCAGCGCCCAGCCTTGGCGTGCCAAGCGCCCGCTGCCAAGCACACACGCAGCAGCAGCAGCAGCAGCTACAGCGGCATCGTCAGCCAGAGGTCACTCAGGGTCGTGGCAGGCCGACTTCCATCTGGAGGAACATGTCGCTGGCGTGGCTGGAACTGGAGCCAAGTCTTCCTCCCCGTCAACCGCTGGGATGATGTCGTGACTTTCAGCCTTTTGGGTTCTGGAGAGCGATTAAAGGGCCGGCGTGAAGATGTGCGTGTGGATGTGTGAGTGTGTTTTGTGGACTTGCATGGAGTGGCGTCGGCCAGCCGGCAAATCCGCTTTAATTAAATCAACACGTGAAGTTTTTTTCAGGCTGTTTGAGATGATTCGACTATTATTTTTAGCCATAATTACCAGTTGAGACGTAAAAAACAAAACAAAACAGGATTTATAGGATTTGATTTAGAAGAATTATTGTTTCCTTTTAAAATCAAACATTGTTTTTGGACTGTAACCATAATTCAAAACTAAAAAAAAAAAAATCCCAGATTTTCTAAGCCTTTAAGTCCTAACAGTTATGGCCGGTGGACTGAAAGCAACTACAATTACACGCTTTGACTTTTTCGTTGGCAGAGAAAGTTAAAACACAGCTGGACAAATAGAAAATGAGAAAAGCACAGAAAGTTTTGGGAGAGTCGAGTGCATCTATTTCACAATATCTGTATCGGAGATAATCACATGTTCACAAGCACCCGTGTGTGTGTGTGTGTGTGTGTGTGTGTGTGTGTGTGTGTGTGTGTGTGTCACACGCTGCGGGCAGCTGTGTTGGATCCGTCCCACTGGGGGCAGTGACCCACATAGCTGTACGTCCAAACCTATATTTAACCTCGACTCCTTCACGCCGCTGCGCTGCTCAGGATTATCAGATCAGACGGGACTTCAGAGGCGCAGGGAGCCTCTGGTGGTCGTTGCTATATTTAACGCAACCTAAACATGAGGACGTAACGTAACATAATGACTTTTTTTTTAGCCATTTTTAAACACTTTATCACCGTTCATATGTTCAGTTGCTATTGATTGTACGAAAGAGGATTAGGGACACAAGAAGAGAAAATGTTTAAATTTCGTGAAAAAAGCTGACGTTAAAAAAAAACAAAATTTTGAATAAAGTAAAGTTGATGCAAAATGGAAATTGGCGAGTACCACAGTAAACTGTCCACAGTCATCAGGAAACTAGCGAAAACGGAAGGGCAACTCTTTTCTTGACACTTTGACTGACTTCACATTGCAAAATTTCAAAATTTCGATTTTATGCACGAAATTTCATCAACTTTGTTCAACTTTGTTCTCGAATTGTAAACTTGAAAAAAATTCTATCTTAATTTTTTCCTCTTCTTGTGGCCCTAATATTCTTCTGTATGATTGTGATGATTGATGTCCACTCCGCTTATTTTCTCCTGACACTTGATACTGTTTGAGTGATCAGTCACGACTAAGCCCCGCCCCTTTTCCGACCTCGTTAACTGGAGAGACTCCTTAATAAGCGCCGCACCTGTGCTGCGGGTGTCGAGGGGTTCTGACCCTTGCCGACCCCCTGACCTCCCCCCACCCCTTCCCTCTGACCTGCTGGGTAGTGGCACTGATGGATGTTCTCACACCGGCCGCCATCCAGTGGCGTGGAAGAGGAGGAGGAGGAGGAGGAGGTGACGTGTTGGCAGTAAAGATAATTGTTTGTAATTGCCTGTTTTTTCTCCTCAGTACTTGTTTGACAACAATCCCAACATGATGAAGTAATTATAATTTACTGCGTTTTGCGTGTAGCCGTAATATGAGGGTCTCTGCGTGTTCCTGTTGACTGTTTACGGTGTTCCAGCTCGCATTAGCTTTGTTTGCATCCGCCACTGCAGCGTGACAAAACATTTTGGGATCATAAATGATTTTTCTAGTCAGAATAGTCTGGGTTGAATTCAGGCTGTGAGCGGTGATCCCGACTTTAACTTTAAACTCTCTCCTGCAGTTAGAACGAATGTTAACCAACTTTAAACTTACTAGAGGGAAAAAACCCAATGTTTTTTTTTCCATGTTGACAACTCTGAAGTCAGTCTGTCTCCTGCAGGAGAAGAGGAAGTTTCTGCTGGTTGGTAAACAATAGAAAGTTCCTGTCCCCCCCATAACTACTCCCCTCCACCAGGACTCGATTGAAGCCTTTTCTCCAGTGTTAGAAAAGCACGGGGTGAAGCTGATTTATTTCTGTCTGCGACAGAAGCGAGCTTCCTCACACTGGGGGGGTGAAGCTCGAGGGACGATTCCAGGGACGGAGCTGGAAAACTTTTTTTTTTCTTCTTGGCGTCGCCGTGTTTGAGGAGACAATGAGCGACTCCCCCGCCGCCGACCGGAGGGTGACTTCCCCCGACGGAGGAGCGGCTCGGCACGCAGGTGCTCCTCGCGCCGCTGTTGCGTCCATGGCAACCATTGTCCCCGTCCCCCCCGCCGAAGCCTTCCGCTCCGGGTGCACCCTCTCCCCTCGCCCTCTCCACACACACACACACACACACACACACACAACCCACTCCGGAGTCGCACAAACAACGCCTGTGTGCATGTGAGAGTCATCGCAGGTCGGCTGGAGACTTGATATCCTGCTGTAAACACCCTGCAAATACACTTCCACCAGCCTGGCGTCATGGTGCATTAATTGCGCGCACACACACACACACACACACACACACACACACACACACACACTCAAATATGCATTTAAAATCTTTTATGTGCACGGTTTTATCGGCTCCAAACGCCCTGGTAGTTGTTTTTAGTGCGAACTGTTCGACCCTTCTTGCCGCTGCGGTCGCAGCCTGAGGGCGACAGCGCTGTTCACCACAATCCAGGCCATAATCAGACTTTTTAGACCTTGTGTGTGTGTGTGTGTGTGTTTGTGTGTGTGTGTGTGTGCAGTGGGTTGTGTCCATTACGTCCGGGACGTGTTGTGCAGCGGTTTTTGGGTTTTTCTGTAATCAGCTTGTGTGCTGGCCGCCTCCCCGCGCTGTGGAAATGATAACCAGCGATAATGGCTGTTTTAGCCTCAGGCTATCTGCTGCGGCTTTGGCACTGCACACACCAGCCAACAGGCACTTAGTGCTCAGGCCCCGTTCCCCTCAAATTTGGGGCTCTTAGACTGTATGTGGTTATTGTCCTGATGAAACAGTTTGCAGCAGTGGGTCAAATTGATTTAAGAAACAAAATAAAACCCAAGTCATCCAACTACCTAAATTAATTTATAATGTTTTATTTTTTTCTATTTTGCAAAAAGTGTGAAATTCATTGACAGTTTATATGCATGACTTTCCAATTCCAAAAAAACAGACAGTACCACTAGGGGGAGACATTTACCTCACTATGCTCAGAAAGCTTTTTCCACCCTTGTTTCTTGCAGCTTTTTTCATACTTCTTTTCACGAGTTTGTTTCAAACGTTTTTCCTTACATTTCTATTTCTATTCGTCGATGAGTGTCAATGGATGCGCAGATATCTTTTTCTCACACCTTCTCTCACTGGGACGCTGCCGCTGCTCGTGTGGCCTCGCTCTGTGAACTGGTTTGTAGCCGACTGGTTGCGAGCGAACCTGAGGCAGTAGGTCAGCTTTGGCGGCTGGTGTTACTCCCGTGTTGTTCGGCTGGTTGTCAGCCGCCGGCTGCTGGCTGCCGCCCGTCACCATCACGCCAACTCCTCCGCAGTCAGCCCCCACACATTCTATCACTGTAGGTGACGAGGCTAATTATCCGCAGGCTGGTTGTCCATCTGCGGTGTTGTGCCTGTGTGTGTGTGTGTGTGTGTGTGTGTGTGTGAAGATCTGAGGTACGGCTGGAGGTTGGATAATCTGGGTTTAGGGATTAGAGCGGCAGGGGGAAGAGGGAGGAGCAGCGGGAGGAGGTGATGAGGAGGAGGAGAGGGGAGGCCAGGTGCAGTTATGGTCGGGGAAGAAGCAGGATGCTCCAGAACTCTGCAGGATTTTCTCTTTTAGAAAGTTCCTTCTCTAAAGCAAGCTGTCTTTTTTTAAAGAAATTTTGAAAAACTTTTTTTTTTTTTTTTTTTCATTTTCAGATTGTCTTTTGCACAGTCAGTGGTGTTGCTTCCTGGTAACAGCATAGAAAAGCCATGGGCTCTCACCACTGGTATTTTCGAACAAGCCAGTGACTCTTTCATCCCTAGTTTTGCTTTTGCAATATTTGTTTTGAAAGTTCCTGCAGTCTTTTTGCTGTTTTTTGTTTTGTTCTTTTTTTCACACGCGCCCGTCTTCTCTTTCTGACTTAAAAAAATCACCCTGCTGGAATTTGGCTGCAGTTGTTTCCCGGTTATTTTTAATCTTCACTTACAGTTTGCAGTGTAAGCCGGCGCTGCCTCCCCTTTGTCAAGCAAATGGGCGCCAGTCAATAGGAACTGAAGCCCTGAAAGAAGGGAGAGGAAGGACAAAAACAGCGGGAGGGGAGCCGGAGAAGAATCAGGGTTTGGAGGGGGGTCCCCTGTGGTCCTCTGAGAGAGGGAGGGGAGGGGCTCCCTCCTAAGAAGTGGGCGGGAGAGGGAGGAGGGGGGTCTTCCATACCCTCACCCTCAAACACTCACCCCCTCATCCTTCAGCCTCAAGTGCCTGTCCGGAGAGACAGAGAGAGAGAGAGAGGTCGAGCAAGAACAAGGGGGAGGTGGAGGAGGAGCTGGTGGTTGGTGTGGTTGGTGGTGGTGGTGGTGGTGGGAGGGGGTCTTAGCCGGGGGATGATCACATACGTGCACTGCCTCTCCTCGGAGCCGGTGGTCAGCTGCTGGCGCAGGCCCTGCTATGAGGACGCCGCTGGCGACAGGCGGACCCTCTTCTCCTTCCAGCCCAAAACCACCAAGATGGGCAACAGCCAGCAGGCCCAGACCCAAGCCCGGTCTCAGTACCAGTACCAGGCTCGGTCCGGTCCCAGGTCCGAGGGCTGCCTGCGCAAACGTCTCCTGTCGGCGTCCAAAGTCCACCAGAGGCCCGACTCTCTGTGGACCCCCAAACCTCTGCTGGGACCCGTTTTCAAGGGCTCGTCGGAGGCCACGCTGACCTCCAAGGACGGCAAAGGTAAAAGAGCGGAGAGCAGGGGTGGGGGGGGTTCTGGAGGTGGTGGTCCGCCATCAGTGGGACAGTCGGAGCGTCAGCTTGACACCACGTCGCTCGTTTAGGCCGAGTGCTGATTATAGAGTTTGTTTAGTCTGGAGGTAACAGGGGCTTTGCAGGCTGAGTCCAAACACTGGAGCTGTTTGTAGGAGTTAATTATCAGGCTGTCGCTCGACAAGTCGCCGCTGCACCTGAAGGGGACGCCGCCTCTCCAGAGCCCAGCTTTGTCGCTTCGCATTAGCTGATTTTCATCCCCCCGTTAACTAGTGCCGATCTGTGCCGTCTGTCCCTGCCAGTGTGTGTGTGTGTGTGTGTGTGTGTGTGTGTTGCGCCGGCTGTCCAGTGCGCAATCACCATGCTGGCTTTGTGGCTTTGTGACTGCCGCGACCTTTGGCCTTTGGCGTGGTGGCCACGGCAGGAACTGAGGTGACCCTTAAAGAAAACCTGCGACCTGCTGTGTTGCTGCACTTTTCGTTGTGTGTTAATGTTTTCCCCTATTTTTATGCAAAAAAAAAAGTTTCTCCAATTGAGTATTTTCAGTTTTAAAAAAAACTAAATATCCACAGAAAAGCATATTAGCTCTCTGTTTACAGCCTCCTGCAAAAAAATCAACTTGGCATTAGAGTTTGTTCATTTTTTTTCACGCTATCTCAGATTTTCCATGTGAATGTGAACCTTTTGGCTGCTCTGGCTGCTGCTTCTCACCTGGGGGGAATATAATTTCCCTTTGTGACATCACAGAGGGAAGAGTTTAAGATCTTGGCATTTCATCGCACACTTTATGGAAGAAGCAAAGTCACCACTGTTGTAATTCTGGTGATAATTGACAGGCTAAAGGTGCTTTGTTACTGTTAGAATGAGAAAACATGAGTTAATGGAACTTTGTTATTGTTGTTGTTAACTTCTGCTGACCTCCTAAGCATTTTTACTGTTCCTATCAAACTGGCACTGAATGGGTTGCTTAGGTTGTGTGATTTGCATGCTTGCGTGTTGCTCACGCTCCACTTTTTTGGGGGACTTGTGAGGGGGGGTTAGTAGTAGTAGTAGTAGTAGTAGTAGTAGCAGCACATCATTCATAACTCCTCCTGGTGGCTCCGCCCCCCCTGGGAACAAGACACAATAGCTAGCAGCTGGGGGTGACGGGCCGGGCCGGCAGGACGGGGTAATAGAGTTGACAGTATCAGGCTGATGGAGCCCATGGAGGTCACTGAGGTGACCTGCTTTCACCCCTCCAGCAGCATCAAGGAACCATCAGGGAAACACGGGAGGGTGGAGGGGGGGTAGCAATACTTCAAATATTATGACACTCACCATAATATAATAGCGCACGTGACGCCCGGTGGTCCCGCACAGCCCCAATGACACACACGGCTGATGGAGCTCACCAAGACACAGTGACAAGAGGGACCTGAGTCCAAACTGAGTCCAAACTGGTTTGTCTTTTCCCCCCACTTTGTCCATTTGAAGCTCCCTGGCGTCGGCGGTGTTTGACTGCAGGCCCGTCGACAGACACACCTCCCCGGCTAACCTGGGCCGACAGCTCAGGACGGCCACTGTATTGTCTGGAAGCTTGTTGGCTGAATGAGCCTCCCAGTCAATCAGCCTCATGCTCTGCTGAACACGCGCGTGCACACAGCCGTGCACGACTGGCTGCGAGGGTAACATGCCATTTTTTTTTGTCCCTCACTCTGCACCTTTTTTTAATTTTAACACAGGCTTTGTAGATTTTATTTGAATCCTCATTTTCTTTCCTTCTAATTTAATTCCTTTGTTTTTTAAACTTTCAACTAGATAGATGATGGAAGTGTCCATCCATCTATCTAGTTGAACTTTTGGTTCTTTCCGTCGCCCTCTCCCCCTTTCTCCCTATTATTTTACATTAGATCAGCGGTGGAGCAGCTGTTCCGCCCCCTAATCTCTCAGTGGGGTGGCAGGTTCAGCTATCGTCCAATCAGTGCCAACAGCTCCCGAGGGGCCGAGCACCTGAGGGAGGCTAAATGAAATGGATTGGCTGCGTTTATGCGAGGAATCGCTGCTGGGAATCAGTTTGGGTAACAGGATTGTGATGGCGGGGGTGGGGGGGGTTCGGGGTCAGATTCTTTCAGATAAACGTAATAAACCAACGCTGTCCGTGCTTACTTACTATTACTAGGTAGTCAGGAAGCATAGCTGCGCCTGAGATGAGATTGAGATGAGACTGGATGAAAACTCAAGAGCGGTTTCATTGTTATTTATCGATGTTAACATCCCTAATCAGACATCAATTCTGCACTTCTAACTTCGCTTTCTCCTCGTTTGCTGCACAAAAAAAATCATCCGGCTTGAGTTCCTCCTGCTGAACAAACCTTCCAATAGTTTCCAGCAACACACAGGGGGCGCCATGTGACTCTCCACACTCAAACGCTCAAACACACTTATCACACAGATGAGTTAAGACAGGCAAACGTGCACGGAGCCGCCAAATTGCAGGTTGGAGATGGCGGAACAATGGAGTGGAGGACATGACACACAGCTTAATGAGACGGCCGAGGAGTGTGTGTGTGTGTGTGTGTGTGTGTGTGTGTGTGTGTGTGTGTGTGTGTTACTTGCTGACACACACATGCACGAACACACTTTTGGGAATTGGGGTTCCTCAGAGTCGCTCAACTGTAAAATGGGTTTGGGCTCCTGTTTTTCTTCTTCTTCTGCCCTTGCCCCCCCGACCCCCATCCCCACCCCCCACCGGCTGGACCAGCCTTGTTTACATCGGCAGTGGCAGTTTCACGTCTTTCCCCCTTCGCAACTAATACCCCGCCAGTTCACATCTTGAGACACTTTGTTTAGTCGGCAAATGGTTAAACAGAAGGTCATCGGCGGCTAATAGCCGGCAGCGTATCCAACAGATGGAGAGCTCTCAGCTGATCAAAGCTCTAATAGGTGGCGGCCGGCGAGTTACTGGCTAAACGTTTGCCATCTCACGTGTGACCAAACAGCTGATGGAGTCGTCAGTGACAATTATTGGTGGGTAATTGGATTTACTCTGGGGCCGCCTGCTTTCTATCTTTTTCATGCCACTTTGTGTCTGGCAGTTGAACTAAATCAGATTGTAAGAACCATTTTAGTATATATTAGAAACCTAAGCTGAGCATTTAATGTATATGATAATTTGTCTGACTTTGCTGTTTTCTAAGCGTCTGTGTCGCCCGCTTGACAAATCGTTTGGATATTTAATCCAATCACAGCCGAATGAATCGACCGGGTTTGGCCTCAGATGGCTTTGGATTCTCTAACCAGGGGTGATGGAGCGACGGAGGACTTAGCTACAGAGTGAAGTGGTTATTTCAGCGGGGATCAGGTGGAACTCGTGGCCACTGGGTTGATTATTAGTGAGGCAACAGCCAGAGAGTCGCTCCCATACTCAGCTGAATTGGAGGATCGGATCTGATTGTCAGAGGGAGCCGCCTGCAGGTGGCTCAGTGTATTACAACCTCCTGGCTCAGCTTTTTACAAGACATGCAGCTCTTTAGATCTTTAACTTTAAGATCCTGCTGGGCCTCATTTCTTCTTCCTTTTTTTCCCCCTGGTGGCTCTTCCTCAGTCCAGATCATCAAATGCACGCTTGTTTTTTAATGACCAAAAGATGTTTCCCATTGATCAAACGGTGTCTATGGTTGAAATGCCACATTTACTCGGCGATGTATTTTGTAGAAATATTCTTATTGAAGGTATTTCTGAGGAATCTTGTGTCAATCAGTCCAGAGCTGAATCAGTCCAGAGCTGCTGGGAGAGTCAGACTGTGTGGCGGCGCACGATAAGTACATCTAAGCACTCAGCGGCTGCGCTCACTTCACTCACAGCTCATTTGGTTAATGAGTTTTGCTGTTGGACATTGGGAGTTTTGTTTTTTTATTTATTTTTTTTGCTCCACCTCATGCTGCTCACAGTCTGGTCTTCTCAGGTTCGTGGCCCCTGTTTGCCCCACTGACCAGTCTGATCTGTGCACTCACCTGGATTCACTATGCAATTCCACTGCATGGTGCAAAATGTGTGTGTTTTTTTTTTTTTTAAATATAGGATTAAAATACATCCCTGCAACTCTGAGTTCAGGAAGAAGCGGGAATTAAAAATGGATGGATGGATGGATGGATTAAAATATAGGATTTAAACAGGTTAGAAAAATAAGCAGAAAGTTTAGTTTTGTATATTAACTAAATAATGTTCTAATTAGCACAAAAGAATCACCTAATTGTGCTGTTTGTGATCTGCGAGGTCGCTCCGTCTTTCTTTCATTTTGGCCAGAAGCCCCCCTGCCTCCCGGTTCACCGTGCACCCGGGCAATATTCTCCCTCCTCCCGCCGGCTCCTCGAGCTCCAGGACGCTTTGTGCTCCAATCAGCTGGAGATTCCATTAAGCCTCGGAAGGCAGAGAGAGGGGAGGCCGTGAAAGGCGGGCCGCCCTCCTGCCGAGGCTGATTGTAAAGAGACGGAGGAGCCGGGGGACGAGGGGAGAAAATGATTTTAAGGGCTCTTTTAAGTCGGCCCCGTTAATGAGAGGTTCCATGGAAACGAGTGTGTTTGGAGGGGTCGCACTCTGCATGCCTGCATGGATTAGGGTTAAAGACAAAAAAATGGAGCAGAAGAAAAGACAAAAAACTACAACAGCTCCCTGCTTGTAAGAACCAGTGAGCAGGGAGTCTCGCTCATGTTGTTTGTTTGTGACTCAGCCGCATTTCCAGACTCTTGTCAACGTCTTTCTTTCTCTCTTTTTTCTTATCAATGAAGAACTCACGATGGGGTTTGTCGCTCATTGAACGTTTTCCCCACAAGGGGGCGGCATGGTGCAGGCAAACAGACCCACTCGCTGAAGCGCTCTGGCCCAGGTTGAGGTCCTTTCATTATTTTCAGTCTCACCTTCTCCAAATATGCCTGGGATATAAATGGTCTAAACTCACTGAGACGTGGTTTATGGCCGTTGTTAAAAACATTATGTCTTCCTGCGGGATCATCGGCCCCGCCGCACACCACACACGCCCATCCATCTGAAACAATACGAGGCATGTGTCGCCTCCCGAGGAATTTAATTTGGAACAATGGAGGTCATAAATTTCGGGTATATTTGATAAGTGAGGCGCTCTCATTTCCCAGGGGTCCCATCGGGGGGGGGGGTTGGGAGTCGAGGGGGACGGGGAGAGGGAAGGAGGGGGGCCAGAGAAGTCTTCCCTCTCTCTGCCGTCGCTCAGATGTGACAGCAGGGGGCGTGGCAGGCAGCAGTGGGAGAGAGGAGTGGGCTTGGGTGGATGTAGGGGGGCTGCTTTATTTTCCCTCCACCAGAGCGTCTCAGTGTAGGATTATCAATGGAGGAAACCAGACTAAGCATGTTATTGTGCATGCGGGTGCAAAATGCATGTGTGTGTGCGATACATGATACTGATCCACATCATCCCGTGAACACTAAGCCCATCCTGAGACATATTTAACCCTGCTCGTCTTTAGCCCGGGATTACAATTATAACAGTGTGAAAGCAGCTGCATTTGCAAGACAGGTGCTTCACTTCACGCAGAGTCTTAACACGTCCAAATTATTTAGAATGATCACCAAAAAACGGCTGAATCGGAAGTTGGAACTGGTCTTTGTGCGCCGCGTGGCCAGCTGAAGCAGATCCACTCATTAGCCAGTTAGCAGGGAGGCCCATCGGCCACCAGAACCTGTCGTGTCCGACTAAATTCAGCCCCAGCGATCAATAGCTTGCTGTCGGTGATTGCTTATCGGTTGTTGTTGTGATGTTGTCGGGGCTGCGGAGCCCCCGGACGACAAGGGCGACCAAAAAACCCGAGGTGCAGCGCCAGGAAGTGGGTCAAACGGTGGCAGTGTGTCAATGTTGCTCCAGCGCTTGCGGGAGCCGCACATATAAACACACATGCACATGCACACATTGTGATTGATATGGCTTTAACCCACTTCCCATTATCAGCCCCACACACACACACACACGGACACATTGTACATATAATTTCCTGTCTGCGCTGCAGAGTTGCCCCTGGTGGTTTGTTGTTTCGTGCCCTTCAGCTACTGGAGGCACTTAACCTAAATTAACTCTGCCTGTCTGTGTGTCTGTGTGTCTGCGGCCCACTGGGCCCAAATCAGAGAAGGAACCTCTCAGCTCCTGCAAAAAGCCCAGCAGGGTCACGGTAAACATGCAGATGATTTATACCCAAGCAGGCGCATAAAACATAGATTAACGTGAGCAGCTTTTTATACGCAAGCTTGTGTTTCCAGATGTTTCGTCCGTCAAGGAATGAAAAGCGAGCTGCCGTTTTAGCGGATGAGGATTTTATTTGGCACGTCGCCGGCCGCAGAGGGCAAAGTTTAACACGGACGCTAATTAATTACGCTGCCGGCTGCATAAAGAATCTTCAACGTTCCGCTCTGCAAGTCTGTTCTACAAGTCGCGTTTTTTAATTAACCCCCTCGAGTTGAACGGGCCGAACGCATCGGAGGAGCCCTCGGATTTATCACGATTTCTGTCTGAAGTTAATTATGGAATTAAATTAATTACATGGCGCTGCTGCTGCTGCTGCTGCTGCTGCTGTTATAGGGAAGTTTGGGAGGGAAGAGGGAGGAAAGGAGGGGGTGCATGGTGTGTGCACACACAATACACACACACACACAGCGGTACAGTACGTGGATGCAGGAGATGTAGGTCAGGGAAGCAGCGTGGCAGCCGACATAAGGCGCCAGCGAGCGTGCACGGCGCCGTGCACGCCCGCGTGCTTAATGCGTTACTTTACACATGCTGGCTAACTATAGGCAAATGCACCTGTATTGTCTGATAACCTAATTGTGCAACACTGCCAAGAGACAATGTGGCCATATGTTTTTTTTTTTTTTTTTTTTACATACATGCAGTTTCATTTTGCAGAAAACAGCTGCAGGCGCATATTAACACATGAGTGAAGCGTGTGAAGTGAACGAAGGGTTTGACAATAAAAAGCCTCTCCGAGCTGATTTGAATGCACCGCACCAGTCGGGCACAACCAGCCGACACACATACACACACTCACTCATTGATGGGTCAGATCCTCTGGGCCCTAAAGTCGATACGAGTGGAGACAGTTTGGCCCGAGGTTCTCCGGGGGCTGCCGGAGATTGGGCTTCATGTGACGCCACCGCCAGGAACCTTCTTTCAAGGAGGAGACGAGCCGATGAAAGCATCCGGGAGCTTCTGATCACCACCCAGAGCCACTCAGACTCAGTCGTCGCTTGAAACTGAACACTTACCAGCAGGCGTGACGATGACGACGATGATGTGTGCAATATTTGGCTTGATTCATGATGTTTACATTGGTAAAAAAACTTAATACACTACCTGTAAATACAACTTATAACGCCTCTCATATGTATATATATAATATATATATATATAGTAAATAATATTGCACATATTACAAACCTAACCTTTAAGGTTGGACTAGCCAGTAGGAGTCTTGCCCTGCTGCTGCCTGGCTGTCGGAACCCAGACGGCCGGCGCTGAGAGGGTCGTCTGGCCAACTCGCAAACACGCCGGTGTGACTCGGCTTCACCTCATCTCATTGTGCTAGAAAAAAAAAACTTCAGTGGACGAAGGGGAGGGGAGGTGGGGGAGTCGGACCGACCGCCGAGGGTTAAACTGCTGTTAGCTTGAAAGCTGCGTTGCCCGGAGGAAGTGCGAGCACTCGGCCGCAGGTCCGAGCTGACAGCCACATAAAACAACCTCGTACAAATCATCCCGCTCGTAAAAACAACACCGACTTCACCGACACCCGGCACAAAAGGTCGTTTACCTTTGACCTTTCTATCATTTGCGCCCGAAGCCGTCGGAGCTGGTTGTCCAATTTATGAAATGGTTGCGTGTTGGCTTTGATCAGCTGTTTTAATTCACATGTAGCTGCAGTCTCTCCTCAGAGAGAGAGACACTTGTTTGCGCTGTCTGTCTTTGTCACTCTCCTTTTATGCCGGCTCGTATTTCAAAGTGGCCGGCAGGTCCGACAGTGGTGGGAGGGGTGAGAATGAAGCGTGACGGCCGAGTCGACCAGAACTTGTGTGTAGAAGTTGTGTTTTTCTTTCTCGAGTCTCCACCTCTACTTTGAGACTTTGTGAGTATGTGAACCTCTGCTTATGTATCTGCACTTTTGCAGTAGTAATGCATCCTTTTCTTCCGGTCTTTCTGGTCCGAGTGCAATTTGACTCTTGCTGGAGTCTCCTCCCTGCCGCCCTCCTGCACAGTTTTCCCTCCTCGGCTGCCTTTATCTCCTGCCTCGTCTCCCTTTGTCCCGCTAAACGCCTCCTTTTTCTTCTCTATCCCGCCTCTCGATCTCATCGCCACTCAGCAGAACAGCAGAACGGTGCCTCTCCCACATCACAGAGCACGTCCCCAGTTTGGCTGAAGAAGCAGGAAGCAGACGTTGCTGCCCGTCCTCACTCTCAAAGTCATGTGCAAAAGTTTTGCTTTTGATTCGCCCTCCGTTAGCATCAGTGTTGTTGACTCTTTCAATGTTGCAGCTACACAGTGTTTGGCCAGAAGGCAACATGTGGGATTTGCACATGCAGGGAGAGACAGATATTGTGTTGTGATTGTGTGTGTGTGTGTGTGTGTGTGTGTGTGTGTGTGTGTGTGTAGGGTGTCACCGAGACTTTTCTCTTTAGAGCACAAAGGAAGGAGCAGCCTATAGAGAGGCCCTGCTGCCTTTCAATGGAGAAGAATTACCCAAAGCACGCGCACGCACACACACACACACACACACACACACACACACACACACACACACACACACACACACACACACACAATCCTGAGAATAAACTAATCTGGATGCACATAACATGCACATGAGGCCTCACACATGTACGGCCGTGTCCCCTGTTTAATCGGCCAATCAGAGTGACTGATGACTGATGGCCCCCCCCACAAAGACAAAGAGGGCCTGGTCGTCTCGTCGCAGCCTCGGTGCCGCCCGGCGGGCCGCAGCTCTGCGTCTGTGATGGAAGTCACGGCACCGGTCTGGTGGTGGAGTGACGCGTAGTGGCCTCCATGAGCAGGAAGGAGAGTCGTCTTTCTGACTCAATGGCAACGTGGGGGAGGCACACACACACACACACACACAGTCAATAAAAGATTAATTGCATTAATTGGATAGCTGTGTGTGCGCGCATGCATGGTGTATGTGTGTGTGATAGAATCCCAGCTGCTTCAATGCAGCAGGTCAGATGGAAAGATCAGCGATGGGGGAGGAAGGAGCCTCGCTGTTGCTCTCCATCTATCTGTCTATCTATCGATACATTTCTATATATCAACTGTCTATCGATACATTTCTATATATCAACTGTCTATCTATCGATACATTTCTATATATCAACTGTCTATCGATCTATCTGTCTATCTATGTATCTCTATGTTTATATATATACAAACTGTCCATCTATCTATCTATCTATCAATGACAAATTGACTAGTAACTCATAGAGAGCAAATAGACAAACAGAGTTGCTGTTCACTCTCTGACGTCGTGTCGGAAACGTGTCTTTCAGCTGCTCGGCCGTCCGGCGGGAACTTTGGTCCCTGCTAGGATCATTAGTGTGGGACAAACAGCGATGTTTATTCAGCCCGGCCGCTCCGTCGCTTCGCTTTTCAGGGTGCGTTTATGAGCCGAGGGAGAGTTGTGTTTGTTCAGGAGCGACTTTGTTGTGTTTGCTCGTTGTTTGGCTGGTGTTAAAGTAAGAATCCCTCCACGCCTGTCCGTCCTTCTCCAGGCTCTCTCCATCCTGCTGGATTATTCATGTGCTTTGCTGCTGTTCAGATTCCCGCTGACCCCTCGTGGAGCTGCGCTCTCATTCATGAAGTGGGGTTCGGGCGGTGGGGGGGGTAAGAGATGTGTACGTTGCTCTACATGCTTTAAATTATAGATTTTCATTCACAGAAAAAGGCCAAAGGGGGGATGTCAGCAGGAAATACAAAGTAGGGCTTTTATTTATTCATTTGTATCTTTATTTTCCAGCGATTTCCTGCTTGAGCGTCCGAGTCTCTCAGGTAACTCTTGGAATTCTGAAACTTTCTTTGAGGTGAAATTTCATTTGGAGCTATGGGGTCCTACCCTCTTTCAGAACTGAAGCAAAGCGCCACGCGTTTGTGTTTAAAATCTCCGTCTTCCAGATTCTCATACTAATGAGAGCGGTGAAGAGCGGACGGAGGAGAAGGAAGGAAAATCAAAAAGCATCACTCATGAAAGTGTTTTGTCTCAAAGGGAGACAAAAGAATATTTATTTGATTTTATTTTTTTAAAGTGGCCCCCGTTGAGACGTTGGCTGATCAGGGAGAGTGGAGCGGTTGCATGCTGCAGGATTATCCTCCTCCACCTTCCTGAGTCCAATTAGAAAAATAAAAGCGGAGAGGAAGTCGAGCTGTCAGCCTGTGATTCAGGCCGTTTGGGAATTTTAGCGGATGTTTGGCAGACGAGAGTATCGAACCTGTGTGTGTGTGTGTGTGTGTGTGTGTGTGTGTGTGTGTGTGTGTGGATTGAATGAAAGACTGGAGGAGTCAGAAAAACAACATAAATAAAACAGAAATGGTTGATTAAAAAGGAAAAAACATCAGAGAGCAGTCGCTCTTATCTCAGCCTGTAGACGCCAGTGCAGGACTGATGCATCTGGACTCATTAATTATTCACATCTCACATTTCTCCTCTCTTACGCCAGCGGTAACCTAATGCGTGCTTGATGTTGCCTCTGCACTAAAAAAAACACACAAACAGATAATAATCCCTCCTCCTCCTCCTCCTCCTCCACACAAAGCAAAGAAGAAAGTTTCTCTTCTGTTGTTTTCAGCTTGCGGCACTTCCTGATTTGTTTGGATGACTTGAGCCCAGTTCAGCCAACCTGTCCGCCGCTGAGTCTGCACGCTTCTCCTCCATATGCTGCCTGGACAGCACGAGGGGATGAAAGATTGATATTGTTTGGGCTGCTGCACTTGGATGGGCGGATGTGTCGGACAGACGTATGGCTGAATGGACGGATGGCTGTAATCCTGGAGGTGGCCTAGATTAGAGGCTGGATGGAGCTGTTGACCTGTCTGCCACACACTGTGCGTGTCTGTGTGTCTGTGTGCGTGTGCCATCCGGAGAACAATAGGCTGTTTAATGAGCGGTGCTGCTCGGCCTGGCGTCTGCATCAATGATCCTAATACTGTACGCGTGCCCAGCCCAACAGAAGCTGCCCGAGGAAAACTGCTCGGCCGCCACGACGGCGACCCAAGAGATTAACCCTCCAGCTCGGCTGCATCGATCCTGCTCATTGGCATTAAGGATTTCTGCAGTTATCTTCTGTGCGTGTGTGTGTGTGTGTGTGTGTGTGTGTGTGTGTGTGTGTGTGAGAGAGATAAACCATAACTCTGTTTATCTGGGCTTATTGTCAAAGGTGTAGTCCTCTAAACATTGTGTACATAGTTAGGAGAATGAAAGAAAAGACATTAATGTCATAGGGTGTGTCCAAACCTTTGACTGCTAGTGGTCAGGTGACCCTCTGACGTGGTCAGGTGACCAGGGGAGAGTGATGGGATCACTGTCCGTCCCCATTGAAGCTCCTGTTGCCGCCTGCGGCAGCACGACCACAGCCCTGGACAACAGTAGCTGTGGGTTGTGATGCCATCCGTGTTTTTGTTATGTGGCACAGATTCAGCAGCCCGAGCGGCGCTCGCTTCACAGCAGGTGGAGAGGAAAAAAATGTATCTAAAGACAGGGGGGTGGGGGGGAGACAAAAATAGAACCAAAGAGCCGCCGTCCACCTCGGACCCTGGTGTAAAATCAAAACCGCCGAATGTGTCAAATCTGACGGGTTTCTTTGCTCTCCAACTCCTGCTGTGATGCAGCTTCCACCTGCAGCCCCTCGTCCCTGGAGCTGCTCCTGGAGAGCTCAACACGCTTCCTCTTCTTTTACACACACACACACACACACGCGCTCCTGTCGGGGTTGCCGGTGGTTTAATTAGATGCAGGAATATTCCCGGGGATCAGTCGGTGGAAAGTGACAACACGCTGCTGTATCAGGTTTGCAGCAGAGCAGAAAGTGACTGAAAGGAGGAGAGAGAGAGAGAGAGAGAGAGAGAGGGAGGTTGTGTGTGTGTGTGTGTGTGTGTGTGTGTGTTCCGGGTAAAGTGTGTTTAACTGTCTGCTGTGTTCAGAGATGAGAGGAGTGTGCAGAGTGAGACGGAGAGACGACATCACACACACACACACACACACACACACACACACACACACGGGAGGGAGGGAGGGAGGGAGGGAGGGAGGCTGATGAGCAGCGGAGGGAGAGGCAGCCAAAACTCCTTGGTAACCAGAGCGCAGAGGAACAGAGGGGCCGGTCCTGCTGCGCGCGCGCGTGCATGTGCGGCCGTGCACGTGTGTGTGTGTGTGTGTGTGTGTGTGTGTGTGTCTCCCAGGAGGGCGCTGCCTGAGGGAGGAGGGGGGAGCGGTGGACCTTGTGCGTGTGTTTGGAGAGGCAGATCATTGTGGGAGACGCTCTCGCACACACAGACGCACACGCCGGCACAGCCGCCGTGTGGCAGCGACGCTCCGTCTTCACCGCCTTCATTCTTTTAGGATTTTTCCGCCTGGGATGCACTATATGTGTTTTTTTTTCTTTCTCATTCACGGATGGGGAGGACTTGTAGCTGAAGTGGAATAATGGTTTTTATCGGGACTTCGTTGAAATCTGTGATTAAATACTTCAAACGGAAGGGTGAGTGAAATTAGCTCCTATTCCAAAATCGGCTTCTTTTTTTTTTTTTTTCCCCTCGCTGCTTCGCATTTTGACAGAACGCCACTCTGAATTTCTAATTGAAGGTTTTTCCAGAGTTGCAGACCTTCACCGTCGCTACATTTTATTTAGCTTTTTTTTTCTCCTTAATTCTGTTTATTTAAACTTTTGCACCTCAGTGGGCTTCTAGCTCCAGTGCCGCCGGTTACCAGGAAACCAGCAGGACTTGACAGGAGCCGCAGCCAGTAGTTTGTTTGTGAAGGTGGCAGCTGGGAGCGCTCACTCTGCTGTTTCTTGAGGAGATTTTCCTGATGAAAAGTCTAACTGCTGTGGGTGAAACTCAGTCTTTATCGGAGTATCAGGCATGTGGAGACAATTTAGGAAACGTTGGCTGCTGCTTATCTCAACTCCGGTTTCACATGTATTTACAGTGAGGTGTGTATGTGTGTGTGTGTGTGTGTGTGTGTGTGTTGCACTCAAGGCTACGGTGACATTGTGAATCATTAGCTCAGCGTTTTTTTCTACTGATCACATTTAAACTGGGCTTGGTGCATGGCTGCACCTTGCGCCCCCCCTCCCCCCCCACCACCACCCACCCCTCTGGACCCCCTGCAGACTGGACGACCACGGTGCAGCTGGCACCCTTCAACTTTGTCAACAGAGAGAAAAAAAAAAATATTTCTGCACATTCAGACCATCAGATTATTTATTTTTACGAGCTTGTAAAAGTTATAAAGTAATAACCATCAAAACAGAAACGTCCTTTTCCCACGACCTGTCATACCTGATAAAGTGACCCGACTGGCACATAGCCGATAAACGTCAATCTTATTGACCGGCCAGTATCGAGGACCCAGTTTAGGATTAGCAGAGAGATTGTCGATACTATTTTGATTACTGTTATCGACTCATACAAGCGAATGGCTCTGCCGCCTGTGTGCATGTGTGTTTGTGTGTTTTTTCTTTCTTTATGAGCTGCTTGTGTTGTGTGTCGCTCCCGCCCGCCTGCCCTGTTTGTGTCCTCCAGGGTCCTCCTGTTTTTGCGCCCGGTCTGTGTTTGCTAAAGGGGGGCTGGGATGTCCATGGACACGGGGATTAGCAGGCTTTCAGGGGCCGCTCGGCTCGGCTCAGCTCGGCTCGGCTCGGCTCGGCGCGGGACTCCTGTGTGTGTGTGTGTGTGCAGCCGGGAGGGGTATCATTGTGGGGGTGTGGGGGGGGTTATTGTGGCCCTGAAAAGGCCCTGATGTGAAGACTGATGCAGGAGGGGGACAATACAGCCTTTGTGTCCATAGTCCCCCTGTGTCCTTGGTCTCCTTCTATAGCCTGGCTGAGGTCTATTCACAGGCCGTGGTCAGGAGGAGGCTGGGGGAGGGGAGGGGGCGAGGAGGGGGAGGGGCTACCTGTGCATGTGGAGTGTGTGAAAGTGAGGAGGGCTGGTTTTATGGCGTTTAAAGGCTGAAATAAGAAACCGGCGCAGGCCGCGAGGTTCATCACTGAGATCTGGGAAACAGGATGAGGGCCACAAGAAGAGAGAAAAATATTACAGGAAGGAGATTTGAATATAAGTTTTCATTTCGAGTTTTGAGTTGAAATTTCGTGAATAAAATCTAAATTTCGGGAAAAAAGGCGACGTAAAAAGTCCAAATTTCATGAATAAAGTCGACGACAAAAACAGACGAAACTTCGTGAATAAAGTTGATGCAAAAAATGAAACTGGCGACTGGATGTAGACTGGATGGATGGTGGATTAACCCAGTTACCCACAGTTAAATATTGAAAAGATTGATAGGTCATGATTGGTTGTTTTTCGGTCCCATAGTCTATAAAACTCTCCTTATCAATGTTTTCCAGTGGCAACATGTGCCTCTGCTTCAGTCAGACAACAATAAAAGTCAGTCCTTCACTTTTCATTTACTTCCTCCACTTTCTTTAAAAAAAAAAGTCTATGTTAGGAACTGGAAGTCGGTGCCCTTTGTGACCTCTTTGCCCTCTTTTCGTACACCATCAGTTTTCCCAGAAAGTTGAAAGTCATGCAAAAGCATGTTGAGTTTTTGGATCAGCCAGTCAGTCAGTCAAGCCAGGCGACTTCACTGTTAGCCTACCCTGAAAACATGGGACCTTTCAAAGCAAATAAAGCACTGCTGGACGCAGAGAAACACACAAACATAAATGCGACCGGCACAAAGTTGTGGTGCCAAAAATGTAGATTTTCGCTGAATAAACACCGTGAGGCCGACTATGCATGAGCAGCGAGCGACTTCAGCGACTGTTTGAAGAGCTGCAGAGAGGAGATGTTCAACAGCCAGCAGGCTCTTCCCGTGATGAACCGGTCTGAACTGGTCCTCGGAGCTCTTGGACACTTCCTGTGATGTTGTTTGAGGACACGTTGGGACGTTACTGCGGCCCCTCCCAAAAAAGTTGTTGGGTTTTTTTTTTTGTCTGTTTGTGAATTCTGGCAACACACCGTCTGCAACAATTAGCAGCTGGAGGACCCAACCTCGCCCCTCTTACACCCACCACCTCCTTCTCCTCCCCCGCCACACCTCCGCGCACTCCTTTCACATTCTGCCACGTCTCATTAGCACCTGTGAAAAACAGTCAACACAACTCCCCGGGGCCCTCCCCTTTTCTCCCCGCCTCCTCCAAACATCATGTCCCACCACGGGGACACACAACAGTGTGACCCAACTGGCGCGTAGCACCATGGAGGTGGTCCTGCACCCGCGGTCACCCACTCTGGACTGGATCCGCTGGCTCGGTAAGTCTGTGGAAGTCCGTGGAAGCAGCAAACTGGTCGGCAGTTTGGTTGTTTCTGGAGAATCTTCGTCCGCGGCCTGGAAGATGTTTTTGTTGCGTGACCTGGAGATGTCTCGTGGCCGGTTCTCCAGATCTAGTTGAATGTAGACGTTGAACAGTTTTGCCGTCAGTGTTTTTTTTTGACCAAAAGTCCCCCGAGGAGACGCTGGGCTGATAAAAGAGTCGGACCTCGTGAGCTTCAGTCTCCTGCTTCCTGTTTTGTGAGCTGATCTGATCATCGTTGTCTTGGTCCTGGGACGTGTGTGGCCCAGTGTGCAATGTCTCAGATAGTTGTCACGTCGTTTGGTGCCGAGCCTCACACTTCTGTGCAAAGCAGCGTCGTCCTTCTCCTCTTTGCCCTGTCCTGAATCTGAAACAAATCACAACTGGCAGCCACCACTGTCACACACACACACACACACACACACACACACACACACACAAAGTGTGGAAACTCCATAGATATCGACTGAGCCGATCTTCCTTCTGTGTCCCTGCAGCCGTGTCCAACCTCGACGAGGAGAGCAAATGGACGGTTCACTACACGGCGCCGTGGCACCAGCAGGAGAACGTCTTCCTGCCGGGCAGCAGGCCGCCCTGCGTGGAAGACCTCCACCGCCAGGCCAAAGTCAACCTCAAGACCGCACTACGAGGTGAGAAGCCAGAAACTTTCTGTCCTGTTACGCATTCACACTGGTTTGTTCCAAGCACAAACACTGAAACTGATCCACTGGGATGAAATGGAAATGAACAGAGGCTGTAACAATGTATTCCCATACTTTACTAATATTAAGGCTGTGTATTTGCTTAAGAAGCAGGCCAACACATATTTATAGTAGTCCAGAGTGGTGGCTCTGCGGTTTCACCCTCAAATGTTTTGTTTGCAATAATGTTTCTTACCATTAGGGGCTGCTAGACCTTCCATTCTGGCTCTTCAGACCACATTTAAACCTGCATCAATCGCTTCTGTTGAGAATAGTTGCTGGTTGAATAGTTGTTGCTGAAATATATAAACTGTCCACTAGGACGTATTTAAAAATGCTGGTTTTGTTCGTTATGTATCACTGATGGAGGGTTTTTTTTTTCATTTCCCAGAACAAAGAAACTATGTTAAATTCAGTTTCATTTTAGTCAAAATTATTGACAGCGATTCTAATAATCTTCAACTCATCATTTACATCTGTTTGAACAATTTTTACTGTGCGAGGTCTCATCCCTGTAAAAAGCCGCCTGCCTTCAAGTCCAGAGATCAGCCGTGTTTTCACCAAACGACCCAATAAATCGACCGTTTCGCTTCGACTCCACTTCAAAGTTTTGTCAACAAGACACAACCGTGTGAGATCCGCGGCCGCCCCTGTGGTCGAGTACCAGCGCAGGACAAACACACCCAGCCCTGTTGTCAAACAAACACAGACGACCAGATAACAGCTCGGTGACGACTGTTTAATGCTGTAACAGCAGCAGCAGCGATGGCGACAACAACCCCCTCTAACAGGAAGTGGGAAAACCAGGCCGCCTCGTCACCTGTTTGAAAGAAAGTTCTGGGAAAGTTTTGTTGCTGTGTTTTTTTTCCATTCTCCAGCCTTTAAAGAGGCAGGAGTGAGAAAAGTGTGTAGCTCAGGGTGTTTTTATGCTGACATGGGCCGATGTGTTACTGTAAGAGGCTGTTGTGAGTCTGTGAAAGGTGGCCTTGTGCGTCTTTAAAAAAAAAAAAAAAAAAAAGTTGTAGGAGAAGTAACCTGATGCCTTGCAGTTTGTAAAATATTACACACACACACACACACACACACACACACACCTTTCTCCTCCTTTTTTTTCTCCATTGTGCTGCTGATGCATTATTGACATGGTCAGGTAAACTCACGCCACCTGGTAGGCTGCACGCCGTCACCACCGCCCTGCCCCGGGGGTCCCACACCGACAGACAGACAGACAGACAACAGGTGTCCTCCCAACAGCACCTGTGCTGCCTGGACAGCTTTTTGATGTGTGTGTTTGTGTGTCTCAGTGTCACACAACAACAACAACAACAACAGCAGCAGCAGCAGCAGCAGCAGGATTCACGGTTTACCCATTTTTAGATTGTTCCTGTTTTTAAAAGGGTTTTTCAGACTCAAAGGTCACATGAGGGGGATAAGTCGCCTCGCTTGCGTGTGTGCACGTGTAACCCGCCACTGCTGCTGGGGCTGCCAGAGCGGGCGGGCGGCGGCGAGGTCCACGAGTGGCCCCCGCTGCCTGCGCCGCAAAGCCGGTTAATCGATGGCCAGCAGGCGGATGTGCCAAACAACGTGCGCGCACGTCGCTCACGTGGGGGGGAATCTGATTTGGCAACGTCACTTTTTAAGGCTGGAAGGGAAAAAAAAACACACAAACAAGCAGATTGATTGTCATTGATGTTTCGGCGAGTTAAACGATCGGCTGCGGCGGCTCTCAGGGGCTCGTCGGACGCACGTGAAGCATTGACAACACGTCGAGTGGAGGCGGAGCAACGATTTTGCGATAACGACTGAAATCGGCAGCTTGTTGTTGAGCTGCCACTGTTTTTTTGTTTTTTTTCCCTCACCGCCCGTGTTGTGCAGTTTGGTGTTTGTCAGCACCAAATGGCAGGAGGACTCAACATGTGGCCCAACACGTGGTTAATGAACACCCGCATTTGGAGTAAAGAAAGACTTCAAGACCTGAAATTAGAGCTGGTCTAAGACGAATATCTAGTTTAAGTGTGGACTCATTTTTCATAATTTCAAAAAGAAAACGTTTTCACTCCGTCTTGATTTTTTATTGATTCCACAATCAGTCGTAAGAGGCAGGAAGCAAGAGAGTTGATAGAAACCAGGAAGCAACAGGAAGCTACACAGGTCTAAAAAAGACTGATTCTGCAGATTCAGGACCTGATACCATTTTCATAAGAGAAAAACAAATAATTCAAGTATAAAGGATTTTTTAACTTCAACGCCATCTACCTATATAAAAAAAAAAAGACTTCATTTTATGGTCTGATTGCACCTCAGCCTGGCGGTCGCCTCCCTCCAGGTCTGCCTAGCAACACAATACACCCGCCACTCTTATATTTCCCATCACCAACTGCACAATCAGTTCCCCGCTCTGCCATCATCCTCTCAGAATCCCTCCGTTCCCACTGCCTCTCGTCAGCGCCATCAGGATCAATTAGGCGACTGCACTGTACGCTGCGCCCACACGTGTCTCCACGGAGACGAGCTGCAATTAGCTGCACTGATGATGGATGATGCTACGCTAAAAGGAGCAAAAGGCGCCGTTGCTGATGTGCCACTCTGGGGAGGTGACAAGTGGTGGCGAGGGCGCTGGTGCAGAGAGGTTTTTTCTCTGTGCGAGTGTGTCGAGGAGATGGAAGATTAAAGACCCGGAAGCTTTTTATGTGGAATATTGATCAGGCACAACACAGAAAAAGACAAAAAAAAAAAAAAGAAACAAACAGTCATTCTGTGCTGATAGTGCCAGAGTCTGTTTATGAGCATGCATTTCACTTATTGTGACATTTTTCTCACAGATTCATTTTTTAAAAATCTACTTATTCATAATAGTCGATATTTGCTCAGAGATGTGATAAAGGGAGGTGCTAAACGGCTCCGCTGCTTGTACAGTTTTGCCATCTGTGTGTGACAGACTGAAACTGAAACCTCCTCCTCTGGTCACACACACACACTTTTCTTATTACACATTAGCAAAAACACACACACACACACACACACACACACACACACACACACACATTAGAGCCCCGGCGGCAGCAGGTGGTGCTGAGAGGAGGTGTGAGCTCCACTTGGCAGCAGCAGAAGCAGCAGTCACATGACCGGCACATTGAGCAAATCTCTATTTAAATATTGATTTATTCATGTCTCTCTTTTTTTGTTATTTTGCATTTTCTGTCTTGCAGAATGTGACAAACTGAGGAAAGACGGTTTCCGGAGCTCCCAGTACTACTCGCAGGGTCCCACCTTCTCTGACGGCATCCACTCCAGCAGCAGCCTGCAGGATGAAGACGAGGACGAGGACGAGAAGAAGGTGAGCGAGCGCCACACGTGCAGTCCACTCAGCCGCCAGATGACAAATCTGCCAGCAGCAATTTTGGGGGGGGGCAGTTGTTAGTGTTGCCAACTTACATTCAGAAAAATAAGGTGCTCTGGGCCATGACCATGTCAGGCCAGTGGCTCGCTAGTAGTGCTAGCTAAATCACTTCAATTTAGCTATCAATCTAAACCGTAATC
Source organism: Thamnaconus septentrionalis (assembly GCA_009823395.1). Classification (NCBI taxonomy): domain Eukaryota; kingdom Metazoa; phylum Chordata; class Actinopteri; order Tetraodontiformes; family Monacanthidae; genus Thamnaconus; species Thamnaconus septentrionalis. The sequence continues at coordinate 3,283,650 of CM020519.1, read as the reverse complement.
TACGTAGATTACGGTTTTGAACACAAACTCGATGGAAACGAGCGCGAGTTTCGCGGGCGCTCTCACTCTTGGGGCCCATGCTCTATCTGACTGCACGTGCGCAGCCCGGCAAACCGGTGGTGTCGGTCTGCCCTCTGGTGGTTACATCGGGAAGTGCACCGTCTCCAGACGATTTTTCAAGTCGTTGACTCTGCGCTCATCTCTCAACCAGTCGTCACATTTTCTAGTAGTTTCTGTTTTATGAAGAAAATAACAAGCCAGAAAAAGTGCTGCTTGTGAATCATGAGCTCTCACTCTGTTTACCAGCACGAGGCTCCTGCGTGAATCTCCCTTTGTGTGGACCGGGAGCCTCCAGCTCGGCTCCTCGGCCCCCGCTGACCTCCACAACATGCCCCCCTTTTGTCTTTCCTGAACTGTAAAACTTCCACCTCTCGTTATCCGTCTCTGCAACCTCTCTCCATCTCCTCGGCCCCCCCTGAGCCAATCAGCCGCTCCCGTGTCCCCTCTCTCGCTCTCCCCCCACCATCACTTCCTGTTGTCCCGAGGCCGCTGAGCCTAACCTCGCCTGACAGGCGCCTCAAAAGGAGAAGCGGGGATTGTAGGCGAATAACAATGATGCCGTATAACGAAGGCCCCGCTTACTACCAAACTGCAGCTCACATCCTCTCTCTCTCTTTTTTTGCCGGCCCTCCTCCCAAATCCTCCCCATCCCATGTATCTGCTCACCCATGTCCTGTAATCCCAGTCAGATCTCTCTGGGATTGCCAGGGTGAGCAGGGGAGCCTCACAGCCAGCATCACCGTCTCTCTTCTACTCTTTATGAACAAAGTCACGCCGAGGATTTCCAACCAGGGAGTTTTGATTTCAATTTAATGCCGGAGAAGCTTGGAAACGTTTCTTTTCCTTTTTTTTTTTTTTTTTTTTTTTGAGGGCGGCCTGATGAAAGTCTTTCCCTGGAACTGATCTTTCATCTTTTTTTGTGAGGCAGAGATATTAATTATGCGCATGGAGCCTTCAGTGCCAACTTATTCAAAGTAGCTGATCCCAGGTGGACGTTTAGCAAAACTCTGCTGATGGCTCAATCTGGAGCCTGGACGCTGCTGCTGCTGCTGCACCTCGTAGTCCGTCGTCACTCCGCCATCAATTCCGCTTAAGGTTTGGGAGCTGTTGTGAGGTGTGCGTGTCCGTGTGTGTGTGTGTGTGTGTGTGTGTGTGTGTGTGTGTGTGTGTGTGTGTGCCAGTTTTAACGCCCGACTGATTCTTATTCTTCTCTCTCTCCCCCTGTTGCCTTTATCCTGCTGAACCAAACTGCCACCACAGTTTAGTGTCTGATAGTGGCGTGTGTGTGTGTGTGTGTGTGTGTGTGTGTGTGTGCAGTTGTTTGATTGCTCGTGAAACATATTTTACGGCGCCACAGCCGTCCAAAGGTCACTGCTCATCGTGTGTATGTGTTGCAGTTTATCCATCACGCTGGCGGATATAAAGTCCTGTCACATGACATCTACATCTATATAGATGGATGTACTGTATTGATTGGGAAAATTGGGAAACTCTGCTATGCCGACATTTGTCGTTGCCATTTCCTGCTTTTTCTCGCCTCGCTTAACCAACGACTTCCCCCTCGTCCTCCAGTCCATGGCCTCGTCGGCGGACGACGACAAGTCCCAGCTCTCCGTGGGGCCCGAGAGCCCCGCGGGGGAGGCGGGGGAGGAGGGCTCCGAGGTTGACGGACAGGCGGTGCGGTGCAAGGCTGCGCCCCTCCCCACGCCGGAGGAGAAGATGAGGCAGACGGCCAAGGCCGTGCCCACGGACATCGTTCCCATCAACATCACAGGTAGCAGCAGCCACTTGCTGATGACTTCTGTTTTGTATTTTTAAACCCTAAGTGGCTGAAAGGATGCAGACAGACGACTGTGTCCAGTCACCCACTGAGGATGCAAATCCTTCTGTTGGTCACTCGGGCTTCTGGTCTATATTCTCCACCAGTGGGACCGCCCACTGTTATTCTGTATGTATGTGTGTGTGCGTGTGTGTGTGTGTGTGAGAATCCTCTGACAGCTGATGGGAGGGTGAAGCTCCTCGCTGACTTTATGTCAGATCCCGCTGCGTTTGACAGATGAACGCTCGTCCGCAGCAAAACGTGCCAGTGTCGCATCGCATCCCCCCCCAGTGCAAGGCCCCTCACAAAGCCACACACACACACACACACACACACACACACACAGGCTATACCACCCAGTGTAGCAGTGGGCTGTGACAAATGTCTGGCGTTCATCTAATATTTCAAAACTCCGTCTCTTAAAATCTAAATAGAAGGAAGTCTTGGCATCACGTGGGAGGAGTAATTCCAGGCCACGCCCACTTTGAAAAAAAGCGTGAGAGTGATAAACGTCGTCGTCAAGGCCGGTGTTACCGCGACGGCGTCGTCCCCGACGCTCTGAAGCAGTTCTTAACACCGTTTTTACTCAAATCACCGGCGACTTCATCTCCTGCCAATTTGGATTAGCCCGAGAAGAGAAGGAGTAAACACACACACACACACACACGCACACACAGAGCGACTGACACACTCCCAGGGTGTTTATCCGTGGCTGGGAGGGGGAGTGTGAGCGACACTATCTGCCCTCATATCAATATGTGTTCCCTGCTGCAGGCCTGCAGCCTGTCAGCAGCCAGCCAGAGCTCTTCTTGCAGAGATATATTGCTCCTTTCCCAGCATAACTAGAGGGAAGAGGAGGTGATATTGAGGAAAATGATGACTGCGTGTGTGTCTGTGTGCGTGCGCGTGTGTGCGTTTGAGATAAGAGCATGCCCACAATATCTGATATATCTCACCAGAATGTTTGCACTTAAGTTGCATTTATTCTAAGAAAAAAAAGCCATCAGCCAAAACCTTTTGATCTATTTTATTCATTAAGTTTTGGTAAATAATCGGGGGGAGGGGGGGACAGAATTGGGTAAATTAATAAGGTGCTTTGGCTGATGGATGTTGAAGGGTCCCATTTTTCTCACTAAAATGTAATCACAACTGGCATGTGCTAATGGTCCCATTTTCATTTTCTGTCTAATTTTTCATTCCCAACTTCAGTGGTCCATCCTCATGAGATTAATTATGAGGAGTTTATTAAAGAGTTTTCAGTGTCTTCTGTGACATCACAAAGGGGTAGAGACATCTTTTCTCATTGGTTAGGTTAATTTTTCACCGTATGGGACTTTTAGCTACATTCCTTTTGAGGATTTTATCTTCTACCCTCAGAAATGGGGGTTCAGAAAATATCTGAACTGACCCTTTTTTGTTTGCCTTTATTTTATTTTTTTTGGGGGGGGTGGGGGTGGGCTTGCATGTGTCTCTTTAAATTAATGCATGTGACAGAGTGTGTTCTGTTCTAACCAAGCGACCGCGTGTTTGCCTGTGTGTCTGCCTGCCTCGCTCTCGCCCTCCCGGCCACCAGGGGCAGTGTTTGACCGACAGGCGAGCGTCCGGCGCTCCCTCATTAACACTGACACCGTGTCCCGCCGGCCCAAGAAGGTCAAACGCAGAAAGACAATATCAGGGCTGCCTGACAACATCAACCTGGAGCTAGGTATGGTTCACTGTGGCGCGTCACGTCGCCCCCTGCTGTCCACAGACCTGTACCAACACTCTGGAACAAGCACTACCCCCTCTTCTCCCTTCCGCCGCCTTTTGTTTCCAATCTAACCTAACTTTAAAAAAAAAACAACAACTCTGAACAGTAACTATATTAAGAAACAAACTAAAGGTCCTTTCAAACCGGGGGCGAATTTGCAAGTCTCCCTCTTATCATGATGTTCACAACATCATGATAAGAGGGAGACATTGACCTGTGCTGCTCCACAGTGTTGGATCAAGGCCCCTGGAGATGTTCACTCTCTCCTTCATGTTCCTCTACTCATCACTCTTCAACTGCACCCACATCCAGCAACAAGTTCTCAAACCCTGGCACTTCTTCTTTTTTTTTCTTCTTCCCTTTCTGCCTTTTTTTCTCCGTCCGCCTTCCACGAAAATGCCGCTTAATCGTCTTTTGTCGGAGTTTGACAATGTGTCGCACGCCAGTCAATTGCGACGCTCTGCCGCCGTGTCGCGCTTCTTAATCCTGCGCCGGGTTACATTTTCCTGCGTCTGCGAAATGTGCGTGTTTTAATTGTCCGTCCCAGTCTTAATCCGGCGGCTGTATGTATAATCTCGCTGTGTATGCTCAGCCAGATTATAAATACAACTGGTACCGGCGACAAGGACCATTAGAACCGGATGCTTCTGCGAATGTTGCTCCCGTAAATTTGAGTCACAACATTGGACGATATTTAATAAATATTGCGATATTTGTGAGTCAGATCTCAGGGTTTATTTTGCCTCTCTTCCCTGTTTGAATCACAGCGTGACTGTTGAGGGAGCGCTAAGCCCGCTAAGCTGACACCATGCCCCGGCGACACTGTTTATTTACATGTCTGTCGGGAAGCGGCGGCGTGACATTTCCCTGAGCGATAAGATGGCCACGGCCGATCAGGAAGAGAGGAGCTTAAAAGTCCGGCTGTCGGGTTTCCTGTTGATTACTGGTGCGGGGTAATTGTCCCGCTGCCTCGCTGCTGCTCATTGCTGCTGCTCCTCGCTGCTGCTGCCTGCTAATGTCGACCTGCAGCTTAATCTATCACAGCGGCAGCAGCAGCAGCAGCCGAGCTGTCACTCGACGCAGGATGAGACTGTAGTTGCGTAGTTTAGAGAGAGAGAGACGAAGAGAGAAGGACGCAGCGTTTTTGCAATTTTGGGTTGGTGGGGCGTCATGAGGACTCACTAGACGTCCCGTCTGGTCCCGACTCCTTCTTCACATTGTGTGTTTACTAGCTGGTATGTTGTGCGTCTGTCTTTGTGACGTCCCCATTGCGTGTGTGTGTGTCCTTGTCTGTGTGCCAACCTGCGTTTTTATGTTGTTGTTGTTGTTGTTGTTGTTTTCTGCTCCTGTGCAGCTGCTAGTGTGTAGTGAGATGCATGCACCTGCAACTGCTGCCTTCATGTCATGTGTTGTAGGTTTCAATGTCATGTCAGATGTGAGCAGTCGCTGCTCCTGCTGGACCCCTGCAGACCCCCGCTGGACCCCTGCAGACTCCCTCCTCTTCCTCCTCCTTTTCCTCCTCTTCTTCCTCCTCCTCTTCCTCCTCCTGTTCCTTCTTTTCTTCCTCCTCCTCCTCTTCCTACTCTTCCTCGTCTTCTTCTTCCTCCTCCTCCTTCTCCTCCTGTTCCTTCTTTTCTTCCTCCTCCTCCTCTTCCTCCTCTTCCTCGTCTTCTTCTTCCTCCTCCTCCTTCTCCTCCTCTTCCTCCTCCTCGGTCCGACTGAGCCAAGAGGGTTTTTGTCCTCCGCCCTCCCTCGTTTCCTCTCCTCCTTAATGAACCAGACCAGGAGTTATTAAACGCTTGTGATTGGGTTACTGCAAATCAAATTAATCAGTGTGGCCACCGCATAATTGACAACCTCCCCCCCACACACACACACAGAGCAAGGGGCTAACAAAGTTACAGAGAGGAGGAGAGAAGGGCAGGATGGGCAAGGAAAAAAAAAGAGTCATTTTGAAGGCTTTTTGCATTGACTTCTTGTCTTTTATTTCTTCTCCCCAGCGCGAGGAGGACACAGCGGCGAGCTGCGGCCGCACTCCATGTTCCTGCCTGGCCAGTACTCCACGCTGGGCCGCGTCGGCAGCGTCAACTCCACGCTGCGGCGCCCGCTGCAGCAACACACCCGCGACTCCAGCTGCCAGACGGAGGAGGTGAAGGTGGTGCCGCCGTCGGTGCGGAGGATCCGGGCGCAGCGGGGGCAGGGCATCGCCGCGCAGATGGCGGGCGGCGTCTCCTCCTCCTCCTCCACCGGCAGCATCTCCCTCTGCAGCAGCGACGGCTCGGGCCTCCTGGCTCCGCCCCCTCACTCCCACCACCTCCACCTGCAGATGAACGGCGACCCGGCCCGCTTCCACAGCCTCCCCCGGCACGGCGCCCGGGTGTCGCTGAGCGCCGACCCCCTCTACTGCAGCACGCCCATCAAGGCGGAGGAGCGCAACGGTGGCGGCGCCCCCCACAGGCAGATCGGAAAACTGCAGGCGGACGAGACGGCGGTGCACATGCGGAGCGTCCCGCGGCAGACGGGCACGCTGCCCCGCCCCCGCTCGCAGGAGCTGAGGGCAGGGAGGTCTGCGGGGGGGTCCAGCAGCGACTTGGGGGGCGGCAGCGGTGGCCCGGCCTGCGTGGTCTCCCCGCACGCCTCCTACTGCACCTCCCTCATCCCCAACGCCACCCTGTCCAGCTCCTCGGAGGTCATCGCTCTCGGCCACTCCCCCTCCCCACCACACTCGGGCTACCCTAAGCCCCGCCCCCTCAGCCTGGCCGCCTCCTCCTCCAGCCCGGCGGGCTTCAGTCACAGCGCCACTTGCCCGGCCTTGGCCACGCCCTCTCAGAACGGCGGTGCGGCGGCGTCCACCGCCAGCGAGTCGAGCCACTCGGACGGCGGCAGCGCCCACAGCCGCAGCACGCTGGCGCCGCGCCCCTGCTGGCGCGCCGGAGGATCGCTGGCCGTACGACTCGTCGGCGGCCCCCCGCAGCGGCGGCGCCCTGACCTCCAGCTGCTCCACCCCCTTCAACCAGCTGTACAGCAGCCTGGAGCTGTCGTCCAGGACCACCACCGACTCCAGCTCCGTCCACTCGCAGGACAACGACGGCTACTTCACCTCCATGCACCTGGACTCGGGCCTGCGCTCCCGCAGCAGCCGCACCGCCGGCGCCGCCACCCGCCACAGCATGTACGAGAGCCGCGAGATGTCCCAGCTGGAGGACTGCGGCAGCCTGTACAGCGACCGCTCGCTCTCCCGCAGCATCTCGCTGCGCAAGTCCAGGAAGCCGCCGCCGCCGCCGGCTCGCACCGACTCCCTGCGGAGGAAACCCGGCGCCAAGAAGCCCCTAGGGGCGGCGTGGGGCGCGGGCGCGGCCCGCCTCAACGAGTCCCTGATCGCGACCCTGCAGCAGAGCCTGCAGCTGGGCCTGAGGGGGGGGCGGGCCAAGGGGGCGTCGCCCTCCTCGCCCTCCCACAGCCCCAGCAGCGACTACGACGACCCCTGGGTGCTGCGCCGCGCAGCCACAGCAGCCTCAGCGCCCGGCAGCTCGTCGGCGCCGTCGCTGGCCATCGCTGGCGGTGGCGGCGTGTCCAACGCCTACTCGCTCTGCCTGGTCACGCCCGCCCACAGCGACACCAGCAGCCTGCGCTCCGACTACGCCGACTCATGGGCCTACTGCATGGACTCGCCCGGTGGTCACGCCCACCAGGGGGCAGCCACGACCCTCGGCCACCACCAGGGGGAGCTGCAGAGCGGCGAAGAGCTCAGCCAGCCACAGAAAGCACTGGCGGCAGGTTCTGCGGACGGGACGGCGGCTGCCCCCCTGCCCAAGACCTCGCAGTCGTCCCCGGACCGGGTGCACCGGTTGACCTCGCCCTCCAGCGGCTACTCCAGCCAGTCCAACACGCCCACCGCCGGCACGCCGGTGCCCTCGGCGCTGCGCTCGGCCTCGCCCTCGGCGGCCGGCCGGCCCAAACCCAGAGTCCCCGAGAGGAAGTCGTCGCTGCTGTCGTCCGTCTCCGTCTCCTCCTCCTCCACCTCGCTCTCCTCCAACACCTCCGACTCCACCCGCAGCTGCGGACCCCGGGCCCCCCCCCCCGCCTCTGCCCCTCCTCCCCCCCACCACCATCTCCTCGGCTCCTGGAACTCCTCTCAGCCCGCCTCCTCCCTCCCCCTCCCTCCCGCCCTCATCTTCCACCCCGCCTCCTTCTCTGGCTCCGCCCCCCGCCAGCTCCGCCTCCCGGAGTTCCCCCCACCCCCGTCGCCCGACCTATTAATCCCCTCCAGCTCGTCCTTCAACGGGAGCTTCAGCCCTCCTCCTCCACCTCCCCCACCACCCGTGTCTTCTCTCCTCGCCCCTCCTCCCCCTCCACCTCCCCCGCTGCCCCTCCTCAACGGGCCTTCCTTGCCGCTGTCATTCACCAGACCGCCGTCGGGCGGCGCCAAACCGGCCCCTCCTAGCAGCCTGGCTAAGGCGGCGAAGCCCCTCATCACGCCGTTCGCTCTGCAGAGCGTCCAGCTGCGCTCAGTGAGGCGGCCGGAGAAGGAGAGTCAAGACATCAGTGAAGAAGAGGAGACAGGAGTGGGAGGGGTCGGAGGGGTGGACCTCCTTCAGGGTCTGACCCCCCACACCATGAACCATCGGAACGGCTCCCCAGAAGAAGAAGATGTAGTAGGAGGAGGAAAAGAAGAAGGACCTCCTCACTGCTCCATCATCTCATCATCTCAAGACAAGTCGTCCTTCAACCACGTCGCCGACGACCTTCCCATCATCGTCAACGGGAACGCCGAGGTCCAGAGCTTCTCCTCCTGCAACGGACACCAGGAGGAGGGTGAAGGCCGGGAGTCGTCGCCCGAACTCCAGCGGAGCCCGAGGAGTTCTCCCACCAAGCAGAAACCACCAGTGGTCTCCAAGAAGCCCCACATGTCCTCCCTGCCGCCGTACAGCCCGCGGAAGCTCAACGGGAGAGTCGCATCTCTGGAGGAGGAGTTTAGGAGGTCCTCAGAGAAGATTCCCTACCATGAGGAGGAGTTTAGAAGGTCATCGGAGAAGGTTCTGTCCCAGGAGGAGGAGCTCAGCAGGCCTTCAGAGAAGATTCCCTACCATGAGGAGGACTTTACAAGGCCTTCAGAAGGTTTCCTACCAGGCAGAGGAGTCCAGCAGACCTTCAGAGGTCGACTCTCCGACCAAACTGAGATTGAGCAACTGGACAGAAGATGTTCAGACGGAGACGCTGAAGGCCTCGTCCAGCCCGGACCAGGAGGTCTGCACCAACGGAGACACTCATGAAGACGAAGACGAAGATGAAGATGAAGATGACGAGGACGAGGACGAGGCTGAAGACGCATCCAGTTGCACCAGCGAGTCCACCGACTCCAAGGAGGACGAAGCCGGTGAGTCTCAACTCCACTGTGTTTTTATTTCTACTGTGACCGGATGGAAAGTGAAGCAGAATGAAGCTTCTGATCCTGTCGGTTCAGAAAGAAAGAAGAACCCTCGGGCTCTGCGTGGGAGTTGATCCTGTTAGCAGCGGCCGAGTCTTCAGCCCTCAGAAGTGTTCGAGGAGCCGCTCGCATGTTTGAGGAGCTTTAAAAGGTTTTTTAAGAAGTGTGAAAACGGTTTGAGAGAGAGAGAGAGAGAGAGAGAGAGAGAGAGACTCTCTCTCTCTCTCTCTCTCTCTCTCTCTCTCTCTCTCTCTCCCGCTACTTGTAACTCTGTTTCTCTCTGTCCTCGCCACGCACCTTCAACTCCCCCTGCCCCTCCCCCCCACACTATCCTCCTTTACAAACATCTTTTAAAAAAAAACAAAAAACTGCGATCCTCTTATCCCTCCTCCCTCCTTTCTCCCTCCCTCTCTCTCTCTCTCTCTCTCTCTCTCTCTCTCTCTCCGAGGTAAAGCAAGCCAGTTGGGGGGGGAGGGGCTGCGCGGGCTATCAGAGAGGGGAGGGGACAAGATGGGGGAGGGGGATAAAGGGGGAGGGGCCAGCGGAGAGGGCTCTCTCTCTCTCTCTCTCTGGCGGCTCAGACAGTCAGAGGCGAGCGAGCGAGAGAGCGGTGAGGAGGAGAGAGAGAGGATGTAAGACTCAGTGGCGGGACAGGTTGATCTGTGTGTATGTGTGTGTGTCTCTCTCTCTCCTCGCTCTAATCTCCCTCTCTCTCTCCCTCCAGGTGAGGTCTTCCACTCGCCCCCCCCGGTCAACGGGCTCCCAGTGCAGCAGAAGATGGTGACCCCGACCTCCTCCAGCCGGGCCCGGACCACCGAGGACCTGTTTGCCGCCATTCACAGGTACCGCCACCCAGAACCCCCCCATCCCATCCCATCTCATCTCCACCTGCTTCGTCTCCGAGTCAAACTCTTGCGTCTGTTTGTCTCTGTTGCTGCTGCTGTTGCTCTTTGCAGTTGTTTGTTTCTCCTCTCCACCTCCCCCCCTCCCTCCATCCTCCTCCCCTCCCCTCCCCCACTTCATCGCAGAGCATCTCATCATCCATCCCCCCTTTACATACACACACACACACACACACACACACACACCTCATAAAACACGTCACCCTGCACCCCCCCTTCTTCTCCTCCCTTTCAACCCTTCATTCAATTTCCTCCCCTCCTCCTCTTCCTGCTCCTCTCTTCTCCTCCTTCTCCTCTCTCTGTCTCCTCCTCTTTCTTCTTCTTCTCCTCCTCCTCCTCCTCACCTCTCCCATAACTTTTACACCAGTCTCTCTCTCTCTCTCTCTCTCTCTCTCTCTCTCATCCACATACGTTCTTGTCTGACACGATCGCGGAAAGTGGCTTCCCCTGTTCCGGACCAGACTGTGTGTGTGTGTGTGTGTGTGTGTGTGTGTGTGTGTGTGTGGCGTGACTATTCACATTAAGCGTCGCACACTCTCACACTGAGGAAGAAAGACAGAAAGACAGAAACAAGGCAGTTGTTTCATCCATTATTTAAATATTCGACACCCTGAGGTCTCAATCTAGGTTAGAGGCCACCAGAGAGTTTTTTTTGCTCTGTCTCTCTTTCATTCTGCGTGTCTCTCCTGACGTATATTGCATACGTGCTTCAAAGGCAAAGCAGCGCACATAAATTTCTCATGCGGCCGCCACTTTGCGCCTGGCGGTCACGTGCTGCTGCTGCTGCTGCTGCTGCTGTTCGACGTCACGGGATTTCTCATAACAGGATTTCACTGTGGGCCAGCTGCAGATTGTTGGTATATATATTTATGGTGTTCAGGACGGCTTTGTTGTGCAGTTCAGTGCAAAGTGAAGAACGCGTTGCTGTGGGTTTTCTATCCATCTATTACACAGATCGATCAGTTCCAATATTATTCCTTTTTTTTTTTTTTTGGCTCATTGTTTCATCCCAGACTCCAGTGGGGTAGTGGAGGAGTAGTTGGCTCATTTGCTTGTCCCAAAAAACTGCAAGAAAGCAACATGTTTAGCCCTCTGTTTGCTGCCTCCTCCAAATTCTGCCTTTTAGCTTCCTGTTACAACCGATGCCTTCATGGACCTTTCACACGTTTGCAAGGAGGATAAAAATCATGGCGGTCCTCAGCTGCTGAAGGAGCACCTGGCTGGTCGGGTTGGCATCTGCGCCCTTTGTGACATCACAGAGGGCCAGTTCCCAGGGCTGTTTGGGAAAAGGTCAGATGAATCCCAAACTCTCTCTGTTTGCTGGATGTTCTGGCTGTGTCTCAGCGGCGTCGCTCCACTTTCTCCTGAATGTCTGGTTTATTTATGACAATGAGATGTGGGATGCAGCCGCTGCTGCTGCTGCTGCTGCTGCTGCTGCTGCTGCTGCTGCTGCTGCTGCTCCAAGTAGGGTCTTGAAGTTGCAGAGAATTAATGTCAGTGTCAGACTGTACGTGCCACTCAGAAAAACCTTTGACCTTCTTCTTCTTCTTCTTCTTCTTCTTCTTCTTCTTCTTCTTCTCTCTTCTTCTTCTTCTTCTTCTTCTTCTTCTTCTTCTTCTTCTTCTCCTCCTTCTTCTTCTTCTTCTCCTTCTTCTAATCTTTCCAATACCTCCGTCTTTCACTCATTTCACTCTGTGGCCCAGCTGGAGCGCCTGCAGCTGCAGCAGCTCCACTCAGTGGTGGTGGAGGTGGTGGATGGGTTACTGGAGGGGAGTGAGACGTTCCAATTCCGCCTCCAGACAGAAAAAAAGATCAATCACCGCTCCTGGCTCCTGGCTCCTGGCTCCTGGCTCCTGGCTGAGCTGCCGCCTTGTTTTCCTCGGGAGCTGAACATTTTCTTTGGCTGCGACTCTTCATGTTTATTTGTGACTCTGACGGTGAAACATGAGTTGATTGTGGCCGACCGTCGTGGTTGGCTGAGCTCAGGTGTGCGAGCGTTAGCGTGCACGAACGCCTGTTTGAAGGGAGACACGGCCGGCGTCTTACGTAATGCTGTTGGGCTAATGTGCTGCTTTCAGAGGAAGAGGAGGAGAAAGAGGAGGAAGAGCAGGAGGAGGAGAGGGAGTGACGAAGGTTGAATTTAGGGCACAGAAAAGTTTATTTTCTTTCTTTTTGCACTCATTGGGAAACAGGAAGCAGAGTGAGAGTCTTCCTCTTCCTCCTGCTCTCTGCTCGACCTTCAGAAAGTATATTTCCTGCAGGTTATTTGTCTGGAATGGAAGACTCACCCCCCCCTCCTCCCCTCTTGATCTAATCTGAGGATTAAGGATTTTGTTGCAGAGCTTCCTCCTCCGCTGCTCCCTTCACTTTGACAATCAAACCACTGGCCTTCATCATCACTCCTCTGGAGTCTGCATGCATTGCATCACCCCTGTCCCGCCTCCTCCACCTCCTCCTCCCCCACCACCTCCTCCCCCTCCCCTCACCACCTCCTTCTCCCCCTCTCCTCCCTCCTCCTCCTTCCCTCTCCCCCTCCCTCCTCTCCCCCACCTCCTCCTCCTTCCTTCCTTCCCTCTACCACCTCTTCCTCCACCAAATCCTCCTCCTTCCCTGCTCCTCCTCTCCTCCTCCACCTCCTCCCCCACCACCACCTTCTCCACCTCCCCTCCTCCACCTCCTTCTCTTCCCTCTCTCCTCTCCTCCCCTCCTCCTTCCCTTCCTCCTCCTCCCTACCCTCCTCACCCTTCCTCCACCAAACCTCCTCCTCCTTCTCTTCCTTCTCCTCTACCACCTCTTCCTCCACCAAATCCTCCTCCTTCTCCTGCTCCTCCTCTCCTCCTCCACCACCTCTTCCCCCCTCTGCCTCCTCTTCCTCCTCCTCCTCTTCCTGGGCAGTGGGTGGTGTCTGTCCTGGCAGTGACTGGTGAGGACTCCACCCTCCTCTGGTTGTTAATTAGCGAGTGGTGTTTCTGACACGGCGTCTCGGCTACCTCTGGATTAGCTGCAGTAATCTGGCGGTGGCAGCCCCCAGGACGGCAGATTAATAAAGTCCTGCGCTGCTCCTCGCCGCCTCTAATCCGCAGCTCCATTCCGGCCTCGCTGCTTCGCTGCTGGTTGTGTTTGTGTGAGGGTTCGGGCCGAGTCGCCGAGCCGCCACTGAGCCTGCGCCTCCCGCTGAGCGCCGGGCCGCTGACTGTCCCCACGTGATGAAAGCAGCTCCGGGCTCCACTCCCACTTTTTCCGTGTTTTCCTTTCATTTGGTTCTGTGTCGCATCTGAAGTGACTTCCTGCAGAGTTGCAGCGTTGGCAGCGCGAAGGAGGGAAAAAAAAAAACCTCGTTCTTCAATTAAAAAAAGAATTTCATTTGCCTCCCTTTTTAATCGAGCAGCCGCGCTCCTCTTCTTCCTCTTCCTCTTCTTCTTTTTTCCCCTTTTTTTCTCGTGCTTGCCAGGGGCCATTCTGACATATGGCAAATTTGGGACAAAGATTTGCGCAGTCAGCGCCAAGTGTCTTAAGAGTAAATCTGCGTTTCCTTTCTGGAGTAAAAACAGCTCCAACATTCCGCAACTGGGTTAAGCTGCCCGGATGCATTCGATCCCATACGGTCGCAGCCAATTAGTGGATTTAAAGATCTTGTTTTCGGAAACAAGAACAAGAAAAAAAGAAAAACAACAAGATCTGAAGCAGTGCTGGAGGAGGAGGGAAGGTTTTTTGATAATTAAATGAGTTCCGGCGGTGTTTGGATCTGGAAGTGGGTACAATATGGAAGCTTTAATCTCACCGTTTCTTTAGAAGAAACTGCAGCCACCATCCTTCCTCCCTCACCTTACATTCCCTTCATCACCTTTTTCTTCTCTTTTTCTTATAGTTTTAATTGAAGTAAACCAAACCGTACGATCAATTATCCTTTATTAATGTAAATTATCAATGTACTCTCTTAAATAAAATGTGCATTTAGGCAGCTACATTTGGATTAATTGATTGATTGATTGATTGATTGATGGATTGATTAATTGATGGATTGATTGATTGATTTCTGATTTTAACCAACCTCTCTGTGTCTTTGGCAGGTCAAAGCGTAAGGTCCTGGGCCGCCGGGAGTCGGAGGAGGACAAGGCCCGGGGTGGGACCCAGCAGCAGTCTCCGCCCTCCACCCCCTCCACCCCCTCCACCCCCACCACCCCACCACCCCCACGGCGACCAGCCCGGCGGGGGTCGGGGGGTCCGGCACGTCGTCACTGCCCCGCCAGTCGGGCTCCATCCAGCGGAACCTGCGCAAGTCGTCCACCAGCAGCGACACCTTCAAGGCTCTGCTGCTGAAGAAGGGCAGCCGCTCGGAGAACAGCTTCCGCATGTCGGCGGCCGAGATGCTGCGCTCCACCGACCCCCGCTTCCAGAGGACGCGCTCCGAGTCGGAGCTGGAGACCTCGCCCTCCTCGCCCGCCGCCCCCCTCAGCCCGCTGGCCTCGCCGGGCCGCGGCAAGAGGTCGGCGGAGGAGTGGAACCGCTACGAGTCCTTCTCGCCCTCCTCCTCGCCCTCCTCCTCACCCTCCGCCTCCTCCTCTTATTCCTACTACTCGGCGGGCGGCTTCCGGTACGGGCGCTCGCGCACGCCGCCCTCGGCCGCCAGCAGCAAGTACAACGCCCGCAGCCGCATCCTCAGCAGCCCCATGACTGTCATCTGCGAGCGCGAGGGCGAGCTGGCCGAGGGCGAGGGCGAGCTGGCCGAACTCAGAGACTCCAACGGCACTTTAACGGAACTGGGCGACCGGTAGGAAGGAAAAGAAAAGGTGGAGAAAAAAAAAAAGCTGGACCTGCTCAGCGCCTCCTACTGGAGGAGCAGAAATCAGAGACGTGTGACGTTCAGGTGCAGCAGCAGCAGCCGCCTCCTCCAGAAAGACACGGATCAGGTTCCAGACTGGTTCCGGAGCAGCTTCCCCCTCAAGACTCCTGTGATTCCCAGTCTGTGTGTCTTTGTTTGGTTTTTTTCGAGGACTTCCTGGTGTTGGTGTTCATTCTTTCCTCATTTGTTGTACTTGTTTTTGTTCTTCCCCCTCTTCGTCCCAACATGAATTCTACTGTAACATGCGGGAAACCCAGCAGCTTCTTTTAGAACCCGAAGAAGAAGACGGAAAACTGAGGCGCGTTTAAGGAACTCCGATGTTGCGAGGCGTTTGCTGACCTTTGTGGTGATGCTTTTGCAGTTCGGGGAAGTCGTGCGAGAGCACCGCCAGTCACGATGTCGTGGTGGTGGGCGTGGTGGTGGGCGGTCGGTGGTTCCGCTCGGCCCGACAGCGACGACTCTCGACGGCTTTTGCAACGTTTGCCTTCGGCTTTTCGCTTCGGTGGCGGTTGCTTCGTTTGCAGAGCTGCAGTGTTCACGGGTCCAGAGGAAGTGCAGAGGGCTTGGTGCTGCCACCTAGTGGGTGGGTCGACATGGGTTCAACCCAAAACAGAAATGTAGTTCTATGAAAACGATGATAAAAAACCTCTACAGAATGATTTTCATTTTTTTTTTAGTTCAGAGATTTTTCCACTGTGCATAGCTGTTTTATCTTTCTTAAAAGTATGTTTTAAAGACTGTTATGATTAAAAAAACAACAACAACAACAACAACAAGAGATGTCAAGACTTTTGTTTGGTAGTTAGCGTGAGCCTTTAAATGTCAAGCCAAGAAATAACTCTTAGACGGGTGGATGGGTGCTTGTGGTGGTCCTGTTGGTTACCAAAGAGTTGGGAGAGGAGCGGCGGATGTGACAACAATCATCAGGGAGATTGTGACCCGACACCCGTGCGTGCGTCGTGCGTGCGTGCGTGCGCGCGCTCGGTCCAGCTGTTGCAGAGTTTGCAGAGACCATGCAGGACCTTTCAAAGGCAGATATTGATTTTTGAGGGTTAATGCCGTTAACCCTCTCCGGCTAAGTTGATCTTTTTGCAGTAACGTGGTTTTGTAATATGGAAAAACAAAAAACAGAGTGAGGAATTTTAAGTAACATTTTGAATCATTTTCAGAGAGACTTTGTACATTTTTTTTTTTAGAGCCCTGTGTTTGTCGGATGGGAGCGGTTTTCTGTTTCTTTTCCTTTTCTTAGATTATTTATTTTCACACAGCAGGACCCCCATCAAATGCAATCACACAGCAACATTCTCCACAGCGGGCCACTCCTCTGCAGCTGAAGGTGCTTCAGAAGAATGCGGCCGTGTGACTGCACAACCTCCCTGCGGTTTAATCACCTGTAACCAAAGCGTCTCCTCCTATTGCCCTTACCGCACCACGATTGAGACCTAGCAACTCCTCCCACCCCCCCCCCAGCTCTGGGATTTTTTTTTTTTCATGACGAAGTGTCTCAATCAGAAAGAAACATTTAAAAAATGCTGATGATAGAAGTGGCCAGGTGTTGTAGAGTGGAGCTAAAGTCAGTCTGTGTAATAAAAAAACAAGGTGATCTTTAAAGAGCACGTCTCAATGTGGTTATTTCCAGTGTGTGTGTGTGTGATGGAAGATTCACGACCATCTGCCCGGCCAGCAGCATCCCAAATCTCCTCCTCATTAGCGCCGTCGCCATGGCGCCCACTGTCGTCCTGTCGTCTGGAAGCCTCCAGAGGCCATCGCTCACCCCTCTGCCTGCTCTCCTTCCGTCCCGCCCCCCCTCCCCCCCACAGGGTCATCACTCACGTCCCCCTATCTGGACACCCGGTAACAGACTGACTGACTCACTCAGACTACGTGGGACCACCGCTGCGAGTCTCAGGGCTGAAGGCTGCAGTATTTTGCAGTGTCCACGGCCAGTTTTCCCCCTGGACGCAGCCACAGTCGACCTCCTGGGGGAGGCGATGAAGTCATCCGTCCGTTTGTCCTTCCCTTCCCGTCCCCTGTCCCCGCTCTGCAGATTTACCTGCTCTCTGACACTGTCCATCTGGCTGTCGGGACAGAAATCAATGCAAACTCCCATCGGCTGTAATCGCACTATTGACTTAGATTCTTCTCCAGGGCTCCAAGTCGATGCTCAGCGTGCAGTGTCGTTAGAGCTGTGGAACACAGCGATGATGATGATGATGATGCCTCTCGACTGATGTGAGTCTTTATGAATGGCTCTGATTGTTTAGCAGATACTTAGGGAGAAAAGGAAGTTAACTGCCATTCTTATGCACTCATGGAGGTGAGAAAGGCCCACTGAAATGGCCAGTGTTGCTAGATGTTTTTCCCCCCCTTCAAAGCCTAAGTGAAATATGTTTCTAAAGGTATTTAGTATTAAAAGTATAAATTGTGGCACAGTGGTTAGCGCTGCCGCAAGAAGGTTGTGGGTTCGATTCCGGGCCTGGGGCCTTTCTGTGTGGAGTTTGCATGTTCTCCCTGTGTCTGCGTGGGTTCTCTCCGGGTTCTCCGGCTTCCTCCCACACTCCAAAAACATGCATGTGAGGTCAATTGGACACTCTAAATTGTCCGTAGGTGTGCATGTGAGTGTGAAGCCCTAAGACAGCTGGGATAGGCTCCAGCAGACCCCTGGGACCCTGAGCTCAGGAAGAAGCAGGTATGGAAAATGACTGAATGAATGATTCAATTAACCACCACCCATCTCCTTGATTCTGATTGGTCCCAATCAGAATCGCGTAGGGTCTGGATTTTGGAGATCTCAGCTAAACAAGATGGTAAGATGTTTATATGCTGCTTCCTCCGTAACATGTAAATATCCTAAACATGTGTCCTCCACTCTTCAAAATCAGCGTCAGCATATATCAGTGACGTCACGTTTACGTGGAAGTTGCTGGCAGCGCGTCTTCTCTCCCTCGTCGCTAGCTGTCTTGCTAAGCTAGCCGACATTTGACAATGTCAATTTCCTGGTTGCGGAGTACTTTATTCTGTCTCTCTGAGACCGACTCACAGTAATTAGAGAGCAGTAACAGTAACCATTTTAACCATAACACTTAAAACATGAAACCCGAAAAGTCTACATTCGTATTTTTGTTTGTTTGTTTTCGGCTGTGGCTCAGTTGGTAGCGATGGACTAACTATTTGCATTTCTCCAACCATTGTAATGACGTTATTGAGTTCACATTTATTATCTTGATCAGCGTGGACTAGAAATGGACGAAATCGCTTCGGCGTTTTTAGGGGATAATGACCGAGGACACAGGTGCATCTAATTAAGCCGATGATAGCCGCGTATCATCAAGTGGAGAGCGGTAGTGTTTTGGACGGTATATATCTTTTAGCACCCCTAGTGGACTGAAGAGGCCTCACACCCTAACGACGAAGACAGCTTTTCAGATATTGGCAATGTTTGAATTTGATGGCGGTTGAGTTGTTGTTGAACATGTTGTTGTCCACATCGGACTGGAGCAGGACAGATCTGTTAATTAGCTAAAAGTCTCCTGGTTAAAAAAAAAAGGGACATCTAAAGGCTAAAGGAGTGTGTGTGTGTGTCTCTCTCTCTCTCTCTCTCTCTCTCTCTCTCTCTCTCTCTCTGTGTGAGAGAGAGTGTGTGCGAGGGGAGAATTTAAAATGAAAAAGACTCCTTTTCTGCTGAGTGTCTGAACATGATCGGGACAAAGACCAGCGCTGCCAATAAAGTGAGAGACTCAGCAGATGTGAGGAGGTGAGGACAAGGTGACACCTGAGATCAGCTGATAGAGGACAGTGTGAACAACAGACCATCGAGTATCTGGCGTTTGGCTTCCTGGG
Source organism: Thamnaconus septentrionalis (assembly GCA_009823395.1). Taxonomy (NCBI): domain Eukaryota; kingdom Metazoa; phylum Chordata; class Actinopteri; order Tetraodontiformes; family Monacanthidae; genus Thamnaconus; species Thamnaconus septentrionalis. The sequence goes on along the minus strand of CM020519.1, from coordinate 3,265,008 downwards.
TTCCACTTTAAGAACATCCTGCTACGAATCAGAGAACAACAACAATGGCTCTTTATGTAGTTTGAGCTTTATTTAAAATGAAGCTGACATTGAAAAAAGTGTTTTTAATGAAGATAAAATCATTTTATTTAAAAAGTGCTATGTTAGATTTAGCCATAAAAGTTTACAAAGTCTTAGATTAGAGTACACACTCACAATTGCACAGCTGCACGTCTATCTTTATATATGTGAATGTTGAGGACAGTGTTTATTCCCTTATAGCTGTAACATATAAATCAAGAAAGAAATCATCAAAAAGCACAAAATAAAAGCTGAATAAGGCATTTAATTTCCACCGAAGACACATTCCTGAGCTTTTCTCTTATCAAAACACCGTCAAAGACGCATCAAACTGGAACAAAAGTAAACAGACACACATATTTGGCATACATAGAGGAATTAGCGCCCTTGATTAGGCCTTCATAGTATTTTCCCTTTTCTCCCACAGCAGTAAAACCCCGTCAGCTGCTGCTAGTCGAGGAGTCGCTGCTACTGCTGCTGCTGCTGCTCGGGGAGGCTCCTGAGGACCCACACCTCGTTCCTGCGGTTGAAGAGCTTGAAGGGACTGTCGTAGCCGACGGCGTAGAACGGCTTGTCCACGAAGGGGACGCCGTCCCTCCTCAGCGACTCCATCAGCTTCTGCAGCTCCTCGCGCTTCGACTTCTCATTGGCGAAACCACCGTAGGTCCTGGGATACACACACACACACACACACACACACACACACACACACACACACACACACACACACACACACACACACACACACACACACACACACACACGGTATGGTTAGATAGATAAAGGACAAAATATCCCATGACTCCTGTGCGTTCGGCTACCTGACATAAACCGTCATCTCCTTCCGCTGCTCCACAAAGACGTCGGCGTTCTCCGGCTCGGGAGGGTTCTCCCGATGCTCCTCCGGCAGGTAGAAGGACACGGTGACGTCGGCCTCACCCGCAGGCTCCTCTGTGGGTTCCACGCGGCAGGTCACCGGCGTCGTCATGGCCACGCTGGTCTCTGGAAATTCACAGAGAAAACCAACAAGGGATGACGTCATCGTGTTCTGACGGGGCTTTTTTTTGTTTTGTGTTTTTTTTCCTCGACGGTAACTTTCAGCGATGCAACACAACCTCCGGTTTCTGCCGTTGGATCATGAATCAGCAGCGTGTGACATCTGAACAGGCGGTCGGCGTGTGCAGGGGGATTAAATGGCGTTTCACTATTTTGTCATGTGTCATCGCTCAGGCAGAAACTGCTGAGTCAGAGGGAAAGCAGCTGCTACTTCAAAGTGCTGAGCTCATGATAAAGTTTGCTTGCATCATACTGGATTTCTGCTCCTGCCTTGTTTTTATTCTTGTAGTTTTTCAGGTCAGGTCACAGTTCAGGTCAGATGAGAAACGCTTGTGCTGGGATCAATTTCTGATTAATTTGACAAGCCCTAAAAAATACTTTTTTAAAACGAAGTCTAATGTGGCGTTCACTGACTAGCGTCGGTGAAACTCACTGGATTTATTGGTGCCCTGAATGTAGTTGAAGAGCCGGCGGAAACCGGTAGACATGCATGGATCCCACTCCTTCCCGCTGACCGTGGTGCTCATGTACTTGGTGGCAGCGTAGGTGCGGACTTCGTAGTCTTGACCCTGCTGAATGGAAAAAAAATACATGTTTTTTTTGTTCAATTCCAGTTAAATGAATCCCTATAAAACGTATCCCGGCTTCAGTTCGAAAAATAAACAAGTATAATTGAGACACAATTTTATATTAGAAAATGTCAAACGACAAAAAAAAAAAAAAAAAAAATGTGGAGGACACTGAAAACTATTTTGTGCAATGATCAACCCACAGGTCATCTCGTGACAGCGTGATAAAATGATGTGAGCTGAGGAGCAAAGGTCAGTGCGGTCACCTGCTTGTCCTGAGTGGTGTATGGAGGACTCTGCAGCCCGGAGGAGAACAGAGCCTGGCCCACCGTCCTCAACATCACAGCGGTGGCAACAAGTGGCTTCAGCCTCTGCAAGGCAGCGAATGTCGCACAACATCAGAGATAAAAGATGTGACGTCAGACTTTACTATCCCTCGGCGTCGTTTAGTGAGATAACACATACATGTAATGATGGGGAGGAAACGTCTGACAGGCTGCTAAAGTGGAACATCAACGGCATCACGCTGGTTAGAAATTGTCTGCTAAAGTTTTGTTGGTTGGTTTTTTCACATGACCGCTTACGAAACGCATTTCGCAACGGCCACGTTAAAATATTCCAAACTAGTTGAGTGTTGCAAGAAAACCAAGTCAACTATTAAATGAAAACATTTAGCGTTAGCATCAATTAAAAACGAATTATATACAGAACATGTAATGACGTAATTACCTGAGACACAGGTTCAGTTCCGCGTTGTGTTTACGCTGCCCGATTTGCGACAATTGATCTGCGCATGCGCGCTCCTCTAATAGGCGGCTCTGTATCCGCCGGAAAGAAACTCCCAGAAAGTTCCACAATCCCAAACCTCTAAAATGAATAAACGCAATGCCGTTTTTATTATTATTATTATTTCTCTCTTTAGTTCTCACCGTGATGTCAACAAATATCACCATTAAAATCCAACGTATTATTAATACAAAAATTAAATAACGTTTATTCGGAGAATGGCGTTGGACTTGGCAGGAAAAGTTTCTCCGCACCTTAAAGTTATCACGGCAACAAAGCTCACCAGACAACACAATGACTCACTATCAGTTTAATTTATTTGCTACATTATTTACATCAAAAGTTCTGCTCACTAATCTGACGAGGGACAACAACAAAATGAAAAACAGTTTGCAACATTTCATACCACACACACAAGATAAGGCATTAACCGCATGAGGTGTTGGGATAGTCAACCTAACGGACGCCAACGGTTTGAGAAGACAAGGTTTGAAATGTGAAAAGCTGCCATATCTTCTGAGAGGAAAGGTCGAGTGGAGTTTGTCAAGCAGGGATTTGCTAGTTGCAAGTGTTATGTTGTACGTAGTGAAGGAAACGATGCATAGATTAGCATTTGAGTGCCAGGAAAGTAATGTCCTCATTACAGGATGCTCTCAATGAACAAGTAAATACACACGCACACACAGCAGTGACATGCAGCAGTGGTGGCAGCTTATGTCCCAATACCGTCCTTTATTGTAAACCTTCGAAATAGAACGACTGGCAGTAGAAAAGACAGACAGACAGACAGACACACAGAGTGGTGTGTAAAATGCCTCTTGCCAACAGTGGCTGAATTCAACGCGTATGAACATATGAACCCGCACACAATTTCTGATCATGTAAATAGTTCCATAAAGCAACACAAAAACACACAAAACTGTCGTGATCGAACCGATGTTAAAGTTACTTCACTGGTTGAGGAAAAGCAGGAACTGACAGTGTACTGAATATACTTTGTAGCTCGGATCCAAGACTGGACCAATTATTCATGTGAACAAGCACCCTTTCAAACTGCAAGAAAAAAAGAGTAAAAAAATAAAGAAATCTGAGCAGTAACTTTTTTTTTTCTTTTTTCTTTTTCTACAACTCTCTATCCTCCATGCACTGAATGTGCATTCTGTGTGTCGGGCTGACGCTGTTGCGGGTTGGTTGTGAGACTTTCAGGTCTGGTAATGGTGTTGGATGAAGGACAAAACGTCATCTTTGGACAGTTTCTCAGGGTCAACCCTGGTCTGAGAGTCATGGACGATGACGCCGTCCACCCAGGCCCAGAAGAGCCGCTCGGCGTGGCAGACGCTGGTGGTGGAGGGGGATTTAAAGCATAGGGTTAAATTATGTACAACCACGTCTGCAGAGATGGATTCACTCGATGTGATGAGAAAAGGTTGAAGACGTACTGGAAGGGAGCAGCGGAGCTGGGCGGCATCTCGTAGGTGGCTTCTTTCGTTTGCTTATTAAAGAAGAACTTCATCTTGGAGTTTTTACTGTAGGCCATCGTCCACGGCTCTGAGGGAATCAGGTGGAGACGCAGGTGTTGACTGTCCAAATTAGGGACCTTAACAACTAATCGATTATCGATTTATTTGTCGATTAAGAATTTAATCGTTTAAATTAAATTAGTTGCAAATAACTGAATGAACGTTTTTTTTTAATCAACAGGAAAACTACATCAGAGAATATTGAGTCCAACCGCGCCATCTAGTGGTGACATGATTCAGCACACATAGTCCCGGTGGGACACACGTGAACTCACCATTGACGGTCTTGATGATGTACAGGCCTGTGGGGAGAAAGTGTCGGTCGTCTCTTCCTGTGTAGGACAGACGTGGGACGCCTCCTGAGCTCTTCGTCACCTTCATTTCAAGTCTGATGAAAAACCCAAAACCAAAACAAGATCTGATCAATTTTTGTACGAAATGTGACGCAACATTACATACATGGTGACAAACATGAGCAACTGGTACCTGACAAAGATTTTCTCCATTTCCTCCAGCCTGTACACTTCCTTCACTCTGTTTGGAGGCAAAATATATTCATATTTGAAACTCACATACGAATGACTCATCTCTCTGATGTAAATACGAGCCTGCTGCACCGTCAGGTTACCTGATGGGGTTCATGTCTGGTCTGCTGGGTTTGGCCACCGCCTTCACAAACTTCTCCGCCATATTTATTCTGCGGTGAGGTGGGGGAAGAAGTTTTTTTTATGATGGAATTTTAATAGAATCGACTAAAAGCTGAAGAACGTTGACTGCAGGTGGCGCCGCTCTACCTTTGGTTGAAGTGTTTATCCCTGATGTCTGTGCCGTTCAGAATCAGCGCATCCATCACGTGGACGGCGTTTATTCTGCGCTGTGCTTTGCCCTAAAGACCAATGACACTGTTTGAACACACGTGGAAGCGACAAACTGTTTGGACTCACTTAGCAGAAACCTCCTCTATTCTAGCAGGTAAAAAAAGACAGGATAGACAAAACACAGAAGAAAGACAGGCTTGAGGTTTCTTCTGTCGACTCATGTGTGACCTCTCACCTCCCCCTTCAGCTCCTGGACCACCTCCACGCTGAGCAGCGTGTCTCTGGGCAACTCCAGCTTGAAGTTCTCCAGTTTCCTCCAGCGCAGCGGCATCTTCCCGTCCCAGGTGTAAATCTGAGATTTCTGCACGACGCAAACGGAGCAGATCGCAGTCAGTGAGCTTCTTGAACGACGCACCATTATCTGCATCCCCAGCCAAAACTCTTGAGGTTGAAATCTGGATCTCTTGGACTCACTCCCAGTGACAGGAGGAAGATCTGCTCGCCGCCTCCCACGATGCACCTGTGATCGAAGATGTGTCGCAGCTTCTCCAGCGTGGTGGAGTTGAGCGGCGTGAGTTTACAATTGAACGACTCCACGTCTACGTTCTGAGGTGCAACAGCACGTGAGAAAAGATATCACACACACACACACACACAACACATTAAACCAACACTGAGTTGAGAGAGTAAATGAATATTGAGTCTGGATTTATTCCTTGAGGGGTGATTTTCGCCAGAAAACTGACCTTAACAAGCTCGTGGAACTTGGACTTTGGGTCCGTGGAGGCCGGAGCGACTCTGGCCTTGTCAGGGACCTGCAAGGGGGAAAAAAAAAGAGTCCGTAAAGCCAAAACAACAAAGTTTACTTTACTTGACCAAACACTGAATTGTCAGATTTTACGCCTCACCCCCCACAGCTTCAGGCACTCCTTCCTAATGTCGGCTTGTCTCGGCTCTGAGAGGGCTCTGCAGAAACCAACAGCGTCACGTCATCATCGTGTTGCAACAGAGGTGGGTGCGCTGACTGAGCAAGAGGTGTTACTCACGGGTCCACAACGTAAGCATGGATCTTGGCCAAGGCTTTGATCTGGACTACACAGAGGCTGCAGGAAAAGTTTTTTTATTTGATTTATTTTTTTTGACGACATCAGTCACTCACTGCGTTTTACATTTAAAGAGAATCGAGTGTCTCTACCGCTCATTGGAGTTGACCATGAACTGGTAGAAGTCGGGGTCGTCCTTGATGATGCTCTGAGGAACCACCTCGATGACGTCCTTGTCGCTGTTCTTCAGCTGGTTCAGCTTCAGATTGACTCTGAACAAATATTCCCTGACGGCGTCGGAACCGGGTTTGAGAGCGCGACACACCACGTACCTGCGGAGGAAGTTGGCAGCAGAGAGGAAGGTCAGCGTTTTCACTCTTTTCAGCAATATCTGCAACATCTGAATTATTCTGGAGGTCTCTCCTCCTGCAGAGATCCTCCGCCTCACCTCTCGGAGTTGGCAGGCCTGCTGGTCACAGGCTTGAAGAGGGAGACCCGCTCAAAGCAGAGGTACAGCAGGTAGACCAGACCCACGCTGAAGGGAGTGAAGAGGTCAAAGGCCTTGCAGACAAAATGACCCCCTGTAGAGGTTAAAACATATTTTAAACAGATGAAACGTAAACAAACGGAGCGGTGAATGTAAAAATATTAAATTACAGAACAAAATCTCAGCTTTAAGGAGGAAAATGACTGATACACGTGTTCATCGTGAGGGGCCGACTCCTCACCTGTCCTGAGTGTAGAGAGGGCCGTGAGGAACTGGCAGAGCAGCAGCTGTTTGCTCAGGATCTCCTGGATGTTCTCCTGGCCTTCCACTGAGAAACCCTGCCAGAGACCAGGCCCATCAAACCAGATGACACACAACTCTGAAAATCCAGACAGATCATCTCATCCTGGTCGCAGCTTTCTATTCTTCTTACAGAAGAGTGACTGGGACTAACACGGAACTGCTCTCACCCCGTCGGCCATGAGGAAGTGCAGCCCTCTCTTCTCTGTGCTCTCCATGACAAAGTTGCGGAAGGCCGTCATGTTCTCTGGCCGGGTGATGTCTCCGTCGCCCTCCACTCCTCCCTCACCTGCAAACCCGCAAAGGTCAATCGTTTGAGTAAACGATCCATCAGTGTCTGGGGCGGCGATCATTTCCTGGGTTGAAGCTGTTGCCGTGCAGACCATAGTAGGGCTCAAACAGCTCGCTGGGGGCTGCGAAGAAGTCCTCCAGCTTGAAGTCGCAGGGTCCCTTCAGCGTCATGCCGAAGCCCTTGGCGTGCCAGCGCCTCTTCCACAGGATGTACTCGGAAAAGCCTCCGGGCCCCGCGCACACGTCGCCGAAGTAGAGGAGCTCGCCCATGCGGTCCTTCGTCACGGGGACCTGCACTCAAGACAGCGGTTGCAGCTTCAGCGGCTGTTCAACTGGGCCTGCGTGCGCCGAGCCAGCGAGAGTCCGAGCTTCTGAAGTGACTCACCCCTTGCGGGCTCTTTGGGTTGGTGAACATATTGTCGAAGCAGTGGTCAATGTTGGACATTTTCATAGCCGCCCTGAATACAGGAGACAAAAGGTTTGGTTTCTCTACGGCAAAGGTTCATAAAATACATCATAAGGGAATCTAGTTGTTGGATCTGTGAGGACTGACGGACCTGTTGAGGAAGATGCCTCCTCTGATCATCTCGTACGGGTTGGAGCGCGTCCGTGCTCTCCTCATCTCCTCGCCGTCCAGGCTATCAAACACTGTCTGAGGATCAAACCGGTCCAATGGTCAGATCGGCCTCGTTCATAATGTTCATCCACAATTAGATACACAAGGAAAATATACACAAAACCCTGAATTAAGATAAATGGGGGAATAAAATGAAACAAAGGCATATCTGACCTTGCACCTTAAGAGAGTGTGAAGCAGGTCTTCGGTACAATACTCTGTCTCATCCTCAATCTTCAGTTTTCTCTGCAAAAAAAAAAATCAATGATGATTAAAAAAAAAAAACGACTGTGGACATTCAAAATCCAGATTACGCCAAAGAGCAGGTCGAAGTCAACAGTCACTGTGTGAGTTTCGACAGTTACCTTTCCCAGCATCATCCACTCCTTCAGTTCATCCGAATCTGGCATCTCTGTGGTGCATTCAGGGAACCACTCAACCTTCTCCACTGCACTCGGCTGGACAAACAGGCGAGGACACAACCAGAGTTTTAAGATGCGTGTATGAGGAAATAGTTACTGGGTGTGAAGACAAAAAAACAACAACAACATCCTTCTGAAGAGTTCTTATTGGCTGATGTACCTCTGGTTCATCGCGCCAGTCCACGTTGAGCTCCCCCTGAAAGCCCTGCAGGGTGAGACCCAGACCCCGTCTGCCCCGCTGGGTCGAGGCCTCCACAATCTCTTTTCGGCCCTGACCAAACTTCCCCAGACCTTCTCCTTCACGAAAGCCCATCTTGGCCTGGAGGGTCACAGGTGAGAAGTGGTATTGAATTTTGACAGCAAAGCAACAAAGTACAGAATCTAAAACCTTTCACAAGAAAACAATTTCAAAATTTAAAAACTGAAACTTAAGCATCTCATGAATGTGATTTTCTTACCATGAGTCTCTGCGACACGCTGTTGTACATGGAGAAACTGGAGGCGGTTTGTTTGGCGTCACTGTCCTCCTGATCATCGGCTGAAGTTCTGGAGGAAAATCCCGGCCGATGATCATCCTGGTCGCTGAGGGAATCATTCTGGCTCGAGTCTGAAAAATCAAGAAAAATCACACGTAGAAACAGATGCTTCCAAAGGACACAACAACATATTTTCTCTCTTTGATTCTGTCTAAAACTATTCATGACATCAAATCATCTACCTTGTCTGGACAACTGCGACTCTTCATCTGAGCTGCTGTCTTCTTGAGCTCTCTTTGCCTCCTGCAGCGATGCAGACTCCGCCTCTAATCTTCTCTTCATTGTAGCTGATACAGAGGAGGGACACACACAGCGATTCATTTCTCAATATTAAAAATGTTTGGATAAAAGCAAGTGAGGTTGACATTAGAATGGAAATGAGCAGAGTAAGCAAGCAGCATGACTAGAGAGAAGCAATGAACTATAGCAAAAACACAAATCTGATGCCAACAACTGGAGTGATGGCAAGACTGGTTCAATTTCATTAAGCTTTGCATTTGATCAAAACCGACAATATGAGGCAATCTAACAGCACAGTGATGGAAATGTTTCTTTGTGGCACACGCAACTGTCTAGCACACGTGATTCTTATAGATGTTTTAATTATGCATACGACATACGTGTTCTCAGATCATTGTGGGTACAAGTTGTACCGTACAACTCTTTTGTTTAGTAACCTAGAACAATCTGTGTGGTTCGTAGTTATAGGAAAGTACGTATTCACTGCAACATGCAATATTTATGTCGCAATAGTAACCGTGTGAAGAAGCAGAAGACTTAAGAGTTATACGAGACACAGTTCAGATATATGAGAGTAAATGTCTGCAAAAGTAACTATTACCTTTGCTGTTATATCGTAGTTAGCAGCGACAAACTGTCATCCGTGGGTAAAGTCGGCCCATGCCACTCTCCGGAATTTTAATTTGGCTGAAAGACACAGCCAAATGATCTTAGCTGTGTACTGTTGTGTTTTCTGTAAAAACGAAACTGCGCAGCGGTAGCAACGTTAGCCCCTTCCAAGCTAAAGCAACCAGTAGTTTTACCGGCTCAGAAGAAAAACTTCTGTCTTCTGTGGTGAGACTGCAGCGAATAAACATTAATAACACATACGTTTCGTAATTTCCCCACTCAACTTTTTATTCGTAAGGACACGTTTTTGTAATAAATACGTTCTTTCGTAGTTGAGCCCGCGTTCTGAACAACCGAAACTCAGAAGGGCCTCCTTTTCGTGTCGACGCACAGTAATGACGTAGTAGATGGCGAGACTGCCTTTATTTCTGCCCGTTTTATATATATATATATATATATATATATATATATATATATATATATATATATATATATATATATATATATATATATATATATATATATTTTTTTTTTTATTTTTTTTTTTGATTGAGGAAAAATTACTAAACTGCTACAAGTATATGTTTGCACAAGTGCTTTACACTGCAATCACAGAGAACACAAAATAGATGCCAACAGAAAAATGCTAAAAGAAATTGAAAATTCACTTGAAGGACTTTTACAAATGATGCCTCACAGCATTGATATTTTCCTTGTTTCTAGAAATAACCGACAAAGCTTCTTAAAGTTAAGACAGTTCTTTAATTGCCCTGTTTTGTGTGCGTGATCATGTTGTTAGATTTTCCTCCCTAATCTGTGTTGCGCGTCAGCTACATTAGGGCTAATCTGTTGTTGGCATGAAGGGGGACCGCTGCCATGCATCTTCAAAACACGCACTATGCTTTTTTATTGTTCACCGTTGTGAATACATAGCCAATGTGTTGGTGTTGTTTTGTTGTTTTTGTTGTTTTTATGTTTTCCCCAACTGCATGCTGGGATAGACTACAGCTCCAACAAACCGAAAGAATAATGAACCTGTATAGGGCATACAACTGTGCTGTTACATATAAACAAATTATGCCTGTATACAATAGGCATCATCCGGTGCCCACTGTATACAGGCATATTCCATTCCAATTATCCATCCTTCTTCTTCTTCTTCTTCTTCTTCTTCAGCCGCATTATCCGGAGTCGGCTCTCGGGGGCAGCAGCCTAAGCAAAGATGCCCAGGACCTCCCTGGCCCCAGTCACCTCCTCCAGCGGGACCCCAAGGCGTTCCCAGGCCAGCCGGGAGACATAGTCCCTCCAGCGTGTCCTGGGTCTTCCCCGAGGCCTCCTACCGGTGGGACATGCCCGGAACACCTGCCCAGGGAGGCGTCCAGGATTATCCATCCATTTTTCCAATTATCCATCTAATTGTTCCTAATTGTTTAACAGTTTATCTTTGACCGACACGGACGTCAATGCTTTGTCATCCACTGATTTGGCTTTGCTTCCATTCCGCACATATGGACTTGTCTGACAGACATATTAACTCCATTTAGTGACTGCTAATCCTCCAGTGACACAGATGCACACTCACACGAAGACACAAACAAACACTGTCCAAGGCAGCGTCTTATGCAACACTGCCAAAGGCTTAAATACCACCTGTGGGAGCTGATCAACTCTGCATTTCAGCAGGGGGGGGCAGAGAGGACAGACACAGCGGAAAGCTGCTGCTGCTTCTGCTGGGGGAGATCTGAGCCGGGTGAGAGACACAGACGAGGCTGACGGAGAGGAACTGCCGCTGCCTGGCAGGAAGCCCTGAGTGCAAGTTGAGGAGGATCCACCGACAGTCTCAGCTGTGAAACACTGGAGAGAACAACAATGTTTTTCCGCATCCCTCGACTGACCCCTGGATATATCAGATACCTCCAGGTGAGTGAGATGCTTTTGGGTGGTTGTCCTTTTACTTGCCTGATTAGTCTCAACAAATTCCACAAAAGCCTCCAATAACAAACCAGAGTTGAGCTGCGGGGCCCTGGCAGGCACTGTGCATCCTCCTGCAACAACAAACGGAAAAATAGTGTCATTAATAACAGCAGACAGAGATGTCTTGAACATAACAACAGAGTAAATATCTGACTGCTGACTTGTTTTACATCAACTTGATTAATGACGACACATTTTCCAAATGACCAAATTTGTGTTTAATGGGACGTTCATTTCAATGCCAATTTCACTGATTAGTCACAGTGTGCACGGCTATAATTTTGTCTGTGTCATGGCAGGATTTTTACGGGTTCAACAGCCTGTCTTTGAATGGATTTGATTCTGATGCATAATCTCCCTGGGTTAGGTAAATACCTTCTAATTGGATCTGCTGAGGAGCAGAGCATGTTCTCATGGTCCCTTCGAGGTATCCCATAGGCTCCAATAAGTTGGATTAGGCAACCCTGAGAGTGACTAGTTATTAGTGTTTCAGTGTTTACCGCATAATGCTGTAGTCCATCATGAGTATTCTCAGGTTCATTTTAGCCTATTTTCACTGCTTGATAAATACCATGTGTGTTTTCTTTTTCCTAAGCGACAATCAAGTTTAGATTTATTGGAAAAAAATTCAAATGTAAAAGCAAAAAATGTTTACAAAAATAATTTTCAAGATTGACAAAAGAGACCTTTAGGCCACCATTGTGTCAGAAATAATCAAATATTTGAAGGGTCTTGGTTACGCTGGACAGCAACGTCAATAACTGCATCTGTATCTGACTTCAGGAGATATCTGGGATTGGCTGCTAATTCTCACATGGCCCCCAAGCTGTCAGATGGCTGACACTGTGTGACTCTTGTGGCTCAGTGCACACTGGCACATGTACAAAATGGACATAGCCGTGCGCCTCTTCCCCTATGGCAAGACCATGGCCGGGTTGAGGCAGGTGTGTGACCAGAGTCGCCTCTTTAAGGACTCCACGGCGGCCCGAGCCCAGAGGAAGGCCGCGGACGCGCTGCCACGCTTGCCGGTCCAGGCGGCTCATGCCGGCGGAGGTTGTGGCTGCTTCCTGGCTGGTGACTCCTGCCTTCTCTTTCAGACTCAGGCAGCCCAGACGGTGCTGCAGAGTCGGGAGGCACCCGTGATGTCGCGCATGGCCGTCCTGCTGGGACTCATGGGAATCGGAGTGTCCGGCTACAGCTCCCGCCAGCTCACGCTGCACTGCAAACCATCCAGCCGCCTCTTTAGATAAGGCCGCGGGAGAAGAGACAAGAAATACGGCCCGACTTTCAATATGTTCTGCACCCCAAATTGCACATTTGACCTTTTTCTGAAGGAAAAAAGGACGCTTAGTTGAGTCAGTGAGTTTTAAACTGTCTGATTGTTAGATTTTATAGTCATTTACTAAACCTAGACCAGTCTTTTACATTGTTCCCTTCTACTTTTATTGTTACGCTTAAGCCAAGGCTGGAAACGATGTTCCATATAACAAACTGTTTGTACCTGTACAGCAACTGGCCTGACTGACAGTTTAAAGGGAGGCCAGTCAGTTTAGCCGTTCTGTTTTTTCTCTGTGCATCCCTGCTGATTATGTCCACCACCCAGTTTGACTGTGTTGCGTTGAGATAAGAAGATTGTTGCCTTAAGGCTCCATTTGTTCAGTAAAATGTGAATTTTAAAATCTACTCTCCCCTTCAAAGCATCTTGCAGTTCTTAAATCCTTTCTCTTGTGACAAAATGTGATGGCAAAGGGCAGCTTTTGGATGTTTTTAATGGAGTTTGTGAAAGTAAATGTTGTGCCTTGTGTCATTTGATAGATTTCTAATGCATTTTTCTTTTCAAGTTTATTTTTAAATCAGCATTTGCTTTTGTGCTGGCTTTTCCCGTGATGTAACGATCAGCCCCCATGTCGCCACTCTTTTCAAAGAAAAGCCGGTGTTAGGACCTCTTGACCTGTTTTTTTTTCGGTGACATAATCAGAAGCAGCCTAAACTCAAAGAGAAAAGCCTTTATTTTAATTTTTCATTCTTGAATCTGGACTCGACGTTCATGAATGCCCCCCCCACTCCTCTCGTGCGGGGAGGCTAAATTCCACAGGATGCACAGAGAAAAAACACAATTAAAAAAAAAAAACTAAGGATAATGTGACTTTGTGACGTGAACGCTGTTTTTGCACTTTTGGTTTTTTTCCCTTGTCTACATACCTTGTACATGAACCTGTACATATGACGATGAAGATGCTGAAGGAGATTAGTAGAGCAGGACGCCGGGTGCTGCCAGCCTGTGTTGCGAGCTGGACTGGGTGACATCCGGCTGGATTGACGCCGGCCGCTGCTGATGCTGCGTTGCTTGGTGCCAGGCAGAGGAACCGGGTCGGCCAACCCGGACACGGCCTGAGCCAGCGTGTGAATCCACCTGGATGTCTCCCAGTTGCACACCACTGTCTAACAAGGTGGAAGTAGATGAATGACCGGTTTGGTCTCTTAACATAGATAAGACCCATTTTCGGGCTGTATATTTATTGTTTGTTTGTTTTTGTACGTAAAATAAGTCTCTGACAGCGTTACGAATGTAAAACGGACATGGAGCCGAACTGTAAATACAAGTGTGACTGTAACTAAACTGCACATGTAAAGAAAACAATGTTTTGCTGTGTCGAGGATTAGCAAAGTGCAGTCGTGTCTATTGATGGAATCGGCTGCAGAGGATCAGCATTAACGGGTCACAAGGTGCGCGCGGTGACACGATGATCCCTCGCCTATCCTCTTACCGTCGCTGTCTTTTTAGACCACCTTCAGCGAGGTCACTCACCTTGAAATGGAGACCTGATGTGGAAAAACTCGTGACTGTGTATGTTTCACGCACTGGTTTCAAATAAAAGAAGCTATTTCAGAGACGACCTTCTTGGTGTTCTTGGTCTCCATCCTCCTGATTCGGCCTGGTTTGGTGTTCCTCCTCTCTCTAACACAAAGACAAGTGATGGAGTAAAATTCTCAGGGAGTTTTATCTTTTATACTTCATTGCTGAGATAAACATGCAAAAATAGGAGAGGATAAAAACACAAAAATGCATTCTGTGGGTCATCCTTTCACAGCTATGGTGAGGAGATATGAAGCATTAAGAAACAACAAAGAAACAAATATTCATAGTGTTTCATAAAAACGTTTTACAAAAAAAAACCCCAAAAACTCATTTACACACTAGAGGTCAGTATAGATCTGTTTTCACTGAGGCAACAGTGATCTGTTCAACTTCATTAATTCACAGAGGCGTGCCAAGTACACACTAACTTTTTTTTTGCATTAACAAAGCAGCTACTTTTACCTCATGGGTTTGTGTTCTACATATCCAAAAAAAAAAGGAAAGATATTTATCTAATATATCTCAAAGTCACTCTGCCCCTCAGTTACCTCCAGTTCTGACCCACTTCCTCTTCACCTAAGCTGCTTTGGAAACCAGCCCAGCCAGTCAGGGGTTCCAGCTCTTGGTGGACACCTGAAATCATGGGGGGAGTCAGGGGCTTTTTGGGAAGAGAGAAGAGAGGAGAGACCTTTCCTCTTTTTTTCCCCTCTTTTTAAATCAGGTTTCCAGCCTCAGGGAGGAGAGGTGCCACCACTACAGGACGGACTCAGTGTCTTACCTTCCAGCTTCACTCACTCACCAAGTTCACACACACACACAGAGGTGCATTGTGGGTTGGTTTCAGTGGCTTCTCCTCAGGAGGCTCCTGTTACCGTCTCTCCCAGACGGCAACAAAGAGGCGAATGTCTCTGCGAGAGCAGGAGACACGCTTGAGAAGGAGCGAGGGACCGATCCAGGATGTTACAACTTCAAAGACTCGCAGCCTCACACACTGGCAGGGATGGGAAAGCCATCAAAGGCCAAGGCTGGAGGAAGCACTGGTCCACCTTCACATCACAGCAACCTGTTAGGATCAGTCTGAAGCTGCCTTAGAAATACTACTAAGCTGCTACTACTTTAATATTTGTCTTGCAGGCCTGCAAGACAAATATTAAAATAAGTAGGGCAAGAAAACACTGACTGTGTCAACATCACTCAGTGGCTTCCTTGGAAATGATGCAGAAAATTCCCAGAGTTTTGAAAGTTGACGGCTCAGCCGGAGGTGACGCTGTGGCAATAGGAACAGAGACATTGTCCTCGCGTGTCACTCAAACCTCCACAATGGTGGTGAGTTGAGTTCCGAGTACAAGCCCCCAAAAATGTGGTAGTGCGTGCATCTCATGTCACCAGCCCTGAGGCAAAACTTGCTGCCTATAAACTTTCTGTTGGCTAAGGGTGGAGATTCTGTACTTGGACCTCGACTGCAGAGATGATTGGAGGGACACGGTCATATCTAAGACTGCAGTTTTTGAGAATGAGGTCCAAAAAATGCCTCAGTATTAGCTTGAAAGGCAGAAAAAAATACATGGGACTCTTGAAGAGAAGAAAGAACTTTATGCCAAAGCAGATGTGACCTGAGTGCACTGAGGACTCACCACTGTACATGCTATAAATGCTAAACCGTTAGCCGCTCCTCCGCTTGACCCCAAATAGACAAGTGCGTTGTTCTGAATTGCCCGCAATCTCATTACTGACATTCAAGTGCACTGACGCTCAACCGTGACACAGCACCAGTCTATTCTTGAGCCGAGTGGATCCGCCTGCGTGTGTCCGCAGTGATGCAGCACTTTTGTCCTGCTTTTAAAAGGCTTTTCCTTATCCGAGGAAGAGCTTAGCCTCGTTTTAAACGCCTTCCCAGAGCTCTTTACAGCTGCTCCTGCAGACCCTCCGCAACCCCGACATCAAAGCTAAAGATACACACATGCACGGACTTGACGTGCACGGTAGAATTAGCTAAAGATCTAGTCAGTATTCTATTGTCAATACATAGTAAAGTTATGGGTCTCCAATTTTTTTATTGAGCGTTTTGCACTTGTTTTAGAAGAGAAGAAGAATCTAACTTTTTCAGAATCTGATTTTTACTTCACACTTTTGGTTATGAGAAAGTCACTCCTTTCAGGCCACCGGATTATATATTATATGTATATATTGAAGAATTTCCACACTTCATACACTTGCCTTGCCTTGCGCCTTGCTGACAGTGTGATTTATAGAAGGCCCTATCCAGTCATTGTCCCGGACACGTGCTGTTCCCTCCACTCAGCAGAGTCTCCTAGGATCGCGGCTGGACGTGGCCCCTGTGAACATAATTAAAGCTCTAATCTCCGGTCCGGGATAACAGGTTGACACCAGAGAACCCTGCGACCTGTGAATCTTATCAAGATAAACTGCTGAGTCACTGCTAATATCTGCTGTCTCTGTCTGTTCTAGTGCTGAATAATGATGATGGGGCAGAAAAAAAAAGTTTGTCTGAGGTACATTGTGGTACTGTAGACTTGGAGTACTTGTATTTATAAGATGTAAAATACATGAATGAAAAACATGGTATCTATCTATCTATCTATCTATCTATCTATCTATCTATCTATCTATCTATCTATCTATCTATCTATCTATCTATCTATCTATCTATCTATCTATCTATCTATGCAGCCACTACTTGTTTCATTTGAGCTCTAATTGTTCTGGGTCAACTAGAAGGATCGATTTTTATCTACTTTTCCCTTTTTCGAGTGATACAGCTTCCCTCTTGTGGCTGACCACTGTCCTAAAGAGATCAATAAGCATTTGGAAAGAAGTGATCGGCAAAAACTCAATATTGATTGTTCATCCCTGCACTCCCCCTCTTATCACCTTGTCTGAGAAGGGCTCAGCGGTTGCGTGAGACCGCAGCCGTCCTGCGGGCCGCCTCAGCGGAACAAGTGCATCTGTGTCAACCCGAGACAGCGGGCCGGCTAATCCCAGCTGTGGCCGCCATGGCTCCGTGACCCTGACAGACGTGACCTGCCGCCTGAATGATCCCCCCCCCCCTCCGCCGCCGACCGGAACACCTGACGTAACAGCGTCCCGCGCATTCCAAAATACAACACGGGAACAGACGAGGCTGGCACACAAGCATTCAGTTGGTCCCAACGCAGCGAATCACAGAGCTGGCTGAGGTGTCCCCACTGCAGGGACAGTCTGCGCAGCCAGAGAATAAAGTGTCGCTACTGATAGCAGCCACTGCGGATAGGACGTAGAGAAAAATAGGCTTTTCTCAAAAAGATCTTACTTTGCACCCTTAAACAAAGTGGGTAGCCCAGCTGTAGAAACTCACCTGAGAGTGTTTAGAATTAAACATGTCAGTCTGTTCTCCCAGATCCAAGCGACGTCAGCGGCTTTAAATTCAGCAAACGAGACGGAGGAGGTCAGAGACAATCAGTGGGATTGATTAGCGGAGAGACTTGATGTCCAACCAGGGGCCGTCCCCGACTGGAAATAAACCGCTGCGGTGGGAACGTACATCCCAGAGGGGCCACGCAAATGGAGCGTTGACCCCCGGTGACCTGCTGCGCCGCAGGTCGCCGACCTGCCTGGCGACAGGTGACCGCAGCCAGACGGCCCGACGACTCAGACTTCTGGGCAAAACACGCAGTTCGTTTTTCTCAGCATTTGGAAATAGAGATAAAGAGACGGAAACAGTGCTGAAACATTTTGAGTTCTGGTCCAGAGGCCCGACAGAAGCAGCATTATTTATTAGATGTTAGGTTGCAGGGAAGTGACAGAACAAACTTTGGTTTCTTTTTTAGACGCTTGGGAAGAGAGTTTAAGAGTTTCTCTGGGCTTTTTTCCCCCACCGCCTGTGAGTTCTTACACTTCCAGCAAACCACATTCCGCGGTGATTTACTGTATAATGTGGACATTGAAGCAGCATTTCAAGGACCTTTGAATCAGGTGAGTGGTCTTAACTGGGGCTAAACTGGGGCTATTTTAGGAGGTCAGCCCAGTAGCATAATGTGCCATTTGTTTCCCCTGGCGACAGAGGTCTGAGAGCCAGACGCAATGTGGGAGCAAAAGAGGACGGGAACATAGTTTTTATACCATTAGCACGTTTTCATTAAAGATCAGTGGATTCCATCATTTCTGAGGATGATCCTTATGTCAACACAAAAGCTTGGAGTGATGGAAAATACAGATTTGATTCATCAAAACACATTTTATCTCTGCGGGAAGAGAAATGGAAAACAACTGGCTATGTTGAATTCTGCAGGGAAAAAAGAAGCTCTTTTATTCTCTGCAGATTTTTTTTTTTTCCTGAGAAGATTTAATACCGCTGACCCAGATTTCTAAAAGAAATATTTATTTCGCTTTCAAATGATGCCAATGCAGCCACACTGTGACTGCTGTGAAAACACAGAAATATGCCATCCGATAGCAATTATGACACATTTACTGAACGTGTTTTTTATTTTATTTTTTTTTTTTAAATATATCACTCAACAATGACAATGCAAAAATACTTTAATTGAATGGAAATTGCTGACCTTGAAGACTAAGCCAATACAGTCTGGACGATCAACATTTAATAAAGTGTGATTCATTATTTTTTGGATGAATCACTCACTCACTCACACAAACTTAAGCAGCATTTTTTCCTCTACCTGCACTTCTATTTATTTATTTATTTATTTATTTATTTATTTATTAAATGCCTTCCTCATTCGCCTCGAGGAGGAGTTCTAAGATGTCTAACTTCTGCAAGGATCCTTCTCCACCTTCCCCATCCGTCCCAGAGCAGAACGCTGTGACTTCTGGTCGCACCGGGCGGGGAGGAGAAGGGTGACACCTCCTCCTTCCCCTTTTCTCCGTCATGGCAACTGGGATCAGGAGAAAAGGGGACAGGGGAGGAGCGACTCTGCGGGGTCCAGGTGGTCGATTCTGCGTGAAAAAAACAACAAAACAAAACAAAAAAAAAACAACCAAACGCGCTCCAATCCAAACTGTGACGAAACGGCGCACGTCATGAAAGAAGGAGGAGGAGAGAAGAAGTGTTGAAAGCCGGACCCTCGCGGCTCCTGGCACGTACATGAATGAATAAGCTGTTATCGCGGAGGAAAGAACAAAAAAAAAAAAAAAAGAAAACGAACCGGAGGAATTTTTGCCGCTGCAGAAACGAAGTGAGGAGCCCGAGTGCGCGTTCACGGTGCGGTGCCGCGGTCTGTTCAGGAAGCCGACATACACAGGCGCGCGCACAAACACACGCACAGTGGGCGCCCATTCAGCAGGCATCCAGGCAACTTTCTCCCCCCCACCAAACAAATCAAGACTGCGGCGACGAGTGGAGGACATGTTCAGGAAAAGCAAGAGTAAAGTGCTGGTGGATTACGCGTCAGAGGAGGACGACATGGGCTGGCACCATCATCACTCCTACCAGGTAGCTCGGCCAACACACTGGCAGCAGAGTGGAGTGGCTGCACTTTCACGCTTGTCGCTTTGTTTTGTTTTCCAGAAAGAATGTCAGCAAATGAAGGCGTCGTGAATTAAAAAAAAAAAAAAAAAAAATGTCAGGACGGTCATTTCAAGCTGCTTTGATAAGGAAATTGTTTCCACTGTGGATGATAAAGTAGCCAAAAATATTGTCAAAGCATGAAATGAATCTACTCGCGCATGAAGAATAATTCCACACTCAAAAGCTGATTTATTTGAAGGCCGCCAGCGATTCCATCAAGCTCAGAGTGAGAGAAGCCAATGGGTGACATTTCAGTTTGGAGTGAAATGTCTCTTTATGGATGACTGACATCAGCACGGCTACAGCATATGTCTCTCTAGCAGTGAGAGTGGTCCACATGCATAGACACTCGGGTGCTATAAATTAGAGAAATTTACATTTTTGGTGTATTATCCCTTTAAATGTTGTACTTATGTACATAGGCACTTATCTGGACTTTTAGAGAAGTATTTATACACAGAGTTTTAAATACATTTGTTTTGACAGACTTTCCAGGTCAGATAAGAAAACCTCAAGATTGTGTTCTTAATGCGTTCATCTTATCACAAACGCGTCTCTGCATTTTAGTAGTGAGTAGTGGTGTGTGTGTGTGTGTGTGTGGTCCAAGAAGTCCTTGTATCTCCTGTATCAGCGCTGCTGGCAGCTGGGCTCTGTCAAGGTGTCGGGGCGGCCGCGGAGGAGGACACCATGACACGCAGCAGCGTGACTTTTGGTCCCCAGTCTGGTTCACGCTCACCACAACTTGCGAGAACATTTTGGCGGCCTGCAGCTGCACCTTGTCGAGAGAAGATCGCTTGTCTGAGCGGCAGTTAAAACGCAATCCTGGACCAGGTGCGCTGTGTGTCGATGATGTACCATCAGTGGATGGTAAAAAAAAAGCAACATAGTGTTGGGAAAAAAATAAAAGTTGGTGACCATGACAAAGTTGTTTATGCAAAATGTTGCTTTAATTCACAAACGTTCATAAAATTTGCAACTCAACTTTTTTTTTCCCAGTGAGAATTGAGTCACGCTGTGGAAAAGATGATGATGCGCTATATTATCACGCTTGTTGCATCTAATCAGTTAGTTTCTTTTTACACATGACACAGATTTCACAGTGCGTACACACACACTGGAGGCTGCATGACTCGCAAGTCATCCAGAAGCCGGCAAACAAGCTTCAATTGGTGAATCTTCACATTAAGTCTGAAGCAGCATAATTACACGGCGGCGCTTTAATTATTTCCATCCCAAGAGGGGATTTAGGAAAAGTCAGACGTCATTGCCAGTAACCTCATTATTTCAGTTACAGTATAAAAAGTTTGCCGAGGTGACGAAAATGAACCACATTCCTCACTGGTTCACTTTGACCCTGGGCCGGATCTCATCAGCAGCTCCTGACGTCCACGCTGGCAGCCAGTGGCGACAGGTCCCGGTCCCATGGACGTGGTCCCTCCCTGAGTCAACCTCCCTGGTGTCACTTACACCCACTGGTTGCCAGAGTTACTGTCTGAGACCAGAGAGTGGCCACTTACCCAGAATTCCTGGGAAAGTCATGAGGAGAGGTCTCCTAAAGTCTCTGCGGCAGTAAAGTGCATGTCGGGGGGGTCAAAGGTCGGACCATAAACTGCTGTCAACACAGAGGAGAGGTCGGTTCTCCACCAGCAGCGATTCAGCATGAAGTGATGCTGGAGATAACAGACTGTGGACTGGCAGAACGTTGGAGAGCGCAAAGCCGAATCCACATTTGAGTAGCAAGTGTTGAGACGAGGTTCAACAGTCCCATATTATGTCCACCTTCATACTTTGGTAAAGCAAATTTCATATGATTGAATATATTTAGACATGATGTATTTCTAGCAGGGTTCACTGACGTTACCGTCACCTGCTGCTCTTTCTTTGCCTCCTGTGACGGGAGGTTTCCACGTCATTGCGAAGAAATGAGCCCCGACTGTGCACTGCTGTGCCCACGTGCACACACAAAGGCAGACAGGTAAAGCCGCAGTAGTCTGAGGGGATAAAACATCTGGCAACCCGCTGAAGATCAGAAAGACAGCGGGCAGGATGTGGAAGTAATATCCACGCTCTGTTCAGGCCCACAGGTGTCTTGATGGACCTTGATGGCTTCATGGCAGTGAAGCCCGCAGCTTGCAGGAGTGTGTGTGTGTGTGTGTGTGTGTGTGTGTGCGCAGCTTTAAAGCACTAACGGCACCTGAGTAGCCTCAAAAGAACACAAATTACCCGCCGTGGGATTCCGGGAGGTCGGATCAGGGAATTTAAGCTTAAGAGAAAACATTCTGTCCTTTGAATAATATGATGATAAGATAACAAATTGGTGTGTAAGGGAGAAAAAAAAGTGCTGTGTTTTACGAAATGTAGAAATGGACTATTACCCAAAATGTTTTGGTTCAGTTTCTGTGAAGAACAAGCTACCAAACACAAAAAAAGCACCAGCGGTACGACTGCAGTACAGTGGGTTTTTATCCCTGTTGCCAGATCCTTTGTGACAAAGTAAGCGGATTCCCAAAGTTTTCCTTTTGGCAAATGTATGTGTGTGTGGGGGTGTGTGTGTGTGTGTGTGTGTGCATACTAAGCTAATCTAGGAATTTTCCACTGATTTCCACTCCATCGACACAAATCTGACGGCTCTTTCATTCAGCTGTGTGACTGGGTTCACTCACTGTTCCAGTGCACTTAAGATCCAGCTCATTCTACCGAATGTAATTGTGAAAATTCAGGGTTATTGTTTTTGTTTTTTTTCAAGGTCCTCCATTGTACCCATTACGATCAAATATCCAACATTCTTTTGGTGGAAATCTTTAGAAGGGAGGATATTTGCTCTCTGTTGAAGCTGTGAAGGAACTGGGGGGGAGCGTAGATAAAACTTGTGCGTTGGTTCGCGCTTACTGACATGTTGAAGGCCTCAAACATGATTAGCAACGCATGACAGGCATAAATGGCTAGAAAAAAAATTAAGATGCCAAAAAAAAAAAAAAAAAAGTTTCCTGACTGAACTCTTGGGATCAATTACTGAGAAAACTGCTGAGCCGTCTATTCTTTTACACACAATGGGGGTCAAGTTTACGCTAAAAGATTGATGTTTTAAATCCCCTTGGCCTGCTAAGTGTTGTGTTGATTGTGATGTAGTGTGGTGTGTGTGTGTGTGTGTGTGTGTGTGTGTTAGCACTCTGCCACAAAACTGTGTCAAAGAAAAAGTGAGGCGAGCTTTCATTGGAACCAAATCAAAACAGGAAAGAGAGAACGAGGCCAAAACGGCCGCCGAAGGTGTTAAAACTCTCCTCCTGTTCCAAGTTGTTAATGCTTTCACACTTAAACAGTAGTCAGAGTGAAGTGTGTGTGTGTGTGTGTGTGTGTGTGTGTCTTTGATCAGCTCAGGTGGCAGACTTTGCCGAGACACGTCCGAGCGCTGCCGTCCCTCCTCCTCCTCCTCCGGACTTGTGATATGCTAGACGTCCTTGCAGCTTTGATCATTTTACAGGAATCCTGGCACCACTTCACTAATCTCAGGCTCAGCTGCCGGTCTGATGACTTCTTCTGCTGCCTCCACCCCCTCCCCCGCTTAATGTTCTTTTTATAAGTCTTTTGGAGCGGCTCCAAAGTAAAGTCACAAGGTTTTATGGGGTGATTGTTCGCGAGTCGGACATTTGAAACAGTTTTGAAAAAGGGGGGGGAATGCCCCAGAAGGATCGTCTGGAGGTGGTGAGGTTCCCCTTTGTGTCTATGCTCTTAGGAAGAGCCCTGAAAAAAAAAAAGTCATTTCAGAGGGTCTCACGTATCAAGAGATTTTTTTTTTTTTTTTTTTATCTGAATGAGGGTGATTTAGAAGATCCTTCATCAGGTTTCCCACACATGCTAAATTTGTTTTGGCTTGAGGGAAGTCTCCAGTCAGATTCAGCTAAACTCGATTACACTCACAGTTAACAGTGTTTTGCTTTGGAGAAATAGAGGGTAAAACTTGAGAAAGAACCAGAAACAAGTGGGACGATTGCAGCGTGTTTTTCAAGTGGAACATTGGCGCGGTTTTTTATCATTAATATCACACTAGATTCCTCACACTAATCTGAACGCTGTGAACCGCTTCATGTTAAAACAACCAAAACAAGGAAGCGATGAGGCCGCTCGTCAAATCAGGGAAGTCCCACGCGGCCCCACCGGGAACTGGATCACAATGGGACCCAAATAGTTCCACTTGTACGGTGCCACCTGCTGTCCAGCTGCTTGGTCGTGTTTAGCATTTCATCCATCCATCCATCCATCCATCCATCCATCCATCTATCTATCTATCTATCTATCATGTATCTATCTATCTATCTATCTATCTATCTATGTATCTATCTATCTATCTATCTATCTATCTATCTATCTATCTATCTATCTAATACACCTGATAATGGTTTTACGCATTACTGATACAACAAACTGTGGTTTGGTTTTTGGTATTTGTCTGTGTGTGTGTGTGTGTGTGTGTGTGTGTGTTTTGGTGGTTGCTATTTGTGTTAACTCACTTTTGGCTTGCATTTTTTGTGTGTGTGTGTGTGTGTGTGTGTGTCTCAGGACAAAGGCATAGAAGGAGAGGAAGAGGAGGAGGAAGCCGTCCCTGCAGTGTCCAAGGTAAACAGACGCTCTTCACAGCTATTTGAACCAAACACAAGATACGAGGACACTGTTTGCATCTAAACTGACGCTCGTTTGACTCACCGAGAGTTACGCCCCTGAAAAAAAACACAAAGATCCCCCAGCGACACACACGCCGACGCACACTTTATGGCAGCCGTCACAGAAGGCGCCCCGTATCCTCTGATTAACCTCCCTCACATGCACAGGCAGCCGCTTCTTCTTGTCAGATGATCATGCAGTTTCCCGGTCGGTCTGAGGTGAGGAGCAGCAGGAGGAGGAGATGGCTGAGGCCGCATTGTTTACCTGTAAATACACCCGCCTGCTTTATCTCGAGCCTCAGAGCTACAACACAGGCCTGTTTCAGCAGGATTCGCTCTCTATCTCGGACCTCGAGCTTTGGAAAATGGTGATGTGAGGTCGCTTTGACCCAAGGTCAGGATTTCAAGAGCAATTCTGGCTGAATGCAACTTCACTGTATCATAATGGTGCATTGGGATTGTTACATGGAATGTATGATGATGCTAGAGAGTGAGCCAAATTTTAGCATTACCAGCCAAAAGTTGGTGAATGAAATTTTAAAATAAATATTTTCGTGCACATACTGAATTATGTGCACTGGTTTATCTGCTGACGATCCAACAGCAGACAGTCAGTGTGTGTGTGTGTGTGTGTGTGTGTGTGTGTGTCTGACAGTTGAATTCCGAGATGCAATCTGATGTGTGTACACAACAGGAGCTTTCCTCTTCCCCCACTTTGTCCTGTGTGGCTATAATAACTTGTAGAAATGGCTCTGAATGCAGGCGTGGGCAAACTACGGCCCGGGGGCCATATGCGGCCCGTTAAGCTTTTTAATCCGGCCCCCCAAACTTGAAGAAATTATATTAATAGTCAGTAAGTCATAAAATAGCTGGATTTCACCCATTGTTTCCAGTGCTTTCAGAGTCATTTCAATAATATCAATAAGTTGACATTATAAAGCTACATGATCCCTCATTCACATTAATAGGCCCTGCTGTCAAATTTTAAAATGCACTGTGTCCCACCAGCCTCTGAATGTCTTTATGATGGCTGACAGATTTATTTTCCAGAGTGTGAATCCCACAGGTCAGTTCAGGAATGACATGTTGAGTGGTTTTATTATATCAATGTTATTAAGGCCACGGCCGAACTGAGTACTTGCATCTTGATCCCATGCGGTCAAGTTTGCGTTGCATAAATCAGGAGAGGCAAACAACTGGCCGGACCAACGTCCTCGCTGGCTTTTGGGTGACTCGGTTCACAGGACATTATTTCACGACCTGTCCTGTTTGCGGTGATGTGGCTCTGAGAAGGGAAGGAAACCCGGCATTCTTTAAAGGAGCCGGACCCTTCAGATTGGGAACAATAGGGGCTGGGAAAAAAAATAAGGTTGAAAATAACCGCGGGGCTGCTCTGGCAGGCTGCTGCAGCGCTGCGTATTCCTCCGCTATTGGCTGTTTCATGCTCATATTAGGACACACAAAGGAGGCACAGAGTCCGGGAAGTGTGGGATACAGCTCACTCCATTTATAGTTGCGGGGGGTTTCCTTTGACTTTTATTGACTTAACCTTCAGTACTAATCTAGGCATATTAAAAATGTGGTCAACTTTGAAAACAAACCTGTGTGGTGAATGTGAACAGGACGCTGGAACGAGGTCGACTCAAAACCAGGACTGGAAACGCTACGACCTGTCCTGTAATCAAAAGACATGCTTAAATTCAGTAAGCATGAAGTAGTCTGTGTTATATTTTTTGTAATATTGATTCGGTTCAGTTCATTAATTCAGTTATTTCAGTTTTTCTAGTTTCCAAATGTGGTTTTCTTAACAGCAGGCACATTTGATTTGCCCCAACATTTAGTTATTTGTTTACACTTTTCGTAAACCCTCACTTTTTACTGATTTAAAAAAAAGTGAAAACGATAAATAGGAATTTATGTCTCCCTCTTCAGGCAGTAAATAATATTACAAATCCACAGTGCACTTGACGCTCCTCCTGTAACTTTGCATCACTGCCTGAGCGTAAAGGCTTCTCACGCTACACAGAAATTCCAACGGAGGAAATCAGATTAAGTGCACTGTGTGAGCTTTTAGAGTGGGAGCTGCAGGAGTCATGGCAAGTTTTTTTTTTTTTGTCCAACAGAGCACTGGTTTCAATGGGAAGCAGACGGTGTGTGCGTGTGTGTGTGCGTGCATGCATATACTCTAGTGGAATCCAGCTCTACGTGCATATACAATCCATCTGCACGGGCATTTCTGCTGCAAAAAAGAACACACAGGAAGAACGAAAGGTCAGAGAGGTCACAAGATGGAAGAAACTGAGAGAAATGTGAACATTCTTGATGATTAGGAACTGGCAGCAGGTCTTGGCCTCAGGCATGTTGATGACTGTGAGAGGTGAAAGGAGACGCACACTTCATCTTTTATCTGCTGAAGTGTGCGTGTTCCACATACCACAGTTTGGCTCCGTTTATTCCATTCCATTCCATTTATCAATCCGTCATCAAAGGCTGTTCGGCTTCTGACGATCATAAAACTCACACAGCCACTGGACTTGTACCATCTAGAAGTGTCACACGTTCAAGTCACGTGATCTTGCAGCGCAGTTCCTGTTTGGTCTGGGCCGCTCGCAGCTTCCAAGGCTCGCCAGTTGGTTTCCTTGTGCCAGAACACAGTGAACCCTTCACACACAGCGGGCGGTCAAACATGCGAGTGTGGAAGCCGAGGTCAGGTGCCCTCGCTGAACAACATGAGTGAGCGCTGAGAATGTTTTGATAGAGGTGAAAGGGAAGGCAGGGCAGGAGGAGGAGGAGGAGGAGGAGGAGGAGGAGGAGGAGGCGCTCCGACCTTGACAATTGGCGTTGGAATTCCTCCCAGGTCGAGACGGAAAGCGAGCCAAAAGTGTGTTTGTCGCTGCTGCTGCTGCTGCTGCTGCTGCTGCCTGCATCACAGGGGAGGAATTCTCAACTAATAATAATAATAAAGAGGGGGAGGTTCAGTCACTCGGAGGGAGTGAAGGCGCTTCACCCACGGCAATGAATGCACCGACCGCTCGGCTGCATTCAACCCTCGCCTGTTTTATGTAATTGGCGACGTCAATAAATAAATAAAGTTGTCTAATGTGTGTAAATGTATCTTCACGAATATTGTTTAAAGCATTCAGTGATTTTTACCCGCATATTACCTGCCAGAGAACCGGAAGCTGCACTTGGACGTCAGCTAGCTTAGTTTAAGGGAAACTGGGAACCCGGATTGGAAATTGACTTTAAATTTAAATAAAACGTTTAATTAAGAAGATTTTCATTTCAGTTAAATTCATTTCGCTTAATATACGGCGGTTTGTAAATTTTAGGCTACTACACACGCGTGTAGCGCCAACGTCGTGAGCCAAGACAATTCCACTCAATCGACTGAGCTGGCATCAAACAAGTGCGACCTCTAGTGTTAAAAAAAATATATATTTATACGGTCAAATGCTGAATCCGCTCGCGTCTGCTCTTTTTGCCAGGAGGCCAAGGTAAAGAAGATCATGTCCAAGAAAGAGAGGAGGGAGAAGAAGATGTTCTCCTCCAAAGACGATGAGCACTTTTTACTGTCGGGAGTCAAGATGGCAGCTGGCAGAGGGTGAGAGCCGCTCCTCTTTTCTTCCTGGAATCTTCCAAATGTTTGCAAACCTCCCTTTTCCTCTGAGATTTTGGAAAATGTCTCCAAGATAAGATCCCATCATCCTTATTGGACTCCTCAATGAGATAACATATTCTTGCAATGCACTATATATTTTCCCTGTCCCTAAACTCCTTGTCAAATGCATAAAGAAAATATGTAAACACACTCGATCCAAAATAACAGGAACAGGTCAGACCACTTACTTCTGTCTGTGAGACGGAGGCTCCTTTTTTCCAGCAGTCGTTCCCTCTCATTCTCGTGAAGGAAGTGGAACATACACAGAGGAAAACCTTCATTAACCAAGTTGATGTGACAAACAAATGTATAGCCACACAATGGCTTGATGTATAGGAGAGAATTCCACAAATCTCACACACCCCAGCCACTTCCACAGCTTGTTGTTAGATCACTTGCTAATTGTTTTCCCGCTGTTTGTTTTTTTTCCCTCTCCGAAGGTCTCACAAGAAGATCAAAGATGACGAGAAGGAGAAGGAGAAGGAGAAGGAGAAGAAGGACAAGCCGGAGAAGGGCCTCTGCTTCTGGGAGAGCATCACCATGACCATGAGGCAAATCTCACCCACCAAGAAACTGGAGAAGATAGAGGGCTGGGAGCCGCCGTGTCTGGAGGGTTCCCCCGAGACCGAGTCTGGGACGGACCAAGTCCCAGAGGACAAGAACCAGACGGACCACCCGCCACTGACCCTGCCGGAGTCCCTGGGCCTCCCGCTGGAGTTGGCCTCCTGGGCCGGTCGCGGTCTGGAGGAGGACTCGTCACGCTACGCTAACCTCTCGGACTCCAAGGATGCCACGGCCGCCGTCAGGTGGACGGCCCGCGCCAAAATCAAGCTGGCGGGAATCAGCAGGATGAGCAGAGGGATCGTGTCAGAGAGCGCGTGGGAGGGCTTGAAATAGTCGGAGTTGTCCCGTGCACAGTTCTCCCCCTCGCGTGTGCCATCCAAATAATCCAGAGGACGAAGGCCTGAACCGAATCGCTGCCTCTCTGTAGTCGAGCTCTGATTGAAGCCCCTGTTAATGTCAGTAGGTGTCTAGTCCCAAAATCTAAGACCTGATCTAAAGCCCTTGATTACAGCGATTAACATTATTTTTTTTGGTCACTTTTAAATCACTGAAAAAGAATGTAAATGACTAGTGATAGCCTGAAACTACTGTACCGTTTGAACTGTGACATCCACCAGTCTGCTGTCGAGATGTCTTGTATTTCCAGCAAGTTTATATGCTGCAGAAAAACAGGGAAGCATCTGCACATGCGTGACTGAAGACTTTTCGCTGGTTTCCACTTCCTCGTGTGTCGGCGCGCTGCTTTCATGTGCGGGAAGAATGTCAATAACAGGCAACTACGACATGGGTCCATTGTGAGGTTGAAAACTAACCTGCAGATTTCATCACATTTCAAAGCACGTGTGAAGCGATGCTGCAGTGTTGGGTGTGTGAGGCGATACATATTGGGAATATTCCACAATTTCCACACAGCGACACAGTGCATGCTTCCCGCCTAACGACGTCATGCTTGTGCAGCCAATTCGAAGGGGACCACGACGTCCTCGCAGTGTTTGTCTGCTGCCTTCAGTGCCAGGACCTGCTGGTTGATCCAGCAGGTCTCTGTGACCCACTAGTGGTTTCGACCAACCAACCAGTGACCTTGGCGCAACCTTATGGAAAGCAGCCCAGTTTCTTATCGTACATTTTTATATCATTCAGGGCTGGAACCTCTCCTTTAGTTAGATGTAAAGCTTTGTGTAATTGATCTTTGCTTCTCTTTCTTCCTCTCTCTTTTTAAATCTACTACTATTTGAGAATGTAATTTGACTTTTTTTTTTTCTGCCAGATTTGTACACACTTACAGGACCTTTTCCAACCTTCTCTCAAGCAGATTAAAGGTCTAGTTTGAATTTCTGCTTCTGTTTATTTGAACCATTTTAGTAATTATGCAATCTCAGGTCAAAAGAAAGACAAAACTGTTTCATGTCATGTATTTTAGAAATGTTTAATAATCATATTGCTAGTTCTTGGCCCATAAGACTTTACAGCAACTTTTCAAGTGGAAACAAAAAGTAAACGTTAAAAAAAAAAAAAAAAGTTCTAGTTTGGACTATAAAACTTGTTTTTTCCCCCTCCCACATAAATAATACTTTGCAGTACATCATTAAAACACTGGAGCTTCAGGTAACTTGAAAATGACTCTTCCAAACGTTGATGGTTCCAGTGTACAAAGCACAGCAAGAGTTCACATAGGACGACTTGGTAACTAAGTACAGTAACGAAGACTCCAACATGACATGCATTCAGCTAGAGCAGGAAACCCCACTGAACCAGGATAAAGTACAAAAAATCAGAATATTGAAAAATACCAACATCTCACAAATACACTGCCACATTTGAAGTCACATATTTTTTTTAAATATACAAACATTACCAGTCACCACTCTCTCGTAATAAACATGCTACAGTTGAGTTGACCTAGAAATTGCACATACTCACGTAAAATGTATAGAACTTTCTTTTTTTCTTTGTATACGGGAACAGCGTCTTGCTGTCAAAGACAATTTTTCACTTTTCCGTTGTAAGACATTCTCCATCAAACAAACTTTTGCTTGACTGTCTTGTGGAAAATCTTGTGCTTTAAAAATTCTAAAAAGTTGAAAAATCTAGTTTTCTCTCCAAGTCCAGTTATACCAGGCCGCCTCTTTCCTGCTCTGCAGACTCAAGGTCAGGTCCTGCAGAAGCTCACGGACCAGATACCCTGATTGATAAAGCGCTCAGCTATTCAATACGTTCAAGTGGAACTCCATCTTATTTTTTTTTCACCTGAAGCCCTTTTAAACATCTCATACACACCCGTTCATCTCTCCCAGTCCAAGAGTTTAACGGAGCAGCGTAGGTGGGGGAGTTCTTCTAGTACTGGAAGAGCTGCATAAAGTGCTGGGGTGAGACGGGCATGAGGCAGCTGCTGGGGTCCATGGCCGAGCATGGATGGCCACAGTCCTGGAACAGTAACACAACAAGTGTTAGCCACGATGACAACAATAAGACACAACATGATTAGAATAATACAGTAAAACTTTTTTTATTACTGAAGAAGATGTGTTAGTATGGGAAAATGCTGAATGTGCAGTCAAATTAGACACAGGCACGTGGAGAACAAGGTGAGACTTTTGACAGACACCTTTGTCAAACAATCAAACTCAACACAGACGCACTATTAAGAAATGAAAGGTAGGAATCAAACGTTCTTTGGTGAACAGCTTCATTATTCTCACTAAACACAAATCTGACAAACTCCAGTGGCATCGAGGTCAAGCCTTCATGGTTACTGTATCAGCTGAGGCGGCAAACTTATTGAAACAAACAGACAAAGGGACAGAAAATACCTTGAATAACAAAGCCAGTTGGAGATCCTGAGGGAGTCAGGGAGAGGGACAACCAGGAGAGGAGGTAGGGGAAAAAAAGGAGACACGTAAGGAGAAGGGTAAAAAGTCCAGAGACCCCCACCAAGGATAATAACAACTAGTCAGTGTTAAATCATCACAGGGGAAGGAAGACGCTGCGCTTTCTACCCAGGCCACCTTTTAGTGAGCAATGTCAATCCCTTTCACTTAGTTTGCTCTCATACTTTCCCCACCTGCGGGAACATTTAATTTCTACTCCATTTCTAACAAACTCTGCTACTTCACTTGTGCCACGTGTTTTGCTTGTGGTTGCAGGTGTGTCTTGTTTACCTTCCAGAAGAGGACGCTACAGTGCTTGCAGAAGTGCAGAGTGTCGCCGTACTGCTCCCTCACTGGGTAGTGCTTCTTCAGTGTGAAGTACATGAGCTTCCAGTCCACCTTGTCGCTGGTGGTGAGGACCAAGTCGTGGCAGAGCTGCACATAATCCACATCCATGTATTTTAATTGCTGTGTGTTTGTTGTATGATTTCTCTGTATTTTATCTCTCCTATTTTCTATTTTAATTGTTTCTGGAAGGCGACCTTAAGTATTGTGAAAGGTGCCTGAACAAATAAAACGTATTATTATTATTATTATTATCATCATTATTATTATTATTATTATTTAACACACAGCTGGAAATGGCTGAGGACACAACTGTGTAAAAGTGACTACAGACCGTCAGCCAACTTGTTTCAATCCTGCCCTCTGGTGGCCAATATATGAACTACAACTTGACAGAACCGCAGGATAAACTGGACAATTTTCCCGCCGGCTTCCTCACCGTCTTGTCCGAGAAGTGAAAGTAGCAGAGTTTCTTCCACAGCGTCCTGTTCTCGCTGAGGGCCTGCATGGTGGGCGTGGCCTGCCCCAGGTTTATGATGTCGCAGGCGTCAGATAGCTTGTAGATGATGGTGCTCTGGGTGTGGAGCGGCAGGTCGTTGAACGAGAAGCCGCTGCTGGTGTGCTGGCGAGACGATGACAAAGCGATGCGTTCAGGGTCACAGCATTTAAACTGCGGTCGATCAAGTTCCCTCAATGAGCTCTGGGAGGGATGCTCTACTGAGAAGTGAGACCCATGGCTACCTTTGGGATCTGCAGGTTGTCGAGCTGCTGCTGCCACTTGATGATGTCGTTGATCCGGGACAGCCAGACGTCGATGTTGCCCACCAGGACACACCTGCCGGCGTGGATGGCCAGACCGCTCAGCGTCAGGCTCAGGTCCTGCAGCAGCTCCTTGACCAGGCGCGGGTTGTACTGGTCCTCTATGACTGGTGGTGGTGTTGGTGGTGGTGGGAGGGAGGGGGGAGGTTCAAAAAACAAATAAAAACAGAGAACAATGATGTAGAGCAAAAATGAATAATAACTAGGGCAATGCAGTGTTGGATTTTTTTTTTGTAAACTTTATTTCGGACAATTTCAGATACAAATGATCAAGTTATCAAACTTCAATTAAAAAATCTATATATATATAATGTATGTATATTTTTTTTAATCCGATATGGAATGGGAGGGAAGGGTCCTTCTTACCTTTTCGTACAATCTTCTCCAGAATGTTGAAATAATTTTTCTGGGCGGCGCCACTCAAACTGCCCAGCTGGTCCTTGGCTATGAGCTGGAAAAGCTTGTGGAGACAGAGAGAGAGAGTGATAGAGAGGGAGAGACAGAAGAAGAGCGTCAGTAGCAGTTTCACAGTGATGATGGATCAACCGTGCAACCGCCAAGCCTCACTTTTGCAACATAGTTGAATCTTCTCAAGTCCTGGATGGCGCTGGAAAAGTCTAGCCGGTTGAGGGCTTCGCCGAGGGTGCAGTATCCATGACGCTGTGGACAAAAAAAAAGAGAAGAAATAGATCAATACTGCTGTGGCTAAATCCATCGAGAGAAAATCTTTCAAAAGTTAAAATCAAACTCACTTCTTTTGTGCTTCCTTTCTGGACGTAGATCCATTTATCCTGGTAAACAACTGGGTGAAACAACACAAAAGGAGCATGACTGGTTGTCGAGTTGCGCGAGCCTGATGTTTCTTAAATGCAGCAGAAATATCGAAACTGAGTTCTGCTTGTGCACGCATCATAGTCATTTATCACAACAGGCTGCGGGTGTTTCGGAATGTTTTTGCTGTCATACTTTGGATTTGGATAAATCTTGATTACAGCGATTACGATAAAACCACCCGGAACATTTGCTAAAGTGAAGTGCAGCAGGCCAGAAAGAAACGGACTGAGTGTAGCACAAACAAGCTGACTAAACTATGTGCGACCAGACAGCTAGTAGTAAAATGTAAATGCGTGAAAGTGACAGGTTGGTCTTGCACGGCTGAATCAGGCAGAGAGGAATCAGAAAAATGCACCCGAGGGCGTCTTGAAAAGATGAGACTTCCTTCTTATTGTGAGTCGCAAAAGAATGTTTGTGTTCATCTTTAAGGCTTACACTGAGACTTGGTGCTGTTGTTGTAGAAGTCCTTCTGCCTCTTGGTGGTGACCAGCTCGCACACATCCCCGACAAACAGGTCGTCGCTGCTGACGTCCGTGCAGAGCCTGTTTGGACAGAATCTGTTCACAGCAGAGAAGGCGACCAGTGGCCAGGAATGTGTGTGTGTGTGTGTGTGTGTGTGTGTGTGTGTGTGTGTGTGTCCATTTCTATCTAAGAGTCTGTCTGGTGCAAAACAATAAATAAAAGAGACTTCCAAGAAGAGTAAAAAACAAAAGAAAAGAAAAAATGTGTTAACTGTGGAGGAGAATAACATCAAGTGCCAAGAGCTGTAAAAAAAGACACGAAGATTGTGAAAAAGCACAAAATTATGCTGATTTACTGGCCCACCACAGATGGAAAATATATATCATCACCAACGAGAAGGAAACATGGACGGGACTCATTGCATCAGCACAAATTTGCATTTTTTTGTATTTTTTGCATTTTTTTGATCTGATTTCTATTCATCGGGACCTGTTTGGTCAATAAGCAGCCTTGCTTGCCACTGATCAGCCTGATTTTAAACAGTCAGTGAGTTGACGAGTCTGCCGGATAATGAACTAGGGATGCAAATTATCAATGAATTCATTAATTAATGTTGATTGACCTTATCGATCGATTAACGATTAATTCATGAGCGGCGATTTTTCCTGAGAACCTAAATTTCACAATGAATAATGTGTAAGGAACACATTATTTTTTACATTAGAGAACAGCAAAAACACCCTTAACATTTCTCCTCTGACTTCAAGTTGAGGTCATATTTCAACTTTTTTAAATTTTTTTTAAAGTTGTTTAAAAGTACCTTGTTCTCAGTGTATTGTGACCATCACAGTATCTCCAGGTAAATTGCTCTTTCTTGCCACTACACTGTTATAATAATATTAACTACCCATGTAAAAAATGTTCAGTTAATTACCACTAATTTAATATAATCGGTTAAATTCTTAATCAACAATCGATCATCGATTGATTGTTAACATCACAACGTCACACGCTGGACTCAGAACCCTGGATGGACGTGCGTCTGGTAGCATCTGAAGGTAAATTCTTGCAGACTATTTTCTTTTTTGTCCTGGTGCAAGTGAAGGCATGTCCGTCCGTCCGTCCGTCCACTGGTGGATCAAAGGCCTGCTCGCCGATTCCCATCCAGGCGTTAATAATCCTCAGGCTGAAGTTGAGCAACTAACTCGAACTGACCACCGAGCGCTGAACACATTGCAGCGTGCAGGGCGGAAAGTAACATGGTGTAATTTTCACTGCAACGCAGCCAAGGTGGATGATTGATGAGGTGTTCTGCTTGCAGCCCAGCACACAATGTATCTTCATCTCGTGGCTGCACCGCCAGTGCCGAGCCTGTCAGCCCCAGGATAGAAATGCTGAGGGAGGAAACCTTTTGTCTCGTTCCATCAAACAGCCCCCAAAAGGCCCTTTTCTGTTTGTTTATTGCTGTTTTCTTTTGTTTCCGCCCGTTGTGGTTTTCATTAACAGGCCAACGCTGGTGTTTGGGATGCATCGGGTCTGTCTATCGGGACCCGAGTGGGTCAGCCTCTTCTCTTCTCGCGTTTCCTCAGAAGTGGTTTCATCCAAAGGACACAGATCTTTTCTAGACATCACATGAGTAATGAGGTTCAACTGATTCCAGTGACAGAAACAACAGTCATAATCATGGGAGTTTGTGTAGCAGCGCTCCTTAAGTGGGAGAATTCTAAGCTTTCTTTTTTATTCTTCCTGTTCAGCTGACAAGAGAATCAACATCAGATTCATCTTCCTTCCGTCCGTCCGTTCTTCCTGCAGGTTCCGCTGGAGTCGGCCCGGCTGGACCGGAGCGGGGTTCCCCCGGACAAACTGCCAGGACACCGCAGAGGTGCAATTAATCACCGTCAGCAGTTGTGTTTGTTTAATCACAAGATGAAATGAGGGGTGGGGGCTTTCTCTGGTCACTGGTGATGCTCTTTCTGCTCTCTGTTTGGATTTGTTTTGCTGTGATGTTCTCTCACAGAGCCAGTTAAAAGAACGGTGACCCTGTCCGAGCCTTCGGACTTCCTCTTATGAGAATCAGCTTTTAATTGCACGCAGGATTTATCACAATCATACGAGGCAGACAGAGAACACGATATCTGTGTGACAGCAGCTTTGTGACCTTGAATAACTTGAAATTTTTCTCATGGAGGACGACTAATGTTTTTTTGTTGGGCTCTGCTTGTTGTGTTGTTGCTCTGCTTTGCTCTTCATTTTTCAGGCGGGTGCAGAAAAAAAATGGCAAGAAGAGGAGGGTGGGAGGAGTGAGAAGGATGCTGGTGTTGACCAGGACACACAAACCTCCACCTCCCACCGCAGGACATGTGAGGGCTCGTCTTTGCTTGCTGAACAGCAAAGTCGACCACTACGGGGCAAATGGGCTCACAGCTAATCCCCGCTCCCCCCCCTCTAATCCTGTTGCATGGGCGAGCACGATTATGTTAGCGGGGAACTGCAAACTGGGAGAGAACCAGATACTTTTTTTTTTTTAAATTGCAAACTGTTTACATGCGGAACGAATCACCCTGCGGCAGAATAATCTGAAGGGTTTTGTGGGTTCTTTTTTTTCCGGCTGCATCCTAAAATATTTTGGTCACTGCAACTGAGGTCATGTATGAAAGAAAATATGAAAAGAAAAGCTCGAGTGTTTGCAGACAAATGGTGACAGAGGTCTGTTGACACACAGCACGCCGGGCAAATGATGTCATTAGCGCAACACTGCCTCTGCTGTGTGAGACACCACTCAACACTGAGAGTGGACACTGTAACGTGACGGAGACGTCGCTGGACGCCACCTTTGACCCTCATTGCAGACCACTGAGGTCTGGAGTGAGATTCCAGCTCCAATAAGAGACTGGAACACAGTTCAACACTTTTAAAGTCAATCTACAGAAGTGGCTGGAAAGAAACCAGATCTGTCAGCACTAATTTTAAATTTAAGTTTATATGTATCCTTTTAGTGTTCTTAGTTACTTTGTTAGTGTCAGTTGACCAGTTCTTCTATTGGTAATTCTTTGTATTTTTCATTTGTATTTGTCATTGTTTTGTTATTTTTGTCTGATCTGCAAAGGACTGCAGAGGGAAAGTAGCCGTTGGCTAATTCTTGCGTATTTACATCTTCATTAATATGCACTGTCCCTTGTCAATGAAAATAAATAAATAAATCAAATTAAAAATTTAATTTCAGCACCGCCAGGCTCCTGTCGACACCGCAAATTGTCTCCATTGCAAACAAGGCACACTTGCGTGTTAATGTTGTTTTCCGACATCAGTTTTACAGTTGTGGATAAAAATGATAAAACTGCAGGGCAGCTGGTCTGTAAAACTGCACTGGGGGCCAGTAATCAATCAGCTTCCTTTCAGCTGTGACCAATCTGGGAAAAAAAACGGTGCAAATGGAGGGAAAAAAAGAAGAAGCAATACAGGAAATGACCACGACTCTCACTGCTGCTGCTACTAAACAGATTAGTACAGATGTCACAGGGATGTCAGATGTATCACGGCTTGCTGGCATTTTCAAATGAAATGAATGACAAAGAAGCGCACTACAAGGGGCGACCCGGTGCTGCAGCTTTGACAAAGAATCTAAGGAGCGATTTTAAGGCAGATTTCTCTGACAGACGTCTTACACTTCCAAGTCGATCCCTCTGCTGTTGTTCTCCAGCTCGTGTCTGAAGATCCTGGTCCAGCCGTTGTCCGTCTTCTTCCAGCACCATCCGGGCGACCTCCAGTCCTTGCCCAAGAAAGGCATTTTTGCCAGAGGACAGGCTGTGAATGAGAGAGGAGGCGGTTACGGAAAATACCTGAAGACATAGGGAGTCTCTCTATGGGAAATAAAAGAAAGTATTGACATCCATGACTTCATACTTAGTGCACTTTAATCCACTTTATCGTCACACAGGAGAATTTTCCATTCAAAAAAATGACACCAAACACAATCCAAGTTAGACTGAGGAGTGACATTAGAAAAATTGAACTTTTTTTTCTTAGCCAAACTACAGGTAAAATCTCAATGTTGGTCAATTTGAGTCAAACACTTTTACCAGCTGTTGCAGTATTTTAGTGTATATTCAGACTGGAATGCCAGCAGTCAAACGAGTCGAGTGTGTTCAGCGGTGAAGAAAAGAAGCTGTAATTACTCGGCCTGACTGTGGCGCCTCGAGTTGTCCACTGCAGCTGTGAAACTCAACAAAAACCATCGTACAGTAGAAGATGCCGCTGGCATTGTTCCTCATGCCCATGTTTTAGCAATTAGGATTATTATTATCGTAGGTTTGCCGGATGGCACGACGATCAAAGCATTTCGGTGACACACCTGAGACAACAACAACACCAACAACAACAAAAAATGACGCTTATGATTTTGCGAAGAGCACAACGTTGTTGTTTTTTTTGGTCGCAATGGCAAAAAAAAAATAGAGAGGGAAAACAGTCGGTTTTGTCAGTCGGTTCAACACACGCATTAACGGCAGGATTACTACAAATGACACATGCACAATTAACACTTGCCGGGAACCGGTTGTGAATGTCTACATTGCGGTGGGACAAACCTTGCCGAGTCTATCTTCGCGATGTTCTCCCGTCCTCCGTCTGTCTTGGTCCCCGTCGTGCTGGAAATATTGACGGAAGTAAACACAGCACGGACGCCTGGAACGAGGCCCCGCCCCCGTGCGCTTCCTGATTGGACGGAAGGTCCACTTAATGTCCCTGTTGCTAAGCCGAGTCTCACCGCTGATTGGTCGGTGGCGCTGTCAGTCATAATCTTCTCATCTTCTCTGTTATGTTGGGGTTTTCTCGCGCACGTGACAGACGAATACGCATTGGTGCGTGTGTTTTGATTTTAAACGTGTGTAGGCGGATTTAAATTCGAGGTGAGTGGTTATTGAAAAAAAAAATCCATTTGAAATGAAAATTTTGATTATTTTTTAATAGATTATGTAGATGACGACGTATCATATTTATCGCTCCATTTTATTTTTAGAGGTCACATTTTCAAACCTGTTTATTTAGCCTCTTAACAATCTATTTGAACCAAGTTCAGGTAAAGTTGAGATTTTATGCGTTTCCCCAAGTATTTATTGTATGCACTTGCTTAGCTTCTTTTTGCATATTAAAAACATGGGTACCAGGGTGTAGTTCAAAATGAGGTAAGACACAAACACAAACGTCAGTAACTTTTGCTTTCGAACTCCTCCATTGTATCTAAAAAATATAAATATAGTATAAAACTGAAGTTGTGTAGCAAACAAAACTGTAGTTTTAATTTATACTGTGGCTGTGGTGAAATACTGCCCCCTGTAGGGTGAACAGTTTAAACTACTACTTCCTAATTACAACAAACAGCACTGGTTATTGTTAGTTCAAGTTATTGAGATCAAATGACTGACACGTTTTCATTGACTACTAATAATAACTAATAATATTCATATTTGCTTAAAGATCAGGTCCAGCAGTATCTCCCGTTGCCCGGAACACAGATCAGTTTGGGGTTCTCTGATTTTACCCTGATGTAACAGCTGCTATTAGAAGGATGGAAGATCAACCAGGACTCCAGAAAACATGTATTAATGTATTACAGTGCAATGTGCAATATGACCTTTAGATTTTAGATACTAGAAATGTGCAAAAACTGTTGTGTATAAATAATGTTCTGCACTGATATGAAACGATCATTTTGATGGCTGTATTCTATCAATAGAGAGATAAATATGGGTAATAGCTAAAAAAACAAAAAAAAAAAAAACAACAACCCCAAAACAAATCAGCCATTTAGTGAGAGAGAGAAAACACATCGTCCAGTTAATGCATAGATTTCTTTCAACTGTTACCTTGTACCTGGTATAACTAAAGTAAAATATGGAATATGCAGAAAAGAAAAATAGTTTTGGGTGATAAGGAAATAACAGCTTTTATTACATAAAACAATGCTGAGGAGTGAACCTGTGGTGTGAGCGTAGTATCACAGCACTATTTAACCGTACTTAAAAAAAAAGTATTGTAACATGTTAAAACATTGAAATCTGCCGATCGTTGATCAGCAGCAACAGCAAGGCTCCATTTATTTTCTCCAAAGGAATGATTAACTCTTGGTTAACAGCAGTAAGTTCTGGAAACAAACATGTGGGGAGGCAAGACATGACCTGCCCCGACGTGACGCAGCCGGCTGGGCCTTCTCCTTCTTTTGTGTGTGAAAAGCGTGTCTGGCACATTGGCGCCTGGCTGATGTGAATCTGCTCACACTCTCTACATAAATATTGTTTGTTCCGTGTGTGTGTGAGAGAGTCAGAGTGGGTGGCAATCCTGTTTACACATGGAGACAACAGTTGGTTGTCCTTTGGCTTTTTTCCCAGCCGCCGTTGCAGACGGCCGAGCTCTGACCACCACCGAACGATGGCCTAAGAAACTGAAAGCGACGGTGAAAGTGGTAAATAAGCATTTGCACATTTCAAGGCAGGAAGTGGAGATCTGGGGAAAGGAGGTTACTGGACTCAGTCCTGGCAGATTATTAAAGAGCAGCCTCTCAATTCTAGGATTTTGTCTGGCTAGAGTTAAAATTTTCTTTGAGCAATTCTGCAAGTTTTATTGTGACCCATGAGAAACATTCAAACAGTGAGAGGAGTAGACGTCTCTATTTACTGTCATTTTTCTTCTCCCCCCCCCACTGTCTTTTCATTTACGAGTGACCTTTGCAGTGCTGTGTGAAAGTTTTAAGTTCAATATTATTGTCAGAAACAATTTTCATAAATTGTTTTCCTTGTAGTACATGTTGGAACAGAACAGTCGCCAACAGGCTTGCCACCGGGGTGTCAGCTGATAATTGGCACTCACGAACACATGCATTACGCGTCAGCAAGTGGAAATGGTAATCCAAGCAGACACATCCACAGCTGCAGTCGCCCGGTGCACTTTTTTCCCCCAAAAGGCTGTCTTGATGACAATCTTTGATCCACTTCTGCTCCCTGTAATGGCACAAGGCAGCGTGCGTCAGTCCAAGTCTCTCAATCTTTTTCCAGCCTCGCTTGCATTTTTGCAGCTGTACAGCCACTTGATGATTCTAGCATTGCGCTCTATGACCGACGTCCCCTGTCGCATCTTCCCGCGGAGCTCATCCTCCTGGAGCCCGTCGCTCTCGTCGCTGTTCCTGGCGAAGCTGCTCTCCGACGTGGACACGCTCACGCTGCGAATGTTGATGACCATGTCGTCCGAGCGCGCCGAGAAGTTCTCCTTGCCCAGCGACTCGATGACCTCGCCCTGGAGCCCGCAGTACTTGAAAAAGGCATCAAAGTCTGCAAAGTTCTTCGAGTACCTGGAGCTGATGTCCGAGTGGGAGCGGCTCACACCTTTGCCGGAGCGCTGCTCGTTTTCAGGGACCGCCAACAGTCCGCCACGTTTTCTCAAGACGCCACCTGGCCTCTCTGTGGCAGCAGAGACACAGCTTGTGACACAGCCGTGCCGTGTCCTCGCTCCATCCCACTTCCTCCCTGACTGAGGGCTACTAGCGTGGCGGTGGCATTCCTTTCCTATCCCCTGAGGTGTGGCAATTCTTTCCTGGTTGCTCACGTCTGCTACCTCGTGCAACGGAGCGCTCCTCTGGACGGCGCCGAGGAGCAGCTTGCGTGTGATGTGGTGTTTACGGTCGTTGGCCGGCCCTCGCAGCAACTCACATTTATGCCTGTAAAGCAGCAGGGAATCCGGCCGTTTCTTGGAGCTGGAGCGGCGCACTTGCGAGCCCGGTTGCACGCCGCATGTCTGCTCCTTGTTGTCGGCATCTGCGTCGGGGTCCTCGTCCCGGCTGGAGCTTGGCTGCGAAGACGCTGCACTAGTAGATCCTGATCCGAGGCTGATGGCAGGCTCCTGAGTCGAGTTCACCACCTGCTGGCTTTTGACATATTTAGGTTTGCTTGCGGCGAGCCTCTCCACGGCGCTCATACCCCCCTTGCTCTCACTTTCCAGCTCCATTTGCTTACGCAGGTATTCCGGACCCTTCTCCAGGATTTTTGAGGTGTCGCTCGTTGCGTCCATGGCATTTATGCGTCTTTTTTGCCCCAGAAGATCCCGTCAGTGGCCTCCAAAGGAAAGGCAGTCCTGTAGTGTGCAGTCGGTCCCCTGAGCGGCGGCGGTATAAGATTCCATTCACGCCTGCTCCTTGCCTGAGCACGCATTACAACAGGAGATTTCACCTTGTCTGTTCAAACACATGACCCCACCCACTCTGCGCAGGGCTAGTTTTTAAGCCAAACACAAGCTTGTTCAAAGTACACCTGATATCACCTGATACTATCACATGTGAGAAAACTGAGCTGTGTTTTTCCTTTTCACCATCTCGGCATCCCTGATGGAAATTTCGGTGTTGTGCAGCTGGCTTCAGATCACAATCCAACAAGATCCAGTACTAAGAAAACCCCTTCTTGTTGTTTGTTTCATTTCCCAGAGGCATTGACTCATGAAATGGGTTTGGTGTTCATTAACATGAAACTGT
Organism: Thamnaconus septentrionalis; assembly: GCA_009823395.1. NCBI lineage: Eukaryota > Metazoa > Chordata > Actinopteri > Tetraodontiformes > Monacanthidae > Thamnaconus > Thamnaconus septentrionalis. The sequence continues at coordinate 3,222,569 of CM020519.1, read as the reverse complement.
TGTGTAATATATGTTTATATCTGTTTAGTCATTTTTAAATCATGGCAAGGGAGTGATGATCCCTCTGGAAGTGCAAATACTATTCAGGACGTCAAACAGGAATTGTGTAATTTCCAACATCTCTAGATGAATGATGTCCAAGAATATTATTAGATCAAGATTTCTTTGTTTCTGCAAATCTTCAAATTACTATTATTGACCTAGCCCACCGCTGCTGGTGGAGGCTGATGCAGTGCCAGCACGGTTGCCTCACAGCAGGAAGGTTGCAGATTGGATTCTCACCAAAGACCTTTCTGTGTATACTTCTATGACGAGTTCAGCCTGTGCATGAGTTCTCTTTGGGTGCCTTCCTCCAGCAGTCCATAGGCATACACTTTAGACATCAGGCCCTCCAGCAAACTGGTGGCTTTCCAGTGTGTAACCCCAGCTTTGCACCAAGACAGCCGTGATGGGCTTCAGCACCCCTGAGTAGTTCAGTATTGAAAGTCAATTCATGAATTGATGGATTAATGCATTGTGGAAACAGTTCAAACTTTTTAGTGAGGCTTTAGTGTGACGTGTATGTCACAAACCTCAAATCATTTAAAATGTCTCCTGAGCATGATAGGGATGTGCAGCCACTGCGTGTTTTTGTCTTGCACCAAGAGCCATGAAAAACGTTTCCTGCACCCTAACTGTCGATATATATGACATGCTGGCACTACTTCATGAAGTGATCACTGAAGTGAGTGTATTGGGTGCTCCAGTAAGAAAGTTACCCCGAACAATTCCTGTGTAGCATCATTTACTTTGCTGGAGTTGAAATTTAGTTCAGTGGAAGTGCTTGGCATCGTTCTGCGTGCCATGTGAATCTAAATCTGCTTCTACTTAAATGAGGAAAGCATGAGGAAGCAGTTCTACACAAAGAAGGGCAGAGTAAACATGAAAGCTGGTGCCATAGGCCGATCTCACTGTATGAAAAAAATAATTATCTAAGATTTGTTGCTGCTTTTTTTTTTAATGGAAAATCAGCTTCTTCTTCTTTCTTTTTTTTTTTTTTTTACCATAAACCTTTAAAATTCAGTTACCGTCAAATTATAATTCCTGTCTCATAGATAATCGAGGCAAATGCTTGCATAGAACACTTGATATTTGTCAGATGCAATATGAGTGTAAATATAACGCAATCATTGGTTGCCCTCTTAGCACGTTCTACAACTCTACAATTCCATTTAGCAGACACTTTTATACAAAGTGACGCACGAGCAATACCTCAGTGTTCCTTTTGATGTGACTGAAACCATTAACTGTGGTGAAATTGTGACCCACCAGGGAAGAAACTCATTTCTATCGCAATAAAACTAATGAGTGCCATACGAGGAAACAAAGACTCGCTCTCTGTAACTGATCACAACTAGAATCGTTTGTCCGACGGTCAAACTAGAGTGGAGACATTTACATCTTTACTGCCAGAATCACATTTTTTCTAAGGTTGATAAAATTGATTGTTATCTTTTGGCTCAGGGTTGTAGTTAATTAGCTGCAATTGAAGCTTGCGATGTTCAGACAATTGGATTAAGATTTAATCCTAATCCTAATACCATGTCAGAAAACAAATAAATCAAACCTCCAGAGGTGATAACAACAGGGTCTTGGAAGTGCCCAAGCGTTGATCTGCTTTTTATTGTACTTCTAAAACAAACTGTGTTTTGTTTGTTTTTCTCTGCGGTAAAGAAAAGACAAAGTTCATTAACTAAAGTTAGTTTCAATATAATTGATCCCAAATATTTTGGAAAGGTTTTTGATATATTCTGAGAAAAGTTAGATTTTTCTTCCTAGTCATCTGGGGTCTTTTTCCAAGAATTATGTAAACAATGAATTTATTACTGAACACATAAAAGGAGTTCTCCTACATAACCACAAAACTTCTTTTTGAAGGGACAATCAGCTTTTGACGTAATACTTGGAATACTGGCGCACTCTGACATAAGAGGCGCATGACTTGTTCGCTGTGGAAAGCCAGGCTGACTGCAGTCCCGGCTGCGCATTTCTGATTTCCGGGCAGCTCGATTACAGCCATTAGAACAACATGGCCGCCGCCGGAAAAAAGTCGGTTCTGTTCGTTTGCCTGGGTAAGAGCCATTATTTAACCCTAACGAAGCTGAATCGCTCTAACCGAGTTGAGACGCCCGAATACAACTACAGAAATATAGTCGTCATCGGCGCTCGTCCCTGTTGAGCGTGTTTCCAACTTTATTTGGATCGCTTGCTAAAGCGTTAGCTTGCAGCTAGCTCCGATAAATGAATGAGCTGCTCGCGCTATTACAAATCTTCCCTCGTTGTTTTTAACTTTGTCTTGCCTGGTGTGTTTGTATGGCGACGAGCAACTTGGGAAAATACCAAGGAATGCGTCTTCGAATTTAATCTTATCAAATAAATGTCCGTGGCTGGCCAATTGCTTAGGGACGCAAGTAAATGCGAACTTTGCTCCTTCCAAATGTGTCACACGGTCCCAAGTTGCCGTTGTCGTGAGCCTAAAATCCAGTCATTATTGGCTCGCTCGCCTACGTTATGCAAACCATATCGCAAGCGACACATACAACCAGTTGCTCTTTTCTGTTCACATTGAAATATGAAGTCATTGACAAAAGGTTGGCATTTGGTGGTTACCGGACAACAACAGTATAGTAGTAATAGTCCCGTGATTTGAATATCGAATTCTAGCTTTTTTTGCTTGAAAATGGACCAGTAATACATCTATTTTCCCTTCTCTTTGTATTTATAACAATCCACGCTGTTCAGGTGAAGTCTTATTATGTCCCGTTTTCGCATATATGGATTTCACAATATCGAAAAGAGTGACTTTCTCTTGACGCACTTGTCAAATATTGCGTAGTGTCTGTAAATAGGTTAGACAGTGGCCTTCTTCCGGGGTGGGTGACGTCATGCTAAAACGCTCGCTCGATTTGCTGTACGAATGCGTTGTCAAGTTTACGGAAGTGCAAATGACTCAGGGAGAAAGAGTAGGCGCAGGGGGATCACGTGACTCAGTTTATCTTTGATGCTCTTGCTCAATATATTTGTGCCATGTTGAATGTCCCAATGTACCATAGTTGAAAATATTCTTGTTATAAATTTGTTTGATCCAGACACAGATAAATCATCAAATTGTGCATTAAGTCCTCATGCGTTAATCTTTGCTCGATCGATAATGTTCATTATATCTTTGTTTTTCATAGATTTAGTTGTTTCTTTTTTCAAGACAAGGTTGTTTTTTTTTTCATTGGTCTTACCTTCTTGACATGTTTTGGTGGAGCTTCGGCCTCACAAGATAGCATCTTGCCATCTTGTGACCAACTAAAAAACCCTTATCATGAAAAAAAAAGAAACAATGAAATCTGTTCACCTTGGCTGCTATTCTGTGGTTTTGAACAGGGAACATCTGCAGATCCCCCATTGCTGAAGCCGTCTTCGCCAAAATGGTAACTGAAGCTGGCACTCTTGATCAGGTAACTAAACCGTGTGCAACTGTCACCAACCGATTTCAATGCTAATAACAATACCTTCACATTAAAGATTATTTGGGACATGCACGCCCCATTCCTCTCTAAATTGTACTAGTCTGCAAGATACAACTTTAGCACTGATTTTCTCACACCTGGTGAGTTTAAACTCGTTATGTTTAAGTAGTCCTTCTTTATGTACTAAATATACTTTTATTTTGCAATTGTCTTCAAATTATCTTCATGCTGTCTTTAATTCAACCTTACCAGTACAAATGTAGAGTATCAATCAATGTTGCTTTGCTGTTGCTTCCCGTGCTTCCCTTGCCTAGTGGAGAATAGACAGCGCTGCCACATCCACCTATGAAATAGGAAGCCCTCCGGACCACCGTGGTCAAGCCTGCATGAGGAAGCATGGTGTGCCCATGGAGCATATAGCCAGGCAGGTACGACATCCCACCACGACACCTTAGCTATAGTTAGCGCCCCCTTTTTCTGTTCTCTGTTGTTTCAGTGGGTCATAGACAGTGGGGCCACATCCGACTGGAATGTGGGCAGTTCACCGGACGCCCGAGGCCTGGCCTGCCTCAGGAAGCATGGCATTGAAACGAGCCACAGGGCCCGACAGGTACAGTCGGACGTCCTGAGGCTCCTGTGGTACCTTATTGGTGACTGTTTGGAGGGTGTGGTCTGCTGCATGCCCAACAAACAAGACCGTTTTTAATCTTTTAACCTGGGACGTCTAACACAATACTCGCTCTGTCTCTTCTCTTTCATCCCCTCTAACATCTCCCTCCAAAATTAAAATCTTCTTTAGCTTTGCTCCCTGATCTTTTTGAATGCATTATTTTTCAGTGTTTTTTTTTTTCTACTTCCATTTTTTGTCAATAAAATCAGCTCAATGCAGTGTTAGTTTTCACAGCAAAACTTGATTTAGTTTTAGTCATAGTCTTTTGACTAAAATGTCAGTACACCTCGTCATCGTCTTACTCCTTGTAAATTAATTTTTATTTAGTTGTCTTGTTTTAGTCAGAAAAATGGTCGTTGACGAATGACGATAACTGACGAGAATCTTTCGTCAACAAATTTAACACTGGCTCAGTGATGGAAATAAATGTGCTGTTGGACTTCACCACAGTATGTAGCAGTTACTGTATGGCCTCACATCATGTGTTTGAACTACTGACACAGGCCTTGAAATACATGAAGATGTTTGCACAGGCACAACTCTCATGGCGTCATGAGTCTACTGGCAACTCTCATTCCCAAGTAGCCCTGAAATAGTTTTTCCACGTTGTCCTCAGGTTACCTGAGTGTTTTAACCTGTGAACTGCTCCCTTGTTGCCTTTTTTTTTTTTTTTTTTTTTTTAAATCTGCAAATCACTCGAAGCCTTGTTTAATCTCCTCAAAGGAGGAATGGCGAGGCCCAATTCTTGGCTCAAGCCCAAGCAAAGTTGGACACGCTCTCGCTCTTTCCCCGTTTCTTTTATCGTGATTTTTCCAAAGTGAAAAACATGAAAGATACCCCCCCCCTCCCCTCACCTGGCCTCCTGAACTTTGGCTGGGCTTCCACCTCTGCCAGCATCCCTGTTGACCGGGCCAAGTGTGCGCTGCTTTGAAGTCACTGCTTCCCTAAAAAAGTCGACTGTCTTGAAATGACAGATTTTGTGCGGAATCAAGTAAATGTCAGAAATTGCAAAAAACAAATACCATATTTAATAGAGCCATTGTTTCGCTGACCATTAAGATGTTCTTCTTGCCAGTGGCGTTCCAAAAAAAAACACAAAGTGTTTGAAGATTTGGTTATTTTTGAGGAATTCTTAAATGAATGCAGATGCTGTTGGTTTGCCCTTACCGTACATGACGTTGTGTAAAATGCCTGTCGTTGATTGAATTGCGCTATAACCTATGTGATGGAAATCTCGTGCAGTACTTGGGAACTCTCTCGTGTTTTTTTTTTTGCTGTCACAGTACATAAACTTTTATGTATTGTTTATGCAACATTTAACGGCGTGAGATCTTCTGAGGACATTTGTGAATGAAAGCCTCTTCACAAGGAATTCCACAAAAGGAAAGGCTCCAGATAATGATTTTGAACTGGAGCAGATCCCACAATTATCCTTGGATGACATGTTCCCACAATATATCAAAAAAAAAAAAAAAAACAATCAAGCAAAACAGAAAAACTGTTGTATTCTGTCGCCGTTAAAAAAAAAACAAGGTCAAGCACAATTAGATGTGTCGTGTGAAAGTGTGTACACCTCCCATCAATTTCTCAATGCTTTCCCGCTTGTTCAGCAGCGTCCTGGTTGCAGCGCTCGCCCTGAGGTCATTCTCCGTCCCTCTTACTCAGTGTTGACGTTCGTGGTGTTTTTGTGGTGCGAACCACAGGGAGCCCAGCAGGGGGCCTGCCTCTGCCCCACTTCCATCTATGAAGACATTAGTTAAACATTGTCCCTGTAGTCTTGGCAGGATTATTTCAACACAAATATTGACGTTTTGATAACACCCCCCTCCCTACATATCAAATTGATAAGTCGGTTTTTGTGGGTGCTGAAAAAACTGAACTGGGAACTGATCACGGTTGTGTTTTGTGACTTCTTTTGTTTTTGAAAGACTGATTCAGTTTTTCACTTTCAGTTTATTGTTTATTTAGTGCACATTCATGGACATGTTCACAATACACAGAACTCTAAACATGTAAATATACCGGAGGTAGCCTGCTGCTAAATTCCATCCATAGTCCCCAATAAATAACAATAAAATTAAACCGTCAGTCATATTTAGACATCACAAAACATCAAGGACATGCAATATGTCATCGCAGGGGTGCCATATTACCGTTGACACCATACAAAGACAGGATCAGAGATAACAGACGTTAGCGGCGACTGTGGCTCAGGAGGTAGAGCGGGTTGTCCAATGACCGAAAGGTTGGCGGTTCAAATCCCGCTCCATCCTAGTCCGTCGTTGTGTCCTTGGACACAAGACACTTAACCCTAAATTGCTCCCGGTGGGGCTGGCAGGGCCTATGCTTATCATCCTTTGTGGGTTTTCTGAATTATATATTAAGTATTTTATTTTTGATTTAAACACCAAAGAAGAAACTAGGCAACAGAACAAATCAAACAAATGGAGAACAAATATTTGTCAGGTGCAGCCTGACTGGCCCCCCAGGTTAAAATAGTCATGAATAAATCAAATAAAATCTCTCAAACTTAATATACTAAAAATATGAAGCGCAACAAACCATGGCTTCCTTTCATGTCATCTAATGTTGCTGGAATGGGATCGCAGCTTTCCAAAATAGCAACACTTTTCCGGCTCCCACTTCCCAGTGACTTGACACTCAGCGATTTGCCTAAAGGAAAAAAAATAAAATCATTTGTGTCGAGTCTAATTTAAAAGAGATGCAATGTGATGTTTTGGGAACCACTCTGTTTTGACCACAGTGTGGCTTTCGAAGGGCTCAGCGAGGTAATAAATCATGTGAGCTGCTGCGCTAAATCTCCTGCTCTTGTCTGCGATCAGCGGGGCCGTCCCAGTGCTGCCGGCTATCGCCGTAAACGGGTTATTCACTCTTGGGGGAGCTGTGAAATATTTTCAAAACCTAAAATGTTTGCACCATATCGTACACAGCCAGTGGTCGAGGCCGTTTCATGCCTGGGGAACATCCGCGTGGCCTTTTGTCCAACACTTCTAGAGCATCTCCTCTGGCGTCGGGTCTGGATTGGATTATCCCTCAGATGCCCCGAACCAGATGCAGCCGCGCCGCCGCTCGCCTCCCTGTGCTTGTCACTCATTTAGCATAAAACCGCCACGCAACTCTTTCTTCTTTAACAGTGACAGCAGCTGTCTGTGTCATCTTCTCTTTTTTTTTTGAGAGAAATAATGATTATTCCTCTCAGAATGTGAAGAATGCCACAGAGAGGTGGATGAAAGAAGGACGGCAGCCTCGCCGCCCTTCACCCATTTTATAGGCAACACGCTGCATCGGGGCGATTTGGCAAAAGAAGCTCGCGGCCACCCTGGGAATGAAACGTTGATGCAGAACAGTCGCGGTGAAACATCTGGCCATCTCTCCGAGCGACCTCAGCTGTCGGCGTGATTGAATGTTCACCGCCAAAGTCTTCTTCATGTCTTTTGTTTCTCTCTTCCTCTTTTCCTTTCTTCCTTAAGCCACGTAATGCTTCCTCTCTTCCGAACCCTCCCACAAGTTCCCGCAAGCTTTTATTGCCGTCAAACAAATGAGTGAACACAGAGCCGCCGCGTCTCCACCAGCCAACATGCATTCTGTGTTGTGCGTGCTGGTTTGCATGTGTTTGACGCTGCAGAAGGTGCCTCAGGAAGGCTGAAGTTTCGTTTTGAACGTGTGAATAAAATGAGATGTCTTTAGCCAGAGTTTATTTTGGTGGGGTTTGTCTAATGTGAAGAACACATTAACGCAGGGGTCACAGTCAGAAGCAGCTTTTGTTTTTGTTTTTCCCTTTTTTTTGTTTCTTGTAGCCGCAGCGGTGAGCTGCAGATCAGTGGAGGCCTGCTCTGTTTCTACACCAAACCAATAGTGACACTTGTTTTGTTTTTTCTCTCGCTCCCTCCTCCCTCCCCCTCTGGTTCTCCTCCTCTGTCAGGTGACCAGTGACGACTTCTTGAGTTTTCAGTACATCCTCTGCATGGACGAAACCAACCTGAGGTACCATTATGTTCTTCTTCTCTATCGCTCTGCTGTTTCCCCAAGCAAAGACGTCCACTACCTGCCAACCCCCGCCATCACTCTCACCTCTCACCCCCCTGCCACCAGTATCTATGCTACCACGCTACTTGCACTTGAAAATGGCACGGAGCAGCGCTAACGCCGAGGCCAGTGCCTGCTTTTAATGAGCAATATCCTCCTTAAGCTCTTTCCAGAGGTCAGGGGGAGGGATATTTTTTGATACTTTGAACGTGTAGGGATCATTTTGAGATCACATGCCTGTGATCATGGCAGATCTGATCTTTAAGCAGCTTACTGAGTTCTTTGGATGCCTTGTCTTTGCTCTCTGGGCAGCTTTTCCTGCCCTTTCTCTCACACGTTAGGGTCTCTCCCCTCCTCCCCCTGCTCTCCGTGCTCCCGTCCCCTCACTTAAGCTGGCCAGACTGAGAAAATTAAGACACTCCTAGATCTCAGGTACCCAGGCCCTGGTTGGTTTCCCACCAGGAATTTGAGAAAAAAAATATCAGTATGAGTTGTATCAGTCAAGTTGTGGGTCCTTTTTTGCATGTAATGTCATGTTTTGTGCTCATACTTGCCTGAATCAAGGCTAAACCATCATTTGCCAGCACTTTGAAAGAGACTTGATATATGGTAGCATGGAACAGTGGTCAGTGTGTCACCTGTCTGTGCTTCTTTTCACTTGATTCGTTTTTTCTTCTCAGAGACCTGAACCATAAAGCAAAGCAAGTGAAAAACCACAACGCAAAGATTGAGCTTCTTGGTTCATACGACCCTCAGAAGCAGTTCATCATTCAGGATCCATATTATGTAAGTACTCAAGCCGAGTATTTTGTATTTTTTTGACATTTCTTTTGTGCAAAGTGGCTTTTTGAATATCGAGATTCTTTAAACGTCGCCAGTTCCATATGTTGAGGCAGATTGTTTGAATTGAGGCGTAATACAGACATACTGCTCAAACGTTCAACATCTGTGTGAGTGATGCAGCCGAAAGCAGCAGTTTCTGGTGAAGACTTTTAAAATTTGTGTTCAATTTATCATGAAACTTGCTTTTTTCGCAACTTGAGAATTTCTATGGGTGACGGAGAATAAAGAGATGCCGCACAAGCAAATCACTCAAAGTTCATAGAAGCGGACTTATTGAGTGAAGTCCTTGCACTAATATGGTGAGTGTACGAGTGAAGTGCAGGATGAGGAACTGAAAAATACAAGACATCTCTGGTTGTATTTAGAAAATTAAAAAGCCTTTATGGGCGGAACCACATTCAAGCACGTTTCATAAATTCTCACAATCACAATTATTCCCCCCCCACACACACACACACACACACACACACACACACACACAAATGACTTTCTGTACGTCTGCTGGAATGGTGCGCTGCGTTCAGGGAACGCCGCTTCTTCACCTCTGACCTCCAGCCTTTCAACCTTACATCAGCCTTGCGTAAACACAGTTATTGATTCCATGCAGTTATGTGATTGTTGGAAACCACCGGAGGGAAATTTTTATTTTCAGATGTTTTTGCTCATACTCGTGCTCATTACTCATTCATTCTTTTGTTTTTTTCACCTTTCCACCTTTTTTTCGTCCTCCCGCAAAACAAAAACTTTTCGACAGATGATTTTCAACTCTGGGTTCCTGTTTTTCATCTTCCTGATGTTTTCCAGTGAGAGAAGACAGCGGAGGAGAAAAAAATGCATTGGCATACGGTCTTGCAAACTTAATCGCCACCATGCTTATGCAGTTTATTTTCCCAGAGAGTCGGTGACGAGTGACGACATATTGATGTCTGTCCTTGATCCTGAGATTCATTCAAGCCACTCAAATCTAAAGATACTGAGCATTTTTCAAAAGTCTCTCTTTATGCAGTTATCTCTTAATATTTGACTCAGGACTATGATTACATCAATACAAAGGAGTAGCAGACACATTTTGTATTGGCAGTCCTTGCTGACGGATGCTGAAGGCCAAACCTTTCATTGACTATCAAAGCGTAATCACCATCTGCAGCGTTGTTGCATCTCGAGACGTTCAGATCCCACGACTGAATAAACAAACAAACAACACTTAATTTCAAACTGCTGTGGCCGGGATTGGAGGTGTGGTTGACCGCAGCCTGTGTGAGTGCAGTGTGTGTGTGTCCTGCTTTACGGCCTTGGCTTTGCTGCTGGTACATGCTCGCTGGAAGCCACAGAGGTGTCCTAGAGGAAGCAGGCTGGCGCTCCAAACACCAAAACACACAAACACAACAGCCTTTTTTTTTTTTTTTTTTGGGCAACATTATCCCACAGAAAGTGTCTTGAATTTTTGGTCCAGCATCAGCCAGATGTTTGTTTTGTCAACTCTTCCGCCTGAAGACACTTCAAAATAAAGGCTTGCGGTCTGTAATTATACCTTTAATCAGTTGCCTTTGCAACTGATTTAACAAAAATTCAAATTTTTGCATTTGTGTTGACATAAGGCTGTGCGATTAATTGATTTTAAATCAAAATCGGATTTATTAGTCAAGACGATGTTTAAAAAAAAATTTTTGAAAGTGATGTTTGGTGAAAGACAGTTAAGGTTGGGTTGTCGCTTTATCCACAGGACTCATTTGTGTTTGGTTCTGAAGTTTTCGCTTTATTCCCAAATAAGGGAACTTCATCTTTGTTTATGAAGAACCTACTCATTGTCAAGTGATGTTTGGTGAAAGTGAGGTTCTCACTTCATCTTTGTTTGGTCAAGAAGACTGTAAATGTTGCACTTTACGAAACCCAAGAAGGATTTACGGCATCTTTCAGTTGCACGTCATTCCCAATAGGGAATTTTGTTTGCCATTTTTCCTTAAAAATAAAGATAGAACATTTAAAATCATATTTCACATCGTCTTTTGTAGTTTTACAGAAAAATCTAAATCAAAAATCGAGTTTTCAAGAAAAAAAAAAAAAATCTGGATTTTATTTTTGTCCAAAATCGCCCAGCCGAATGTTGACGTGATATTTTGAACTGAAATGTATTTTTTTTTCTTCTCCTCTTTGACCCCCACAGGGCGGGGAACAGGACTTTGAGAAGGTGTACGAGCAGTGTGTACGCTGCTGCAAAGCATTTCTGGGACACAACTCCTAACGGCGGGCGAGCGGCAGACGCACACTGGCACCTGTCAGTCAGACAGCAGCAACCTCACAGCCGACCAGTGCAGCCGCGCTCGCCCGGGCCGCCGGCGGCACACGTCACAGGGAAACCAGAGAACATGTTGCCTCAGTGTGGTAATAAATGTCATATTATGAATCACTCGCTGTACACATTTTTCACAACTGCTGTGTGGAAAAGTTTGTCCGCCGTCAATTAACACTCAATAAACCGGCCTATAACTTGGACTTGTGGGGTTTTGTTTCTGCAACACGCTCATCAAACCGTCCGAAATGTGTCGTTTGATTTTCATTGTTTAATTTTTTTATTTTTATGAATGAACTTAACCAGCAGATTATTATGCATGACTGGTTTTGTGCAGGTGTCAGAAGAAGAGAAACGGGAAGCTGGCGGGTGACATTTTTTCACATTAGAAGAAGATGGAAAAATGGAGGTGTCTCCTAAAACACAAGTTCAAGTGTTGGGCAAGAGAATAACACTGCAGTGTGTTGAGTGGTTGTGACCTGGCCAAACTAGTAAGCAGCAACTGCGATTGGTCCACTAGACAGAAGGTTGGACCAGTTCAGAGTTTTGCCTCCTTTGTCCAAACTTTCTGCGGCCTCTTCACCAGATGGATGCGCGAACGGAGATAAATCCAGAGGATTGAGAGAAAGCTTCCATCTGGCGGCACGCTAACTTCTGGACACTTCACACATGCGGAAAGAACTCAGATCGAGAGACAGACCGCATCGCCAGGACTCAGCGTCCTCATTAGGTGGGATAATCCATTTAGTCAGCTGTCAGCAGTGTTCAGACTAAGGCCCGGGGCAGGTTTATAATAACTTTAGAGCCAAGTTTCACTGCAGCCTTTAGCGCGAATGCTTGTAAAATATGTATCTGTTGGTGCAACAGCTGGCAGATGGCCATTGTTTCAGTTGGGAGTAACAACTTAAGAAGGTGACAAGACTAGCAGGGCGGCCAAATATCATGTTTTCATTTTGTGAATTTTAACAACTGTTAAAGCCGCTGCCGAGAGCTCCACTGCTTCCGTAATCTGTTTTGCTGGAACTCGCTCACAGGTCATGTGATCAGGAGGGAAACGGTTCACAGGACAAGAGCCGCAGCGTTGGATGTTTGTACCAATCTTATAATTTATTTAAATATATGCATATTCCTTCTATGCCTTTGCTTTACAGTAGATATGACACATACATCTTATGTGGCTTGCCGCCTAACGTATCTACAGTGGAACCTTTGTGAGAACAAATAGAAATATAGACTTCACCACACTGGAGTAAAGATCCACAGGAGGGCTGTGACGTACGGAGCGCCATTTCTCGGAGAAACAGTCCTTGCGAGTTAATAATTTAATCAGCTGAGCAAAAAAACGAGGCTGTGACCCTCAGCCAGAGTCTGTGAGAACTTCTTCTTCTTCTCCTTTGTCTTTGTTGCCTATGGGGACCTGCAGTTGCAGTGGCGGACTCTTGACATGAACTTGACATTTGGACCTCTGCTCTTTTCATAATGAAACCGACCAAGAAGATGAAATGCAATCCCTTTTTTTTTTTTTTTTGATTGGTTCTATCCATCTTTTGGATGAGATCAGGAAATAGACAGGCCCCCGGGTTCTTTGCTCTTCTCAGTCACTTCACACTTTGAAGCATCTTCACTCATCAGTTGCCCTTTTTTCTCTCGTCCCCCCTCAGGCTGGTTTTTTTTGCTCCCTCATGGTGACGGCCATCCACGGAGGCCCAGCCAGGGTGGTAGGTAGGTAGCCTTGCGGTAGGTAATCCGTGCTCTAGCAGAAAAGGCCTCCCCGAGGGGCAACACTGTGCCTAAGGTCACTTTGGGCTGGTCATGTAATTTTAGGCTCCCCTCGCACTGTCCAAAGCACTTCTTTCCAACGCTTTCCCAAGAACTAGTACGCTCTCCAGTCTGCAAAAGAGAAGGTGATGATAAGACTTTGGAAAAATCAGGCCAGTCTTTAACATGACGCCGCCTGACAATGTCTTTTCACGATACAATCGCAAAAGAACAAGGGGGGGAGGGGAAAAAATCAATAAGCTGCTTAGCTCCAGTCTGCTGTGCAGCTGTGGGCCTCGGTGTGCACAAAGACCAATTGTCTCTGACTTCAGACAGGAAGTAATTTATTCTGAGGCAAAGGCAAACCGCACGCTCCATTAATCGTCCCACCTTAAGAGTTTACAGCAACATGTGTGAAGTGCGCATCATCATTCAAACATCACTCTGACTCCTAATAGGAAGCAGGAGGTGTAAAGTCGCCTCTTTGGGCAATTTGAAACCAGCCAAGTCATTATTGTGTTACTTTGGCCTTTTATTACAAAGTACCCAAAGAGTCAACTACAAAGAACCTGGACAATTTACGACAGTGATTTTCGTGATATTAGAGAGTTAGCGTTGAATCTATGGAACGTTCGTAGTCTTATGTTTTCTCATATAGTTTTTTTTCTGAAATATAAGCTGCAGGGCGGGAGGGGTTGAAAGGGACTTAACGTATTTCAGGGATTTAACGGTACATTCAGTTGCACAACAACACAAAGGTGCCCTACACTGTTTATAGAACTGCTGTAAGGACATACATATATATATTATAATATATATATATACATATATATATCCTCAGAAAAACGTTTTATATCTCAATTCTTCAAAATAGCCACCTTTCAAAAAAAGCATATTTGGAGACATTTAACGTGTTTTTCTTTGCTTCATAATTACATATATCTTGCTCATATATGTGATGTCTTCTGTATCTAACCTCAGTGCAGAAAGTTGTAAAGATAAAACAAACTTTTGACTGGTAGTGTATATAATAATAACATATCGCTGAATTTCATACAGCAGGTGCACGCCTGCAAAATTTTCCAGCATTAAAGCAGGAAACACTGAATTACAGTCCCCCCCCCTTCAGTTTTCTGCACGGATGACAGACATTCTGTTCCTTTGCACGTTATTAGAACATGTATGAAGTTTTAAAATCAGGCCTTCAATGCAACAGCGCCATACAGGCAAAGATTTAGATATATATAATTTTTTTAAAAATCCCTTTGCGAGACATCTTGATGACTTTCTGAGGTCAGGATGATTTTGTGCGGTGCCCAATATTGAAGCCACGTGTCACCGTACCTGCTGTGCGCTACCCCTCCGTGCACTGCGGGCTGCCGGCTAATCGCGTGAGGAGCCGCGCGCACCGTTTATAGTCTGTAGGGGAGGAGGGGGGGACAGGGAGAGTGTGTGAGTTTCACGACCAGCAAGCGGTGTCAGCCAGGGGTCAAGGGGTTGAGTTGACACTTGACTTACATGCGGGTATCGTGCAGTCCCTGGTGTGGTGGTAGAGTCTGTACACCAGCTTCCTGCACTGGGGGGCAAAGTAAAGAGGTCCTGGACGCAAAAGAAGGAGGAAGAGAGCATCCTGTCAGAACATTTTCACACCTACTGCTGCTGACATCGTTTTTTTTTTCTCCTTCCCCCACGATCTCCCTATATTACAGGCTGCTACTTATAGCCAGCATGCATTCTTCCCTCTCGTGATCTCTGCATGTTGCGCCCTGCTCTTGATGTGTGCCTCACACGCTGTCCAGAGCCAGCAGAGCCTGAGCCCCTCCTTGGCTTGTCAGGAGGAATTACACACGTTTGCATTTGGGCCTCACCTGTCATGTGTTTCAGGAATTTCTCCTTCTTCCTGAGGTCTCTGGGAAACACAACTGAGGGGAGAACAGAACAGAAGGGGACGGGAGGAAAAGGCTTGAGTCAGGCATCCGTGGCTGATCTGGTAGAGAAACCCTCACAACAGCCTTTTATGAATGCATCATGTCAGGTCTCCCCAGAGCTGGATGCTCAACGTTTGACTCAGCTCATTGCACAGATAGACCACCAAAACCTTGTTGTTGTTGTTGTTGTTTTTTTTTTAACGCTCTGAGTCAGACATTTAAATGTCTTCAGAGCACATCCAGTAAAACTCTTTGCCACTTTATGGAGTCCTAAGTGTTTCAAAACAGCGTCGAAAGTGGATGTTGAGCCCAGCAGAGTCAACAGGTCTGCAGCATCCAGCCGCGGGGCTCGCACCCAACTCACCGACGCTCTTCTCCGCCTTGTCCGTCCTCTGGTTCCCCTGCTCCGCCGTGGAGCCGCGCGCCCTGAGCGTGGCCGGCGCGTCCGTCCTGGAGCCGTGGTGGCCACGCGCGTCCTCCGCGTGCCTCACCATCTCCACCATCCTCCTCCAGTCCGACTGCGCGTCCCTGCTGCTGCTGCTGCTGCTGCTGCTGCCGCCGCTCCGCGGGGCCGCCGAGGGCGCGCCCTCGCCGCAGTGGCCGGTCAGCGTGCACACCAGTAGCACCAGTCCCATGCTGACGTACTTGCGCGCTCCGCTCATAGTTCCCGGCGCGGGGGTTGGAAGAGCGGGAAGGGGTGGGGGTGGGGGGGTCACAGACGTTTGACCGCGGCGGAGCTGCGGGGGGAGAGTCGAGGCAGAGCGTGACGCGCAGCTGTTAACACCGCGAGTAGCTTCTGAACATCCTCGTTTAATGAGCTGCCAACATGTTGAGTCGGCTCGGCGCGCCCACGCCGCTGACTGACAGCGGACTTGGAGCGAACAGCCGCGCAGCTGTGAAAGTGTACATTCTTTCTTTCTTTCTGCTGCCATCGTACAGCACTTATTTCCATTTCAATCGAGAAACACACACGGATTCTTTTATGACGAGTCAACGACCCACGAAACATCACGCACGGAGCCACAATTAGCGCACTTTAAAGCCCACACGAGAGGCGCGAGCGTGCCCAGCTCCCCGCGTCACTCACTCACTCCGTCCATCCCACAGCTGTTCTATGATTTTCGACACAACTTGTGCGCAGAATCACAGTGATGACAAACTTTACCATGAAAGGAAACCGCCGTTAGAACAATGTTTTCTTTGCTTTCCAGGGAAGAGTTTAAAAAAAACCCAAAATGTTAACACTGATGAACAAGTGGGTGGGAAATTAGACATTTCGGAAATGAAGTGCTCACCTTCTGCTTCTCTTCACTCAAAAGTTTGATAACGATCCCAGCAGTTTAAGAGGAAAAAAAAGAAGAAGACAAAACCAAGAACTGTGCGCAGCTTCTGGAGTTCCTGCGCGCGCCAGTCGGATGTAGCTCCCCTGGAATCTGGGTCTCTCGGACTGGAAAAATGTCAAAACCTCCAAAGTCCTGGTAGAACTTGTGCGACCATCATTCGGAACACCAGCCGGCTCAGAGCTGCAGGGTGGTGGTGGTGGTGGGGTCAGAGGAGAGGAGTGGGCAACAAGGGGCTCCGGATCCAACAAGAGAACCCCCTCGTGTGCGTCCTGGCCGAGGCTGACTTTTTATCCTGCCTCTCCAGACGCGCTGACACGTCCCGCCCGGGCTACTCCGCTGCGTCCGTGATGAGCAGGAGACGCATTGTTGGCACTGCGGGGGGTCGGAGGTCTACTCGAGTTGACCGACCATCACTCGGGTGACGACTGAAGGCTTTTTTTCCCTTCTTCCTCTCTCCCTCTTTCTTTTTTATCCTCTCGCGGCACCCCTCCTTCTCTGTTACTCCATTTATCAGCGCGATAGGCGCTGCCGGGAAACCTTCTCCCCACTAATACTTCCCACGAAATGTCCTACTACATCACACGCAAAGACACACACACACACACACACACACACACACACACACACACACACACACAGACACTCACACACGGCAGCGCAGATCCTGACATCAGTGGCAGTGCTTCCATATTCCAATAACTCTGATAATCTCATTAAGAGCCATTGCGCGCTCGTCATCCACCGGAATATGTTGTTTTGTTTTAAAAACAAGCAGCTGCTTCTTTTCTTGTCTTTGAAAGCGCGGCTCTCGACCTGCTGCTGCTGCTGCTGCTGCTGCTGCTGCTGCTGCTGCTGCACTTGCACGGCAAAGACTAAAACTAACTAACTAACCAACACGGCGGCACAGCTGAGGTTTGCACAGGGGCCGGAGATTAGGCAGAGACTTAATAAGGTCCGCGGAGTTTTCTTTACTTGGGGAGGAGGAGACGCGCAATTGGCTCCCACGCCGCTTCCCCACCCCCATTGAAAAAAAAAAATCTCACCCATCTGAGAAAGTTGGGGAGGAAAGAGAGGAGGAGATTATTATTGTGTGTGTGCGTGTGACTTTTTTTTAAATTATTATTTGAATCGTGCACATCTGCGGAGTATTTCACCGCTTCTTCGCCCCGCGCGCGTAAAACATCCTTGGTGCTGAAAGGACAGCGCGCGCTGTCACCAGACCAGCAACCCCGAGGCTCATCTGACCAACCGGTGCTCTCTCTCTCTCTCTCTCTCTCTCTCTCTCTCTCTCTCTGTCTCTCTCTCTCTCTCTCTCTCTCTCCTTCCTGAGAATCGTGCAGCACCTCTCGCCTTCCGGTATGATGGCAGTCGGCTCTCCTTTCTCCCGAACACTCAGCCGATTAATTATATCGACCCGAACGATGACGGAAGTGGGCGTCGGTGTCCGGTTTCTCTGGTGTTGAGGACAATGCACATTAATTTACATTCCTGTTACATTCCTGTCAATGTGCCGGTCTTAGCCAGAGGCTAAGTTTCAACCACGGTACTCTGGCCCGATGTTAAACCAGATGTTAGACACAAGGGTCATACATTATATAAAATGTGTATTTTACTAGTTGTAACAGGACTAGAAGTGGATTCAAAATGCCTTTTGGCTGCAGGTGAACAGTAGTTCTTGATGCAGAGGCGATATGTAAACAGACAGGCGCCACTAGTGATGACTGCACAGCCTGCATGCCACATAAAAGTCAGATGTGGTGGATGCGTCTCATTTAAACACATTTGAAGAGTGCGCGTGAGAGAGAGAGCTTTGGCTGCCGCATTTTCATCGACTGCCTGACCGCAACTTCCAATGTAGGCCAATTCATTGAAACACCTGAAGCCGCCACAATGCAGCTGTGTCAGTAGGGGGCGCCTTTCTGCACCTGTGGCGGATCACACTTGTGTCATGAGGTGACAGCTGCTCTGGCAGCTCCTCAGGTTGGATTCTTTAAATCATCCCCTGTTGCCAGTTGTTCGTGTGCCTCAGTGTTGCCATCTGAACCCCAGTTGCTGTTTTTTTTCCCCCTTCTTTTCATTTTTGATAGCAGGTAGAGCCGCAGCAGCGTCGCCACTCTGGTGACCGCCAGTGTTCTTTGGCAGCCGCGGCGGGAGCTCCCTCGTTGTGTGTTTTGGCTCTCGGCTGGCTGCCTGGATCGGTGGCTCCGCGTCACACCTCCGACCGGCCGCCGATGCTTAAACCTTCCAAAGGTCCTGTCGTCCTCGCGACGCCACACGTCCGACGGCAGCAGAGATAACCGTCGCAGCCGAGTTCAAGAGGAATCCGACCTCCTCGTTGATCTTTGTGGCCCCTCTGAACTCACACACTCAGACCTTCCAAACGCAAGTCACTGAGTCATGTTCACATGATGCTTGAGTGATGTTCTCACTCCTGACCCGGCAATTCATGTTTTCAAGGAAGTGACATTTTTCTTTTATAGGACCAAACGTGCTCATGTTGGAGTTTTCACTTCCTCACAGGGTTATTGTAGGGTCATTTTTTAAAATCTTTTTCGGCTTCAAAGAGCAGGTCCACGTGTAACGATGTGCCGCCACATTCCCACAGTTACCCAGACCCAGTGGATCTGCTCGGGGGTTCTGGCGATTGCTCAGAAGACAATAAATCTTACAAACTGGGCCTTCAGATCGAATAAAATGCATCTTTAGCGAGTGTGATCTCGGTGTACTCACGATTCCACGTCAATCATTTTTATTTCTTCACATCTCGCAGAAAGACGTGCCAATCAAAATAAAAGAAAACGAAAACACCCTTCCTGGCACATGGTCCTTGTCTGTGCATGACTTTAACACACTTGTCTCATCCTTCAGCAGATAGCCCCCCCCCCCCTTGATGTAAGTTTGGCTTTGCATCGACGGAATAAGAAGGGTTTTCGTTGCTCCGGACTGTCAAACGCGACGCAGAGCGTCCAGCCGCTGGGCGAGAAGCAGCGGCGGCAGGACGAGTAGCTCCACCTGCAAAGGCTGAAAGGTGATCCTGACTGTAGCCAGCGGCCCTCTGACCACTTCGGTCTGAGCAAGATAAGCACACGCGTGACTAACTGGACGGATCTGGATCAGTAGGATTTCTCCACTTAAGGCCACTGTCACTCAGAATTTCTCAACGTTTCTCAGATTCAAAGCAGATGCGCTTTCTTTCCCCCCCACTTTCTCTCTTCTTCGTTTTTTCTACTCCCATAGACCCAGTGGCGGTGGGGTGGTGTCGGGTTTAGGGGAGGGGCTAAACTAACATACTTTAATGCCAACAGAGTTTTGGTATCTCACACCCGTCACTGAGTGAGAGGTGTGAAGGGTGCCGAGTGAAGGACACGGCAGGATTCACAGCCATGTGCAAAACTTTCACAGGCGACATGCTTGATTGACTCCATTCAGCTCACTTTCAGTTTAAAGTCAACAACAAGCGGCCTTGTCGTCGTGGTCACATCCTCTTTTAATTTGAAAGTCTCAGCTCAACATGTTTTCCTGCCCGCACTTTATTTGTTTCCAGCCTTTTGGCTAATCCCATAATGTGTTTCCACTGGTGTCTTGTTGTCGCCTCGTGAGTTTAAAACAGATGTTCGTCGCTTCCCACCTAATGAGCCTAATTGGCTGTTTGTGTGATGATTTGTCCAAAAGTTTCTCATATTTATTTTTTTATCCCACTGAGTTGATCCGTTTTCAGTCCCTTGAATGAAACACAATTGTTTGACCAGCCACTGCAATACTATTCGGAAAGTATGCGAGCAATGCAAGCTGCTCTCTTTTTTTCCTTCTGGAAATCTTGGCTCCAGATGCTGACTTAATGTTATAAATTGAGGAGTGAAGCCACCCAACGCCCTCTCTGCATGAGGAAAGGTCGGAAATGTATCCTTAAGCAGTGCGCGAGTGGGTGTGCCTGCACACATATTTAATAAGCATCTTAAGTGTGTGTGAAAGAGTGTGTATAATTTATCACCCCGTGACGGGAAAATCAGCCAATAAATCCCAAAGCGTGATGGACGGAGATGCGACGTGATTGGTGGTCGAACCCTGGCCCTCCGGGCCGATTTATATAATGACGCGGCTCAAAGTTAAGCGCAGTGACTTTGTCCGATCACACTGAGCCAGACCGGCACTAAAACAACGCCGTGCTTCGTGCGCAAACGTGTGTGCGTTTGAGCCTGGCGGAACTGTGGAATCTGTCAGTTGTCGAAGTGCGGAGCGGCGACGTACACCCAGCTTCCTTTGACCTCACGGAGGCACTTCTGGGAGTGGGCGGAGTGAGCCGTTGTTAACGCAACGGCGCAGGTGATTTTCTGTCACGGAGTCTTCGGGGAGTGTGTTATATGGCTGCCAACTGTTATCATGCTTTCCTTTTTTTGGTGGGGGTAGTGGGGAGAGCCCAACAATCTCTGATTTTGCACCGTGCATCCTCTTTTACGTCACAGTTTAACCTAAACATTTCCATCTCAGCAGATCCGAACGTGAATCTCTCGGACGCTCCTTTGGTCAGACTCACGCTGGGTCTCTACATCTGATACTTGTGATCCTGCTCTCGGATGATTGTGAGCGGAGGGAAGATGATTGTGCCAGCCGTGCGGCCAGAATCTCGTGGGGTTTCTCCTGAACTGGAACCCAGTGGACCCAGTGAACCGGTGTTTTAAAATCCCACGTCGCGCCCATTTTTAAACATTTTATTTCACATCCCACAGTTGAGTAGAAGAGCCTGGGATGATTAATTGTCCCAAAGGAAAAAAACGTCCATGGATCGGTTGATAACAGCATAGTTAGCCCTCCGTTGACAACCTCTCACAGCATAAAAACAACTATAAAGACACGGACACTGATGCCGCGTTGATCTGGCGACTCTGCTTCGCTTTGCCGGCTTGTAACGTGTCTTATGGTTGGAAAACATCGGACTTGAATTGTTCACTTGCCAAGAGACATAAAGCAAAGAAACATATGTTGCATGAGCGACTCACTATAAAAAAAACTGTGCATAATTAACTTCCATTCTCTTGCTATGACCCATTAATCTATGTCAAAAACTACTGGAACTGCTAAATTTAAATAGAACGCAGATGCTGACAATGTTATTAAGCACACATGTGATTTTTTTTGTTCCCTTTCTGCATATTGAAGCCCACCAATGGAAACAGGATAGCAGCAACTGGAAGCCAGCATAAATAAACAAAAAGTTACTAAAAATTGCAAAAGCAAATTTAAAATCCCAAATGTAATATTGTTAAATCAATCTGACAGACATCTGATCATTGTCTTTATTATTTTCGTCAAAAAAAACAACAACAATAAATTCGACATCATTTAGTTCTGACATGTATCCAGAAATTTCTAACAGATTGAGAACCAGTTCCTCAAACTGTGCCTGAAGAGCAGGAGGTCACATGGTGTGGATGCGGATCTCCTCCACATACACATGATGTTTGCATTAACGTGCATGCATGCATCAGCACGCATGCTTCATAGCAGGGCCTCCGCGTAGCCTCTAACCTTGAGTAATGGCAGGGGAGGACCAATCATCAGCCAGTTTCCGGAAAGGAACAATTTCAGCCATTAGTACATTCAAAGCTTACGCACGTCCACTTTGGATCGGCACCAGGAAGTGGTTGTATTTTTTGGTGGTGGGGTTGGAAGTGAGGTTGGAGGTGGGGCAGACGGTGAGGTGTTTATATACATCGGTTTTCCACTTCTCGCTGTCAGATCTCTCAGATTCAGAGCTCAAGCTACACGACGGCACTGATTCCATATTGTCCAGCGTGTCTCTCTGTCCAGGGCGTCAGGGCTGTTAGTCTCTCTTTTCAATTTCTTGATTTGGAAGCAATGAAAAGTGAGTTTCATGCATTTGTTGTATTCAAGCGTTCACTGTTTACAATGGTATGATTATACAATAAATTTTATGAAACAATATTTTGTGTCCTGGCTTCTCCCATGCCTATTACTTTTGGCAGCATCGTGCGATTTTTGTTAGTTTTGAAGATTCCAGATGCCTCTCAGACTAAACATCGTTAAAGTTTATCGCCGGCTGTAAACCAAGCTTGGTGTTTGAGTTGATAAGAAGCGTTTTCAGCCGATTAGATACGGTACAAAATAGGCAAAAAAGGGGTCACGTCTTTGGTACAAAATAATATTTGTGAATGTTCGGACGGTCCCCGCCTCGGTGGGGATGAGACGATATGAAAATCTCACAGTGGGATGTTGAGTTAAGACTCATACGTGGCAACACAAACTCACTGCTTCATCTCACACCTGCGTCTTGTTTTTGTTTCTCTTGGGCGTAAAAAAGCTGAATGACTGCCTGACACGAGCTGTTCACTCTTCCCACCTGGTAGGATTCGTACCCAACTAAGAGCCATTGACACATTTTCAGCTCGTTGAGGCAGCTAGTAAGCGCTACCAGACCTTTTCAAGGAAAAACCATTAATGATACCCTCGAATCCCCGCAAATACCACAGGCAGACGTTCTGGTACTACTTGGTGGATGGGTCATACCGTCGTAAATGGGCTGAGCGATTTTTACAGCTCTATCTAAAGTTAAGACGCTTTCCAAAAAAACAAATATTAATGCCAGCAGAAGACGGTGAAACAATGATTCATCACATGGTGTGTCACTGTTCCTCGAGAACCAGCAGGTCGAGAGGAACCTCCATCAGCACAACAAAAGGGGCAACAACAACACAATAGGTACGTGCGAGCTGTCTGGCCGGGGAAACATGCCGTGCATGCTCGTGGCGGAGCCTCTGCAGACTCCTCGTAACCCTTTCAAGTGTTTGAAACCAAACCCTCAAGCCCCATTATTCAACTGGCTGAGAAACATTTGCAATCATTTAGTTGTCCTGCCCGGAGCGAGACCGTGATAAAAGGAGACCACACTGACTGGGTTCTGTCCACCCAGGGAACGGCGTACCGACTTTGGCAGCCAACGATTTCTGCGAAGAATTCACCAGCACCATGTTCCCACCGTTGGGCTTACAAAACGTGACGATTGTGATTTTAGAGCGGGCTGTCTTTTGAAATGTGCCAAGACACCCAGGAGTAACAGGGGAGGGCGGGGTGCGGTGTGATCGAGCTGACGGCAAACTGCAATTTCAATTAGGGAATACCTGCTTGCTCCAGAGACACTTTAGGTGTCTTCACAGAACATTTTAGCTCCAATTCCCACTGCAGTGGTCCGGACAGTCTTGCAGCGCTTTGGTTTGCTCAACAACTTTCTCTCAATGACCCTCAAATGTGCCACAGAGTCAAGTCAACGATGACTTGAAGCCGGGTTCAGCGCTTCACTCCCCTGTTCCTCGAACACTGCATTCTTCAGACCTTCTGCTCCCTCGAGAGTCAATGAGGAAAAAGTTTCACTTTTAGAAGCAGCCAGCTCAGCGGCTATTGGAATCAGAAATTCAAAGTGTTTGAGATGTCCGTTGTAGTGGTGCCATTAGGCAATAATTCATCCCTGGTGGTTAAAAATTTGGAAAACGTATGGCTGCGCTGCACAAATTGATCCAAATGATAAAAGTGCAGATTTTGGAGTCACGCGGTGAGACTGATGGCCTTTGTTGGTTTGTTGACAGGCGTCACTCTCGCCTCGTGGATCCTCTATGAAGACCAGCCAGTTCAACTGGGCAGATCCAGCAAAAGTGGCTCGACCGCCATGCTGTAGTTTTTAGTTTTTGTGGTTTCTTATAAACTTGAAAACAGCCCTGGTATTTAGTTTTCCTTCATGCACCTGATGGTCCTTATTGTACGGCCGTTGCTGATTGGCTCCCTGCTGAGCCTTTTTATTGTCTGCCAGAAGCATTTACGGGAAAGGGGGGCGGGGCCATTGATCGAACCTTCCACCCTAGCATCCACGCTAACCAAATCCTCCATCTGCTCTTCTCAGACTCTTCTCCGGCTCAGCAGCCACTTTCTGCTTTGATCACAGCTTGAAGAAAGCTGATTGGTGCAGCCGGTCGGCAGGATGGCTGCGGTAAACTGCAGGCCGGACGGTTGCGCTCTACCTGCTCGTCACGGCGCCTCAGAGAAGCTGTTTGTCTCGACAAACTGCCCAGATTTGGACGTTTTTAAAGCAGCATCAAAGCAACAGCAACATTACAGAAAAGGAAATGGTCTCTGCCTGACTCAGAGACTTTCTTCCACCCTTTGGCTGATTTTTCCTTTTGATCACGGGCAGCGTGTGACTGCGTTTGCATAATAACACCTAGTATGTCTCTTATTATTAATCAGATCTTTATCCGGCTGCGTGCACGCCTGCAAATCTGTGGCTGAACAACAGGTGTGGAGTCTCTCATCCAGCCCGGGGATGTGATTGTATTTGGCCAATAGAAAACACATTTTTCACATACAGGCCAATAACGCAGATGGTTCGCCGACCTGCGAACGACCTGTTTTCCTTTGTACCTATGTGAAAGGATTCAATTTCAGCAGTTCTACAATTCACAGTGCATCCGTATTGTAACATTGAGATCCCCCCGCCCCACATATTTAAGTTTCTGTGGCCTTCTTCCTCTGTTTCAAAGGACAGACATCAGCACACTTTTCTGAAACTAAACAAAAAAAAAAAAAAAACATATTATGGTCATTTTTTTCTAAGTTGTGGAGACACAGAAGTCCGGTTACAGCGGAGAGCCGCATCATCGCCGACCAAGGTGGCGGAAAACATTTTACGATTAAAGGTGTCCACGGTTGTTTCGGCGTGACAGATCAGAAATGATCCGCTGCCTGACGCCACCGTGTTCCACAGAAAAGAGACGTAGGGAAGAGGCACTCAGGCACGGATCAGTTACTTTGCCTCCAGTGGCAGCCTTTTTCCCTGGAACGACTGCAGCAGCGTTCACCCCCATTATCAATGACCGCAGGCTCTGGAGGCATCAGCAACAAGCACACACAAAAAAGAAGAAAAACTGAAAACCTACTGCTGTGAGTCCACTAAATTAAAAACATTCATTCATTCATTCATTCATCTTCTATGCCCGCTTATTCCAATTCAGGGTCACGGGGGTCTGCTGGAGCCTATCCCAGCTGTCTTAGGGCGAAGGCAGGGTGACACCCTGGACAAGTCGCCAGTTCATCGCAGGGCAAATGAAAAACAGTGATTTAAAAAAAAAAAAAAAAAAAAAAGGATAGAAAAAAATCACAAATGACATGTGACTGACATATATAAAAGAAAACAGCAAAGGTGGAGTAACTACGAAATGAAGTGTCGATGTGTAGCTGTGTAAATCAAATAGATGTACATTTATCTGGAAACAAGCCCTTATTGAAACATTATTTTCAAAGAGCGGCCCCATTTCTGTTTTTCTGTCTGCCAGCTATCCTTCAGAAGATAGCTGCTATCAAGTGAGAAGAGACAAGACATACATCACTTTCTGTGAACATGGATTTTTTTTTCTCTCTCTAAGAATTTCCACGAATTCAGTGACCCAGAAACGTGTTGAAAATCTGATGAAAATCAGTGAGTCTGATTTAGAGTTAAAAGCCAAACTGCACATAGAGAATTATTAGTCACTTTATTTATTTATTTATTTATTTATTTATGTATTTATTTATTTATTTATTTATTTATTGAGCTCTCTGAGGCTTCCTAAGTATCTACATAGTTTGCACATGGCCTGATTGTCTGCACAGCTGAAGCAGTCAGCCTCAGAGTGCTCAGTGCAGCCGCCTGTGAAGGCGAGGTCGTGGGTGGGGCTATCGACTAGCGCTGGTTCCCACTGGAAGAAGGTCAGACTGAACTTGTTTTAGCTTTACTCTGCTCTTGAAAATGTTTTCATCTTCTTCTTCTACTTCTTTTTCTTCTTCAAATCAATCAGCCAGACAAGACGGACGGAGGGGGAGGAGCCACTGAACTCTTCCTCTTTGCAGGACATCAGATATTAAAAGGTAAGTTATGTTAAATAAGAGAGCGAACATTCATGTTCAGTCAATCAATCAATCAATCAATCAATCAGCTTTATTTATGCAACACATTTAAAGAAAACATCTGCAGATTTATACATAAAGAAACATTTAAATTTAACTTGATCAATTTCATTGAATTAATGTATTTTATCTAATTTAATCTTCAAGGTTTTGGAAGAAACTCACAGTCAAATGTTGACATTTAAATATCTGTTTTTGTGGATAAAAATGACGCTTACAGTTTTTGCTCAGTGAATCCATCCAGTGCTGAATGAAGGAAGCTGCAGTTTCTTTTCCATAGTTATTTAAAGCTTGCTCGTTATTTATCCTTAAAGCCCTTTTTATTCCTCTTGTTGTGTTTTTGTCGAACGACACCACATCAAAAGCCTCAGGGCTGTAAAATCCCAGCGTGTTGCCTTTGTGGTGACGACTTCTGAGCCCCGACACGAAATCTGCCATCTGAAGGCTGTTGATGAGACTCTCACTCTGGGGTCAGCAGTCGGTGTGTGAGAGCCAGTTCATGATTTCCGTTTAGAGGTTTGTGTTCTCCCAAGTTGCCATAGTAGGAGCGTAGCAGAGAAAGAGATCATGAAATAGTTTGGAGATGTTGAGCCACTGATAAAAGTTACAGCGTTCTGGAATGATTTCATTTACTTTAAGTGCTGCGGAATTAGGGCTGATAGACAGCTTGGATCTTTTAAGGGCGATCAATCAAATCCGAGCCGCTCTCCAGCCTCTCCTAATCCCGACACATCCACAACAGAGCAGAAATCTCTGATGGAAGCTTCAGTCGCTGGGGAAGCGACGCCTTCCTCTCCAGCGACACAAGAGCTCTCACATAAACAAAGCTTTCTAATTTGTCTCCGACATCTGTTTGCTTTTGTTCTGTTTTTTCAAAGATGGGACGACGAGATTTAATGCTGGCGCTCAAAGCCCAACGATGACTCCTTTTTAAATACTTTTGGCGAAAGGGAAATAGAGCAGAGGCCAAGTGCAGCGAAAGACAAATCTGGAGAGATTTTTTAAGACAACAAGTGGGAGGGGTGGGGGGAGGTCGAGGGGTGGATGTCGGGGAGGGAGGGAGGTGGTGTGATAAGCAAAACATGATAGGAAGGAGAAGCACACATGGTTTGGGGTGCATAGAAGGCCAGTTATGTAGAAGGACTTCAGAAGCCAGGAAAATCTTGTGGAGATTGAAATCTGAAGAGGAGGACGAGCGTTGTGACCGTCCACGGCTCGATAGCTTCATCCGCTGGCTTTCCTCGCGATGAAGCGTCTTTGTGACATCATCCGTCATCTTTTAAGTGATGCTTTAGATAAATATTCCCATGGATGAGGTTCTCGTAGATTGAAATTATTTTTCTACGTTTGGAGCGAATCTTTTCATCTGCTGCAAATTGAACGAGTGGTGCAGGATTTAACCTCCAGCTGCTCTGATGTTTGACCTCCTCCCGTGTGTGTGTGTGTGTGTGTGTGTGTGTGTGTGGCCACATCTTGAAATCTCTACTCACACAAATCTTCTACCTCTTCTTCTTCCCTAACGATACGCAAAGCAGTAGGCAGAACATTCTGCGCAAAGTCGGCACACGCGTTGGAAAATCCGGAGGAGACGCTGAACCCGTCACGTCCGATGGAACGTTTCCTGAAGCCGCGGGATTTATTTCAGGCATCCATCGCCTAAAGAGCCCGTGTATTGAAAAGGTTAAACCCTCTGTCAGAGAGAGCCAGTCAGATTTATTACAGCAGCCTTTGGCCCCCACGGTGGCCACACCTCCCGACGTCCCATCGGTGCGACGGGTGACATTTGACATGCATCGCTAGCGCATGAGCTGATTGACCTCTCGCTCGCCCCCGCGACCTCTCTCACACTTATCAACTCTCTGTGGAGCAAATTAGCCCAATCACTAAATGAGCCCCTGCGATGAACTGGCGACTTGTCCAGGGTGCCACCCTGCCTTCGCCCTAAGACAGCTGGGATAGGCTCCAGCAGACCCCCGTGACCCTGAACAGGAATAAGCGGGTATAGAAGATGAATGAATGAACTAAATGAGCCTTGGCAGATGCAATACAGCCAATTTCAGAAAGTGGCAGCTCTGTTAAAAGTTCAGTTTATTTTATTTTTTTCTAGCTTCAAATTGTACCTCAAATTCTGCTGCTCGGACCACGAAGAGTTGTGCTGA
Source organism: Thamnaconus septentrionalis (assembly GCA_009823395.1). NCBI lineage: Eukaryota > Metazoa > Chordata > Actinopteri > Tetraodontiformes > Monacanthidae > Thamnaconus > Thamnaconus septentrionalis. The sequence goes on along the minus strand of CM020519.1, from coordinate 3,194,083 downwards.
TTGTGCAGCTGAGCCTCCATATGATGCATTTATTCTACTTTACATCCTTTTTTTGGGCCTTTTCGGCTCAAGGTAGTCTTGACTACATCACCGTTCAAATTTGAAAGCAGTATTGATAAATTGGACGCTGCTGCTAATCTCGCTAGCAGCAACAAGGCTCGCGGTCACTTCCTGTGTTCTTTTCTTCCTCCTCTCTTCTCATTGGATGACCGGGATTGACTTCAGTCCTCAACGATCCAGGCACGCCGCGAGGTTCTGGCTTTGTTTTAATAATGTAACCTGGGCGAGGCAGAACTGTCAAAGTCCTATTTGGCACGCGTTGAAATGCAACAATGGGTGGACGGAGTGTGTACAGGCTTTTCACAAGTCTCTTTCTGAACCCAGTGGGCTGAACCCTCTTTGTGTGTGAGTGGCAGCTGTTCTCCGCCTCGCTGCCAGACTTTTGTTTTGCAGAGGCGGGAGATCCCCCGGACCTCGGGTTAATTTGGACACTAGAGGCACTTGATCTCCTCAGCGGGAGGAGGAGGACACCAACAAACAGATGCGTCTTCCGTGTGTGTGAGCCGGTTTACGGGCCTGTAACGAGCTGGCGTGGATCTCTGCGGTGAAGAGGAGTGTGTTCGTGTCACTGTGCCAGGATTTGATGGACTTCATGTTCGTCGTGAGGCCCAGACAATGGCTTTTTTTTTTCAAAGGTTTAATGCTCTAGTCCTCTTCTCGTTAGTTCACCTCTCATCTCACCGTCCACCCATCTCCTGCTCACCAGCGTTGTGAGCAGGCCTCCTCCTGGAAGACAGGCTTCAAGTCTTCACATCCCGACCGCTCTGATCGTCTCACCTTTTGACCTCTGACCCCCTCTCAGCCGTCCAGGTCGCTCGTTTTCCGGCCTGTTCTTGAGTTTGACCGGCCAACCAGCCGCTCGTTCAAAAGCAAACAAACAGACGTCAAACGGCGTCGCAAACATATATTAAAGCGCCGGGACTGTTCTCACCCAGACAGACACGCCTTCACTCCCTAAAATTCCTGCGTATAAGTCAGTGCTTGGTCGCCTCCCACGTGTCGCTTTCATCTTTTACTGATGTCTCATCGGGGTCACACCAGTGTGGAAATACCTACCTTTCAATGTCCTCTGATGGCACTGGACTGGAAGGACGACGTCCACGATGTGACCTGCATCCTCATGAATCGTCCGGCCGGAGGAGGAGGAGGAGGAGGAGGAGGGGGGGGTGGGGAAGATGGAGGGCGGCTCTCCCACCGTCTGGGAGGCGCTGAACACTGACGGCGTGGGTCGGACATGGGAGAACACTCCTTCAGGAGAAATTATTTTTTTTGAAAAAAAGCAAAGTAAATGTTAATGTCCTCAGTGACATTTCAGTCGCCGTCCTGATGCTATCGGAGTTGAACCCTTCAAACGGAGAGTCTGACGCAAAGTCTGGTTGCGGCGTCGTTCCGACCTTTGCTTCGCTCTCCTCGTCACAAAAACACACGTGATGGAATTTTTCATTCCGCATGTTTTATTTTTGCGGCGCTGCGAGCTCCACAACAACGACTGTGGAAACTCCCCCCCCCACCCCCCCACCTCCACTTGATCTGATCCTCGAGCACCAGCGTTCCCCCAAGACAACACCTTGTTCATATTAATATACAGATTGCTAACAGATAACAGTTGCTCATTAGAGAAAGAGCAAAGAAGATTTAATGAAACACTGTGGCAGTGTGTGGAGAATGACACATGTCGATCGTTGCCCCCGGGGACGCTTCCCTGACACCCAGCTGGCAGCGAAAAATGTGACTGGTCAGCTTTGAATGCAAACAGACTTCCCCTCCAATGTGCTTTAACGTCTTTGGAAACTGATCCAGACGGACGCAGAACATTGCGGGTCGTTTTGAGTCTTTTCACGTTTTTTGAAGTTGCTTCACGGGCGCAACATCTTTTTCTTATTCATTAAGATCGCAGTAGATACTGGATCGTAAAAGTCGTAAAAGTCAGGAATTCCAGCAGAGTCTGGGGGGAGAATCTCATGTGGAAGCTGGGAAACGGAACAAAGTTGAGTGCGAGAGGAAGTCAAAGCACCAGCTGAGATTGACAGGCCAAGTAAAAATGTCAACAACGCCTCGTCAGGTTGACGGCATCGTTGTGAAATATTGGAGTATTTAAGGATTTAAGAGTTCACAGTGGAAACAAAAAAAGAAAAAAATCAAACTAGACCTCACTGCTTCCTATGCATTGGATCAGATTTGGAAATGCATTTCCAGGTTTCTAACACCTAATTTTATTTCCCTTTAAACAAATCCCCTGTCAGGGTGGTGTCCGCACTGATGATGTGAAAGGGTGATTTGTTTTGGGGGGAAACAAATGGAAAATACAAGTGGACAGCTGTCGATCGGTCAAGTGAGAGTTCAGTTGGTTTTAAACATTGCAATGAAAAATGGGACAACAACCCTTAAAAATAATAATAATAATAATAATAATTAATAATTGCCTCAACTCCAGTGAGCAAAGTCGACTTGTTGAAAAACAACAATTAAGCAGATTGATTTTCTTTTTGATTTGATTTTTTTTTGTTTTATTTTGTAAATGCCTATTTACTTTGGCCAGCAGGAATAAGAGCAGCAGTACACTGAGCTCGCGAAGCTTCAAGAACACTAACGACTGCTGCACAGCGTCTTTCTGCAGGCCGAGTGTCCAAACACAGCGGCTGAGTCAACACGGCCGCTGATGTTGCGCAGATAGATCGCATCACAATTCGCTTTCAAGTGAACGTGGGAGACAGACACGGAGACTTCCAGCCTTTCGGACGCCAGCAGATGGGATCCAAGATTGCGTTTTTTGTTTTTAACGATTAAATTGTCAATCGGCGCTATTTCGGACTTGCATTCGAGGCCGCGCTTCGTAAATCAAGGTGGATCATGGCGGAGGCGGACTGTGCAAGCCGTCGACGGCGGCAAGTAAACATCTGGCAGATGTGTTTTATGCTTAGATTAGAGGAAGGTATGTTGGAATCCAAGGAGCTCGGTCCCGGGCTTCTTTATCTTGGCAAGCACCGCCCCGTGATGTTAATATTTTGTTATTTTTTAATCAGCCATGGAGCGTTGCCGCTAGCTCTTCGCCATCACTTCGCTCATATTTAAAGATCTCTCAGCGACCTTGGGGGAGAGGTCGGTCACGGTTTCGTCTCTGTCCTGACTCGTGTTTACATATTTTGGTATTGGCTTCCAGCGGCATCGCGTCTCACTCGGCAAGGATAGATTTCAAACTGCGACTCAATTCGGCCGCACCCTCTGACACACCTGCCGGGTTTCGCACTTCCCCACTTTGAATCTTCAACCTTCCGCCCTCGTTGTGCTGTGGATGTTTTCTAAATGCTAAAGTTGTATTTTCCCGATTGTCAGGGCGATTTTACACGTCACTTTAACAAAAAATAAATACATTTGCAATCATGAAACCTAGTGGACGCCCCGATGGATCCCTGGGAGCTGTAAAGTCCTGGTGTCCCCGCCAGCGGCCGGCCGGTCAGACGTCTCATCACTTATTGATGGGGAGGCTGAGAACACAGGAAAACACGAGCATGGCTTCAGGTGAACTTGCACCCGTCGGAGGATGATGAATAATGGAAGGCGACAAGCAGAGGCTTAAAACTTCATCGCACACAAATAGGTTTGTGTGTGTCGCTGATATCTACACAGTCCTCAGAATCAGGAAGCTGTTGCTGATTAGAAAAAAACCCTTTGACCCACTTTAAAAAAAAAAAAAAAAACTCTGGAAGGAGGCTGCTGGAAGTTGAAGGTGCTGCTGGTTGCCACAGTTTACAGCAGAGCGTATTAACTTCCTGTGTCATGTCTTCCTTCTCACTTCCTGTCTTTGTTTCCCCTCCTCCACCCCGACTCCCCCCCACCCCCAACCACCCCGTCGCCCCTCGCCAGGCCGCCTGCCCCACCCTGTTTGCCTCCACCTGTGTCCTCTCAACCCGGCACATATGGGGCGACGCGCCTCCGCCCTGTTTTTGTCAGCTCATCCATCTGCGTGTTTTCATTCCTGCGTCCTGTGTCTTTGTAATCTTTGCTCTCGCAGGCGCGGCCAACTCTTTCCCTCTCACTCCGTCCCTTTTTTTTTATTGTGTTTTTTCGAGTGCACACACACAAAGAATCCAAGAAATTCCCAACATCTACCGAGGAAACGGCCGTGCACCTTGGCCTTTGCGAGAACACAGTGTTTTCGCTTTCCCGCTGAAATTTACAGTCCTCTCAATCCCCTGGATGATGATGAGACAATAGCATTGACAATGGAGAAAAGAGGTGAAAATACAAGCTGGCCTTGTGACGACTTGGATACAATCTTAACATTCTCGACCGTTTACTAACAAAAAAATATTGTTGTGAAATAATAAGATCTCAAATTTACACAAAGACAATCGTTTTAAAGTAAATGAACAATTTGTGCCATTAAAGGAGTGAATGCTGGCGTTTCCCTCCCTCGGGTCTCTCGCATCGGTTCCTCCACCGCTCTTCCAGACGTCCCTTCCACGCCACTTCATTTCATTCCCCCGCAGATAAGAGGAGCCACTTCAAGCTCCTTAAATCAAAGCGGCCCAGACTAAAGTGGGAAGGACAATCAGTCTGTCTGGCATCTCTGCTGCCTCCACCCGACGCCGAGGCCACACAAATGTTGCGCTCGTCAGACTAGAAAACATCTCCGGGGGTTTTGAGAGACGTGCGTTCACATTCGTCAGGGCCGAGGAGATCACGACGGCGCTCCGCTAGAACTGAGAGTGGAATGATGGAGAGTGTCATGGAGAAGCCCTGTGGGATCTACCAGCATGGCGCCAAATAGAACCAATGATAAATCTATTTTGAGACACGTTAAGTTGGGTTTTGATTTTGGGCAAAATCGCTAATACGGTTGACAATTGTGACGGTTTTATTGCTCCAACATGATTCAAACGTGACCCAGAACTTGGAGCTGCTACAGAAAACTGGGAACATTAACATTGTTTGCGCAGTGATTTGAGACCATTAGACCCAACTAAATCTTGCAGATTGTGCCTTTAATTCTTCATGCCCGGTCAGTCAGTACTGCTGCTCCAGACCTTTGCCCCCACATTTCTAATCTGGGGCACCAAGGTACCATCCCCTTGGGATTAGTGAAGTATTCTGATTCCGATCCGTTGATATTGCGTGACTAAAACATGAAAACGGCACCAAATGATTTTACAAATTACAGGATGTCTGGGCGCTACGCCATCGGTCTGCTGGATTGCGACCTGTGCTGACTCACGGCGGTCTGAGTCATCGAATGCCGCCACAGGTTTCGCATTATTAAGCGAAGCTCTTTGGCTTATCATATTAGCGATGACATCATTCCCAGTGCACTCATCCGTTTGAGTTTGGAGGAAAGGCCTCGGCGGCCCACTGTTGCCATACAAATGCTATTACGCTGATAAATTCTGGAATTGCATTAAGGGAGTTAAAGCATACAATGAGATTTTTTACTTTGAAACTTTGTCAGCCCCAAGACAGGAGCTTATAAAAATTGATTGAAGGAGAGATTTTTTCAATAGAAAGACAGTCCCGACCCCTTAGTCATCGTAGGATATTTCTGGAGGAAGAAGAAGAGGCTTCTGATATTTTTTTTCTGTGTGGCCTTTGAGGTCCCAATATCCCTTCCTCATTTCCCCTCGCGAGCACCATCTCCACTTTTTTTTTTGTCTTTGGGTTGGGGAGGTGGGGTGTGTTTGCATAACTCACACAACTGGGCCGCGTGTCGGGAAATTACCTCCGTCTCCTCTGGAGACAAAGTGTCTTGGCGCCAGACGGAACCCTCGACAAACAAGCGGCGGTGACGCAGGAGAGGCGGCCGGCGGGCAGACGGAGGAGGCTTCCGTCGGTATTTCCAGACCCGGAACCTCCAAAAGAGTCGCTCGCTCGATGGGACCTGTTGGTTTGGTCGCCGCTTGGTGCAAAGGAGGAAATTGGGGGAACGATAATGGATGGTCAGACTTGGACCAACTGTCACCTCCGTGCCCAGACATGAGCGAGACTCGTGGGCGTGGCCCTCACCATAGGGGAGGAGTTTCCTGCTGGGGTCTCACCCTGGCCCGCCATTCTCTCCAGTATGGATCTGTCTGACTAGATGTGACTGAGGGGAGAAATAACCTCCACCGTCTGTTGCGTAGGATCAGACGTACGTGAATAATCAGGTTTGTGCGTATCGCCAAACCGGAGCGATGAAACGACGGTATGTCTCGCGTGTGCTCGGCGCAGACGCATCGCAAGCCAGTTTTATGGCCGCGCACTGGCCTTAGTGCGCGGCCAGAGGATTTACTGTCTGATAGATGCGTGCACATGAGGCACAGCGGCTCGACTGCCAGGATTAGTCAGGCTCTCGCGTTGATATATCGGCAGAGTTTTCCGAATCAGCGCAACACTTTCGTGCGGTGAACTAGGATTTGGAGGGAACGAGTTCAAACCTCAAACTTTTTTGTTCTTTTGACAAATGAGCAACTGGCGATGCCTCTGGCCGAAACCCTCACACACAGACATGTGCGCGTGCACATGCACACACACACACACACACACACACGCACACGGCATCCGTCGTCTAGGTGTGTTTGATTAAAAGTGGATATAAGGTGGAGAATAGTTTTCATCAGCTGGGTTGGAGCAAATGAAATGGGGCCATGTGATCAATCCTTGCATAAGAGGCCGCTGCTGTTGCAACATGCAAATGCTACTCGGCGATGAGACAATTTTTTTTTTTTTTTTTTATAAACAGCCCATTGTTTAAGCTGGGAGCTGTTTTTTTTTTTTTTGCGGGGGGGGGTCAACCCCCAGGCCCCTTTTATATGAAGACGGGTTTCTCTGAAAACGCAGAAATATTTCTTCAGTTCGGCCTTCAGCCGCCGTTTTCACTGAAACAACACAGACCGAAAGCGCATGTTTTTGAAACACCCACTCCTCAGGGTGGATACGTTTGAAAACGCCGGCTTGCCCGGCTTCATGATAACGCTGAAAGCGATATTTTTTGGAAATGCTGATGTCACAGCGCTAAACCCCTGCCCCTCCCCCACCTTGCAACCCGAGCGGCCGTGAGGTGTGGACGACCAATCTCGGCAACAACGACGACCACGTCGGGCAACAGACTTGTTACTGCTACTAATGATCAGCCTGCAGTCTTCTCATTAACCTCCACTACAACAAACCGCTAACAATAGTGAACAATAACACACGGTGCTCGTGGATCCATCGTGGATTGTGTGCAAAGTCATTTTTGAAGAAATCTTTTTGAAGACGGCTTTGTGTAAATGTGTTTTTTTTTTCTAGAGTGTTTTTGAAAATGTGCGGTTTCAAAAAAATCTGTCTCTGTGTAAACGGCTCCTCAGTCTCAGTTCGGGTGAAACTGGGAGGCAGCTGCTTCCTGAAAGTAGAAGAAGAAGAAGCTTAGCTATCGCTAAAGAGGTTAGCGCAACAGTTTCTTCGCAATGCATCTTTTTTTAAATGAAGCCTCGTCTTAATGCTAATACCATAAGTATTTGCGGCATTATTAAATTTGCGTCCTCCTGATCTGTGTGTACAGATGTGGCAGGTGCCCCGCTGGCTATCCCCAGCGTTCCGTGGGAAGTTTTCAGCTCTAGTTAGCGAGGGGTTAGCGGCGAACCCTGACAGACACCCGGTTGAGAGAGCTCTCCGCTCTCTTTGCTCTCTCCTCGTCGCTAAAAAGAGGAGCAGGCGTCCAGCAGCGTCCGCCCGCCGAGCGGAAGAGACGGCGTGTCGAGCCGGAGCGCCTTGCCGCGCTCTGGTTTCCTGCAAATCTTTGAGCAGCAGCGTGACTGAGGGAGAGAGAGAGAGACGGATGTCAGGCTTCTCCTTCCGTGTAGAATCAGTGCGTCAAACATTTTATAAACTATTTAACATCGAATTCAGAGAGCCGTGACGGCCGCATCTTAGTTTATTATTCAATGTTTTGGAGTTTCTATTTTGGAGAAACATTTGCTGTTTCGGTCCCAGCCGTCGTCTAGAAACTCTGTAGGTAGTCAAAGGGTCAGAGACAAGTTAACACCTTTTGCAGTTTTAAAACTGCTTTACTTCTTACCAGAAGATTCTTCACTTCTGAGAGCCGATTAAAGGGATAGCTTGATATTTTTGGAAAATTTGGCGTGACTAGCAAAATTCCCTTTAGTTACCGGTGCAAAACGGAGAGGTGAAGGGAGGAACCTTGATGGGTTTCATCAAATGCACAATCCAAGCAAAACGCTCTTGTGGACAAGTTGGGACCTGCACATTTACCACACTGAAATAATAATAATACTTTCTGCAGCATCACGAGACGGAGTCCTTGTTGTTGTTTTCAAGGCCAGTGTGTCACAGGAAAGCGCAAGTTTGGTGTCTCTGCCTCCGTCCAGAGAATACGTTGGTTCGACGGCGGACTTTGTGGTCGGCAGCGATGATGATTTCTAGATGTTAATAGTGGAGACCCACAACCTGATGTATTTGAGAGTTAGAAACCCTCCAAGTTCTCGCTGTGCCTCTAAGCCCCAGTGGTTCACGCAAGGAAGTAGTTTCCGGTAATTGCTCCGTGCCTCCTAATGTTACACTATTATACATTATTATTCCATAGCGCGGTGGTGGAGGTACAGGCCATAACTTGTCTGGCAGAGCCTTCTGGAGCTGCAGGATTGTGTATTTGATGAGTTTCATTGTCGTTCACCTTCCACCCCATAATCTCAACGACAACAGGCCCTGATAATTAAAGGCAATGTACCTACTCAAATAACGACTAAGAGGCTAATGTGTTGAACTATCCCTTTAAGGAAATGCAGCGGGTGAAACTGGACCAGAAGATGAAAAATTAATGATGGTGCAGCGGTGGAGGCCTGCAAGCATCTTCACCACCTCCCCCGCTGATGTGACAAGCGGATTCTGTACAATCAAGCCTGTAGATCCCAATGGTTTTTCATTGTTGTGACCCAAAAAAAAAAAGCGAAAATCTGAAATCGAAATTTGCCGTTTTTCGCTACGAAAAGGCGTCTTTTGCAGCCAGATGTTATCCCACCTGCACCGCCAGCCGCCCAGAGCTCCGTCGTCCATCACTCAGTGTTTATGACCTGCTGTGTTTCTTGGCTAATTTCAGACCTAATTGTGATTTAATGGGACAGCCTCTTGAAAAATGGGCGGAGGAAAGAAAAAAAACCAACGCACACAAAGAGACAGAGACAGGAAGGAACCGGGGGAGAAATTCCGCTCCTCACATTTATTAGCTGTGTTATTTTTCCACACCTGTGTAAATCTGCGCCTTCAATTCTACATTATTCTTGTTGCCTCTTTTTTCTTTTTGGTGTGTTATGTACGTCTACAACGAAACAGTTTAAATAATCGCGGTTAAATTACGGCATGAAAACATCTGTCAACATTTGGTAATAATACACATCTGCATTGTGCAGCCATTTCTCTCTCTGTCGTTCTCTCTCTTCTCTCTCTCTCTCTCCCACACGACCCCAGGCTTTTCCTTTCCTTTCATGAGTCACCGCCCACAGAGACGTCGGACCCCGCCCCACTGAGCTGCACGACAGCTCATCTGTGTCACAGTATTTTGCTGGATGCCACAACCGCCTCCTCCCCCACCCCCCCAGACCCCCGCACCTCACCCCCCCACTCCCCCCTCCACGCAGGCCGATGAGTCAAGGCGTGATCAGCGACGCTGATGGCCGTTTAAAGCTCCCACGTGATGCAGAACGGCCTCCGTTTTTCAACAGTTATGTGTCTCCAGCGTGTCCCGTCAACCCCCTGACCCGTGCACTGTATCTCTACTTCTTTTTCAGAACGCGTGCACACTCCAGATGCACAGTTCTGCCAATCAGATGTCATAAAAGGCGCTGACACGTCTCCAAGACTGGTTGAAGTCAGCCTTTAGGTCCGTTTGCTCCCACCCCCCGCTGAGCATGTGAAAGTTCCTACTGACACAAAAACCAGTATCAGCAGTGTTACAGCTGTAACCAGTATTCAGCAGAACAGCTAATATCCAAAGGGAGGCTTTAAACAGAGGGTTAACTCAAGCAGCTGTACTGGAGTCCAGGATGCAAGATAACCGTCTGCTAATTGGACTTTTAAAAACAGTGTTAAGGACCCAAGCCCAAGATGAGTTGCAATATCTGATTGGTGCATTGTGATTGCGCTGGATGACTGTAAACACAGGGCTAACTGTGCAGTTTTCCAAAGATCTGTTGTCGTTGTTTTTGTTGTTGTTTTAGTTTTGGATGGAGCAAAACTGAAAATGGTTAAAATATGGGACCTTTAATTCCATTAAAAAAAAAAGCAAACTTGCATGCGTAAGTTTGGGAAACGTGGCTTCCTGTCGGACAGGACTGATGAAAACCGAGACGAGCATCACAACAATAAGCCGTGATTCACGCTGCCTCTGACCCGAGTCTCAAATTGGCATAAGTGATGGAGGAGACAGCGTCCCGGAGTGAACACTCTGTCCAGACAGACGGACGAGGACCAGAGCGGACATGAATAAGCTCATTTCATTCTGGAGCCTCCTTCATTTTCCCCCCCCTACACACACACACACACACACACACACACACACACACACATATATATAGACACTTGTTGCCAACCACATGTGGCTCCTTCCTTCCCTCCACATATCACGCATTGCTTTCAATTCCAGAGTTTCTTCAGGAAAACATCTTTGCTCTTCCAGCTCGTTGTCACTCTGTTTCCGTCACCTCCAAACTGCTGGTTCCACTTTTGGCCCTTTTGTTGTTTTCAGCAATTTCAGCCTACGGTGGCGGCGGCCATCACTGTGGCCCTGCAAGGTGCCAAGTCTCGTTAAAATCTCAAAAATAAAGGAAAAAAGTAGCGCTGCTCATGACCCATCGGATGAGGACAACCTCTTGATTGTTCACCGAGCTACAAAACAAAATTGTTTTTTGTTTTTTGTCAATCCATTTTTTTTTTTTTTTTTGATCCAATAGTGTAAAGAACTAGCTCCGTCCGCCTCTGACCACTGGGAGAGGCGCCAGCACCTCGGTGACCCTGGAGGACGCTGGAGGAGTGCTGATTGAAAGTCAGTGAAAGGCTTCCAGTCCTCGCGCTCAAAGCTGGTCATTAAAAACAACATGAACTTGAACTTGGAGGCACATTACAACTCAGCTTGCGCGGTTACAATAACAAGTCAATGTGTGATGAATTGCCATTTACCTCAAATACCCCCTTTACCCCCCAATGCCCCACCACCACTATTTGGTAGCGAATTACATCCACTCGGTCTAATATTGCGGGCTACGAAATGGATTTTGCCATTACGTCTTTGGCTTTGTGTGTGCGATAATATTCTGCGCGAGCTGCACCGGCGCCGCTAGCCGAGGCCTGGTGGGAGCGAAGGTGAGGAGGTCAAGACAAATGACGTTGTCTGGTGTAATCGCGCTTGGGTAATTACACACCCTGCGCTTATTGCTGCGGATGGGTCCCTCTTCCCATCATGCCTCTGGGCATGTGTTTATGGAGAGCCTCTGGTCACAGTGCACGCAAACAGACGGAGAGCGGAGCAGCAAGCGTAATGTCTCCACACCTGAGACACGATTTCTCACTTCTTATCGCATTTTCCTTTTTTTCCATGACATCTGGATATCTGGAAAACAGCGAAAAGGCGCTTAAATAAGTGTTCTTCCAAAAAACAGTTCACACATCTGGTTTGAAAACCTGCCTTGCACTGCAAGAGAAAACAATTCTTGAAATGTTATTTCCGATGTAAGGAGCAGCGCTGACATCACATTGGGGACACCATCCAATATTTTATGTCCTGCCGGAATTCCCTCCGTGCTTTTCCTTTATAAAGACATAAAATCAATTGTGGTTCTACGCTTACAGCCTTCGACCCCCACCACAGAGGACTGCTTTTCTAAAAAAAAAGAAAAAAAAAACTCTTGTGAAATAGGAATGACACCTCGCTGGGCTCCAGCCTCCAGCAGCCAAAGGTTCTGTATGTTTTCCTGATGTGCTCCGATGGAAACAAAACAGGAAGTTGGTCAGCAATTATAAGCCTCAAAAATAATCAGTGAAATCTATTCTTGGACTCTAGTGACACAATCCCACCGCTGGGTTTGTTTGAAACACCAAGGAGGTCAATTTATTGATCTTTCTCCCAACCCCAGCACTGAAAAAAAGGTGAAATTGTTGCTCAACAGAAGAAGAAGAAGAACAGCTCATCTGTATCTGATATTTTGCTGGATGCCACAACCGCCTCCTCCCCGCCCCCAGACCCCGCACCTCACCCTCCCACTCCCCCTCCACGCAGGCCGATGAGTCAAGGCGTGATCAGCGGCGCTGATGGCGTTTAAAGCTCCCACGTGATGCAGAGCGGCCTCCGTTTTCAACAGTTATGTGTCTCCAGCGTGTCCCGTCAACCCCTGACCCGTGCACTGTATCTCTACTTCTTTTTCAGAACAGCGTGCACACTCCAGATGCACAGTTCTGCCAATCAGATGTCATAAAAGGCGCTGACACGTCTCCAAGACTGGTTGAAGTCAGCCTTTAGGTCCGTTTGCTCCACCCCGCTGAGCATGTGAAAGTTCCTACTGACACAAAAACCAGTATCAGCAGTGTTACAGCTGTAACCAGTATTCAGCAGAACAGCTAATATCCAAGGGAGGCTTTAAACAGAGGGTTAACTCAAGCAGCTGTACTGGAGTCCAGGATGCAAGATAACCGTCTGCTAATTGGACTTTTAAAAACAGTGTTAAGGACCCAAGCCCAAGATGAGTTGCAATATCTGATTGGTGCATTGTGATTGCGCTGGATGACTGTAAACACAGGGCTAACTGTGCAGTTTTCCAAAGATCTGTTGTCGTTGTTTTTGTTGTTGTTTTAGTTTTGGATGGAGCAAAACTGAAAATGGTTAAAATATGGGACCTTTAATTCCATTAAAAAAAAAAAAAAAAAAAAGCAAACTTGCATGCGTAAGTTTGGGAAACGTGGCTTCCTGTCGGACAGGACTGATGAAAAACCGAGACGAGCATCACAACAATAAGCCGTGATTCACGCGTCTCTGACCCGAGTCTCAAATTGGCATAAGTGATGGAGGAGACAGCGTCCCGGGAGTGAACACTCTGTCCAGACAGACGGACGAGGACCAGAGCGGACATGAATAAGCTCATTTCATTCTGGAGCCTCCTTCATTTTCCCCCCTTACACACACACACACACACACACACACACACATATATATAGACACTTGTTGCCAACCACATGTGGCTCCTTCCTTCCCTCCACATATCACGCATTGCTTTCAATTCCAGAGTTTCTTCAGGAAAACATCTTTGCTCTTCCAGCTCGTTGTCACTCTGTTTCCGTCACCTCCAAACTGCTGGTTCCACTTTTGGCCCTTTTGTTGTTTTCAGCAATTTCAGCCTACGGTGGCGGCGGCCATCACTGTGGCCCAGCAAGGTGCCAAGTCTCGTTAAAATCTCAAAAATAAAGGAAAAAAGTAGCGCTGCTCATGACCCATCGGATGAGGACAACCTCTTGATTGTTCACCGAGCTACAAAACAAAATTGTTTTTTTGTTTTTTTGTCAATCCATTTTTTTTTTTTGATCCAATAGTGTAAAGAACTAGCTCCGTCTTCGCCCTCTGACCACTGGGAGAGGCGTCAGCACCTCGGTGACCCTGGAGGACGCTGGAGGAGTGCTGATTGAAAGTCAGTGAAAGGCTTCCAGTCCCTCGCGCTCAAAGCTGGTCATTAAAAACAACATGAACTTGAACTTGGAGGCACATTACAACTCAGCTTGCGCGGTTACAATAACAAGTCAATGTGTGATGAATTGCCATTTACCTCAAATACCCCCTTTACCCCCCAATGCCCCACCACCACTATTTGGTAGCGAATTACATCCACTCGGTCTAATATTGCGGGCTACGAAATGGATTTTGCCATTACGTCTTTGGCTTTGTGTGTGCGATAATATTCTGCGCGAGCTGCACCGGCGCCGCTAGCCGAGGCCTGGTGGGAGCGAAGGTGATTATTGATGCGATGGGCTCCGTTCCCGTGTCAATACAACTGACCAGGAGGTCAAGACAAATGACGTTGTGTGGTGTAATCGCGCTTGGGTAATTACACACCCTGCGCTTATTGCTGCGGATGGGTCCCTCTTCCCATCATGCCTCTGGGCATGTGTTTATGGAGAGCCTCTGGTCACAGTGCACGCAAACAGACGGAGAGCGGAGCAGCAAGCGTAATGTCTCCACACCTGAGACACGATTTCTCACTTCTTATCGCATTTTCCTTTTTTTTCCATGACATCTGGATATCTGGAAAACAGCGAAAGGCGCTTAAATAAGTGTTCTTCCAAAAAACAGTTCACACATCTGGTTTGGAAAAACCTGCCTTGCACTGCAAGAGAAAAACAATTCTTGAAATGTTATTTCCGATGTAAGGAAGCAGCGCTGACATCACATTGGGGGACACCATCCAATATTTTATGTCCTGCCGGAATTCCCTCCGTGCTTTTCCTTTATAAAGACATAAAAATCAATTGTGGTTCTACGCTTACAGCCTTCGACCCCCCACCACAGAGGACTGCTTTTCTAAAAAAAAAAGAAAAAAAAAACTCTTGTGAAATAGGAAATGACACCCTCGCTGGGCTCCAGCCTCCAGCAGCCAAAGGTTCTGTATGTTTTCCTGATGTGCTCCGATGGAAACAAAACAGGAAGTTGGTCAGCAATTATAAGCCTCAAAAATAATCAGTGAAATCTATTCTTGGACTCTAGTGACACACCAAGGAGGTCAATTTATTGATCTTTCTCCCAACCCCCAGCACTGAAAAAAGGTGAAATTGTTGCTCAACAGAAGAAGAAGAAGAAGAAGAAGAAGAAGAAGAAGAAACAGGAAGTGGATTAAGATTTGCCTTTTTATCAGCACTCGATTGCTTAAGTTAACCCGTGGCTGTTTGGATTTGACCGGCAGGAGCTTCATCTAAACACCTTGGGAGATTTCCTCCTCTTTTCCAAACCCTACAACCTAAACCAGTGAACCAGACAACCTCAAGTTCTGCTCAAGTAAAGAACAAAAGAGGAAGTTCAAAGTTAAAGCAACATTTCTTCACTTTTCAATCAGTTCTTGTGAAGAACTAACCACCAAACTTTGGAGTGTGAAAAGAGAATAATGATCCTCACGACCACCCCCCATGACCACACACACACACACACACACACACACACACACACACACACACACACACACACACCCCACCCCACTCAAAGCCTCTACTGGTTTGTGCCCCAGGAATCATGTCTTTGTTATAATTAACACGATTAATTCGCACTGCACCGCACACACTCTTAATTCCTCACGACGCTGCGTCACACATGTATTTACATTCCATGCCGCTGCACCACGGTGTGGGTTCCATTCCCAGTGGACGGCGCCTGGGCCCGCAAGGACACCGGCGGCCGCCTGCACCGCGCCACTCCGCAGAAAGAACCACTCTGGTCAAACATCTGTGTAATCATGGAAATTGCAGCAATTCATTCGCCAGCACACGCTGAGTGAGTCATCTATCACGTTGTATCGCTCACTCCCGAGCCCCTCTCCCTCCCCCGTGTTCCCGCCCCCCCACCATTGCATTAGAGGCGGTCAGTCAGTCAGTCAGTCAGTCATCCAGCACCGCCGGGGTCAGAGTGCGCTGCCTTCACATGCCTCTGTCCGACCCTCTCCCTGTGTCCGCCACCGACAGCTTTAACATGGATTTGTCACAGACGCCGACCGGGAAACAAAGCACGATTATGGATCTTGCAGTGCAACAAGTGGGCTCCCTGGGGTCGGGGGGCCCAGTCTGTTCCCATACACAGCAGGAGAGATTCACACCCTCTCATCCCAACTGTGATGTCAGGATTCTCCCACTGCGGAAAAATTTCCCCTGCAGAAATACCATCCAGGAAACACATTAGTTTTAGTTTATTTATGTCAAAGTCGAGGCAAATGGGAGCAGGTATGTGAACAAACATCTCCAGGTGGACAAGACAGTGGCTCATTTTTCCTACTTTAATCCGTATTGTGCAACAGGTGGAAAGCAAATCCATCCGTCCGTCCGTCCACTTTTCTGCCGCACTGACCCTCAGCCCATCTCAGCCGTCACCCCCGAGTCGCCACTTCTGCACGGACATCACCAAGAACAATGCGGGAAAAAAAGAAGAGAAAACTGAGGCAACATCTGTTATGGCCCGAGGCCTTGGCTTTTGACAATCCAGGATAAGGTGCAAGTGCTCCAATGCTAAAGTGCATAATTACAGCGCTCATTATCCTGTTGCGAGGAGTCGTAAATTGGCAGAGTGGATGGCACAGAGCACAGACAGATGCCTGAGAAAGTCCAGGAGGGAACAGAAAGATCAAACTGGCGATGGAGAAAGAGGAGGATTTACTCATTGTGGCTGCATAAACTGGTTTGTCTATGTATTTCAAGTTACGGCTTTCTAAAAAAAGAAGTCATGCAGTTGTAGAAACAGAAGAAAAAGTCCTTGGCTGCTCTTCCAGCTGTGCAAACCGTTTCAAGAAGGTGATACTTTATAAATTCCAATCAACGTCTAGTCAGGAAGGAGGACAGGTGGTGTTGGATTTATTTCCAGGAGCAACTGAAGCCTTGTATTTTATATGTTTTATGTTGATTATACAACAGTGTGGGGCAATAAGAAAACACTTCTTTTATTTTTCTTTAGCAGTAAAAAAAAAAATGATTGTCCCATAAAGACAGACAGATGCAGTGATCATCAGAAACAATACACACAATGGACTCCAAGATCACAGAGTTCTTAGCAAACCCACCCAAACACATTAATCCTCCCATTCTGACTGTAGCTCATGGAATCCACTTTAACACGTGGCTCCAACAGAATCCCGTCAGGGCAAAAAAAAAAAAAAAAAAAAAAAAAATGGTTTTCAGGTCAGGTGGCCTCCCAAAGCTCTTGCCGCTCATTTGAGCACTTTGTCTGACGTTGTGTTGGAAGTTCTCCCGCAGTGTGGGAGAGCGACACCCCCAGTGGAGGCAGACGTGAATGAAGGAAGGGAGGATAAACCTCATGTTTCAGGTCGCTGCAAGGTCCTAAAGCCCCATATTGCTTCAAGAATGAATCATTTAGCCTCATATGTTTGAAAAGATGAAATATTCTCCCTTGGTACTGGGTGTTAATAACATCTTTATTATTGATTGATTGATTTATTTTTACATTACAAAAAAAATCTGTTTGGATCCAAGATTCCCCCGTTGAACTTGATTTTTTTTTTTTTTTTTTGGATTCTCATTATGAAACCCTTGAGGTTTATCAGTGAAAATAACCTGTCAAGACAACATATTCCTGGCAGTTTGCTTATTTTAAGCAGCCAGCTGTTTCCGAATCTCTGGCTACTGAACAAGAAAGCGTTACTGACAGTCGCTCTTTTTCTGGCCAGGGTCAGATTTTTAAACATTTCCTCCGGTGATCCCGAGCTGAAAAGCACAAAAAAAGGTTTGCGTAGATTTGAATCTTGGAAACTTTTGCGTTAGCTCTGGCGGCATGAGAGCATTGAGAAGAGGCTGAAACTGTTCTTAACCACATCGCCGCATCCTGAATAAACAGTAACAATGTCAGCAAAGAACGTCAGGCATCCATGGAGCATCTGCTCTTCATCTTGACCTTTTCCACTCGCACTTACATATCCTGAAAATAACCAAAAATCTTGAGAGGGGTCAGCTGGGGAGGAGACCCCGAAGGTCATCGCCTCGACGCTTAAAAAGCCTGAAATAGCAAAAAAGGTTCCCATGAAATACTTCACATCACCGTTATCTTGTGTGGCAGGTGACACCTAATGGTTCTGCAAGTGATTTGTGGCGAGCATTAGAGCTGGGCGGCTGTCCAAGCCTGTGTTTATTATCTGATAAAATAATGGTTACATAACATTTATTCTCACTCTCGGTGAGCATCAGCGAGACTGCTTTTCATTTCTTCTTCTTCTTCTTCTTCTTCTTCTCCTTCTTCTTCTTCTTCTTCTTCTTCTTCTTCTTCAACAACTTCCATGTGCCCGCCTAAACTCTGTGCCATGTTGACACAACAGGCCAACATCCAAATGTTCGGAAAAACATGATTGTTAAAAAAATCAAGGAAACGGTTTTGGCCTAATTAATTCCAGCCATTTAGTTTTCCCTCCTTTAATCGCTCAAATGGCTTCACAATTGTTTATTTCCAAGTCCCTTTGGGGCCAGAATGCTCTTTAAACATTTCAGTGCCAAAGCCTACGACCAGGCTTTGATGTGTGAAATTGGGTGAAAAAGCTCGGCGACTAGGCAAGTTGGTTAAGTTGTTGAAGAAATCTGCCGCAGCCACACAATGCAAACCCATGTTGTTGTTTGATGAGACGTCCTGTGTATTGTAAAAAAAACAAAAACAAAAATAAAAAACAGAGAGAGAGATCTGTGCCTCCGAAGCATCAATGAGCATCCCAGGAATGAGAACAGTCGATGTTTATACTTCTTTTGGCTTGCTTTAATTTCAGTTTTCACTCAAGATACTGTGCAATATTATTTTTTTATGGCTTCTCTTTGTTCTTTTACTGTGTCTTTTAAACTGTGTACCCCATTTCGCTGTGATGTGTGACTCCTCGTCTCTTTGCACCCTGTTTCCATTACGTTGAACTTGACTGTGTAACGACTGTAAAGTCTATTCTATTCCGTTCTATAATGGATTTACCACAGTTGTTGTTTTTTTTTTAATGCACAATGGAAATGCGGAATGTAGCTTTTGTCTCTAATTTGGTAAATTAGCCAGGGAGCTGTTCCAAATGTTTTGACATGCAACACTACACACACACTGTATGAAAAGATATTTATCATTTGACCGACCTCATCAGGTTCAAAAAGGCCAAAAATGGGGTTTTACCTCCAACTTCAATTCTGAGCTGGATTGAGTTTCTGTTAGTCAGACACAAAACCCAACAATCAAATGACTCTAATTAATCTTTCCCCCAACGTGCATTATGATGTCCCCCCCCCCCAATGTTCCTGCTTGCTGAAGTGATGTTTTACAAGGTGCAGTCTAAATATATGAAGTGGTATTTTGGCTTCATGACTCCACCGGACAGCTCAAGCACCAGTCTGTCTGCTGTTTGCCTCCCGCACTCTCGCATACCATCCGAGGGCCGCAGTCCAATAGCTCGTGTCCGCACCTGGAAGTGAACCAGCTCATGTCAAATGCATCTCGTAACACAGACTGGGAGTCATACAAACAAAATCAAAACAGAGCGAGGCAGGCAGGGAGCGGCATCCTGTCATCCTCTGGCCAGAGATAAGAAGGGAGAAAAATGAAGTGCGAGTCGATGGAAAATCTCTCGCGTTGCTGTTTTTTATTAATTTATTTATTTTGAGTGGCACCTGATTCTTGTGATTGAATTCACAGTGCCCTCTAGTGGTGCACTACCGTGGCCTTTTTTTTTTTGAAGAAGAAGAAGGAGGTATGTTTGTTAGTTTTCTGTGTCTGTGGAAATATACACACACAAGGCTGAAAAACCCCTCCAGTGCAGTTTTAAAAAAAAATGACATGAATATGTATCTTCAGTGTGTTGAAATTTTCAAAGTAAGACTTTCTCATGAGGAAATCTGGCACGATGCTGTGGACAGAGCACACATGTAAACGGTTTGGTTGCAGCTGGGTTCCATTTAGTGGCTCTGGATGCAGCAGGTTGTTGCTGACATAGACGCTGGCTGTCAGATATGGAAAGGAGCGGAGTCCACGCTGGCCTTATCAGCGCCAGCTGTTCGCCTCCTCGCAACGCTCAAGCCGCTCCGTGAGGCGCACAAACCCGCGTTTGATGAACGACCATCATGAAAAAGATTTGACCTGGGCTGGCAGCCCCTCGTGTGGAGGGTCTCTGTCTGATGGCCCCCTTTCGGCGGTCATGTGATCCCAATTTGCAGCTACTCCCCCGTCACCCTCAAATACTCACACGCGCGCGCATATATGCACACAAACCCACACGATACACACACCCTATCCAGGTAGAATTTAAACATGTTTGAACAATTTTGGCATTCAAAATTATATGGATTTATTGGGAAATTAAGACATTCAAAGAAATCAACCGCCACCTAAAGCCCGGAGCTGAGCCTGCAACTGAGTGATCGACACTGCAGCAACCATACTGCACAGTAAAAAAAATAAATAAAAATAAAATACAAAAAAAAAAAAAAAATAGTATAATCTAAACAAACTCAAATGACACATTGTACATGGATTTTATTTTTTTTTTTTTTTTTGGGTGGGGGGTGGAGGGGGCGGTTGATGCGCCGCACTGGGTCCGTATGGGGGGGGGCTTCTGGGTGCCCGGGCCTGCCTTGGGTACCGATCCTCCCGGTGGGTGAAGGGGCTGGGTCCTGTCATGGGGATGGGTCTGGTCTCGCTCGCTTTCCCTGGGGGGCCCCCGTCCGGGGGCTGGGCTCTGCTGCCTGTCCGCCCCGGGTGGTGTCCCTTCTTCTTGTGGTATTTGCCTCCCTGTCATCTTGCCCTGGCTCCTTGTGGGTGGGTGCCCTCCGGCCCGGGGGGCCTGCTGCTCCGGGCCTCTTCCTGGCCGGCTCTGCGGCGGGTGTGCCGTGTCCGGGATCTCCCCCCCTGGCTCGTTGCTGGTGTGGGGCGGCTGCGACCTCGGAGGCCGCACTAATTGGCAGCCTACTTCCAGTGACGTACTTAAACACACCCACTCCCGCACTCAGATACACACACCACCACATCCATGCACACGCACACACACATACATACACATATACACACATGTAAGTATGCACACACACAAGTATACACACATGCAAGTATATACACACACACGTATACACACATATAAGTATACACACACACACAAGTACACACACATATAAGTATACACACACACACACACACACACAAGTACACACACATACAAGTATACACACACGCATACACACACACACACACAAAGAACTCACAAGCGCAGGTACACTGTTGCACACTGTTGCATAGCTTATTGTCTGATTCATCCATGAGTATATTATTATTACTGTCCTTATTACGATTATTATTATCACTATTATTAATAATATTATTATTACCATTAACGTCGTTATTATTATTATCATCGCTATCATTACCATTATCATTGTATGTACTTGCATGTATGTTTGTATGGGTAGATATGCATCTAGGTGCATATGACCATGTGTAAATGTACAGGTATGCGCATGTATGGGTTAGTATATATATGTATATATGTATGTATGTATATGTATATATGTATATATGTATATGTATATATGTATATGTATGTGTATATGTATATATATATATGTATATGTATATATGTATATATGTGTACATGTATGTGTATATGTATGTATGTATATGTATGTGTATATATATATATATATATATGTATATATGTATATGTATATATATATATGTATATATGTATATGTATGTATATATATATGTATATGTATGTGTATGTATGTATGTATGTATATGTATATATATATGTATGTGTATATATATATATATATATATGTATGTATATATATGTATGTGTATGTATATATATATATGTATATGTATGTGTATATATGTATATATATATATATATATATATATATATATATATATATATATATATATATATATATATATATATATATATATATATATATATATATATATATATATGTATATATATATATATATATATGTATATTTATATGTATATGTATTTTCTTTTTTTTTTTCCTTAGATTAATCAGGTCATCATTTCAATAAGCCCACTATCTGACAATTAGCTATGCAAATGTACGATCTGTTTTGTTCTGTTTTGACACAAAAATTGTATATTGTTGCCAGTCGCCCCCTCTACTCCTCTCTCTCTATCCCTCTCATCACCCCCCCCCCACACACACCTTTTCCTCTCTACTCTCCTCTCTCCCCCCTATCTGTCCCTCCCTCAGTCCGGTCATGGCCAGAATGTCACTAAGAATATTATAATAAAACCACTCAAGAGGTAGCTCCTGAAACGACCCATGTGGCTCACACTCTCAAGATCTACCTCTGACAATAAAATCTGTCAGCCATCATAGACATTCAGAGACACTTCTGCTTGTCATTATGGCCAGACCGGACAAAAAAAAAAAAAAAAAAAAAAAAAAAAAAAAAAAAAAAAAAAAGTACATGGATTTTTGTTGTTTCCCAGCCTTCAAACTCACCAATTACAATAAAAACGTTCATAAACACTTTAAACGTATTGTTTGAAATTTAATACATTATGAGAATCAAAAATATATGTATAACTGAATGTCCTCGGGACCCTCAGAACTGTACATTACAGAATCTTCCTTAACAAAAAGAAGCAGAGGGTTACTTCTGACTGGCATCAATAAACCATCACTTTGCAGTAAGCCGAAAGGAATCTGTCCTTCATTCCAAAATTCAGGATTAGCTGAGATTCCTAAATCCTCTGGATGAAGCCCTTTTTTGGGAACAAGTGGGGGGGATCAGTCATTCTTCATATGCTTCTCTTTGCGCGCTTTTCGCTTGAGCTGAAGTGTCTTCAGTTCAGCCATGGTGGAAAAGGTCCTGTACACCCACAGCATCTGTCAGAGCACATAAACACACGCAGGAAAAAGGAGGTGTGAAACTGTGCATTTGAACCTTTCTGCTCGACATGTCCAGGATGATGACGGATGATCACAACGCTTACCACGATTAGGACGGTATTCATGAGAAGAGGAATGGAGAAGACCAAGGATATGAACATCCCCTTGGAATCAAAGTACTGGAAATTAGAGAAGGACCTGCAGGGGGAAATGTAGTGTTGTTCATTTGAACTTGTCATTATTGCAAATCAGCAACACAATGACCAGAGAGACGGAACCAACCTCCAGTTCATGGCTGCCAACTCATTTAAATGTTCCGCACTGTACACCAGGCCAACTGTTGAGAGAGGTGGCGTCAACATGCCAAAAATAATATTGGGTTAAAAAACAACAACAACAAAAACCCTCTAAATGTGCTTTTTATGAAAGGTAGCTATATAAGAATTAAGATATAAAACGTGTTTGAGTTATTTGACACTTTCATTGTTTCCTACATAATTCCATGTGTGTTCATACATAGTTTGGATGGCTTCATTAAAGAACCGCGATGTCAATAGTCATGATGACCAGTGACAATAGTCATTCTCGATTGAACCGTGCTCATCTGCAGTATGCATTAATTACTCACCCATGATTAGGAAGTGAACCACCTGGGCTCTGTAGTACCTGCACGTCACCGCAGTCAGGATCAAACACACCGCGTGAAACACCAGCAGCCCGATGAGCCAGGGCTCCGACCACTGCACCTGGAGAGAGACAGTAAGTGCGCGTCATATTCACCAGCCGTCAAAGACAACAAATAGGATTTTACGGCTCCTTTAAACGGGTAGCTTTGGTTAGCCGTGTGGATACGACTCATGCTAACGGCTCGCAGCTATCTACCTAGCCCGGCTCACGAGACGCAACCTGAAGCGTCACTTACAGACATCAGAAACGTCCATATCGATGTGATTCGTAAGTTGCTGTAACCGTCGATGGGTATAGAAGAAATGTTTTTGGCTTTGTGGTCCGTCATACTTGGCAAAGTGAGCTCCTGCGTCCTAACGTCGAACGTAAACAAACTGCGGAAGAAGCGAACGAGTCGCAGTCAATTTACGTCACAACCGCGACCTACCGGCGCGTCGCTTAAAATAAACGCAAAAGCCGCTCGATCATATATCCCAGCAAGCAAGCGACGGAAAAAAAAAAACTTTCAGTCCCACAAACATCAGACAATTATAAAAAGGAGATGGATGTTTTAATCATTCAATGTAAAAATACACTTTGCACACCACATTTAGACAAATATCTTTATTTCAACTGAAGTAAATTTCCTTAAAGAAGTGCTCCAAGCCTCTAGAAAAAAAGTCTAAAATGACAAATCACATTTGTGCATATGTGAATTTGCACACACATCATGATTTGCAAAACACGCAATTGAACAAAGAATTTGATCGTGAAATGTATTAGACTATATGAGCATCATCTTCATAATGTCTTAATTCATAATTTCAGCTTTCATCTGCCCCTCATACCTGCAACACGTCTTCTTAGATTCTCTTCTCATAAAGTAGAAACTTCATGGTCTGTCAAAAGTGCCACTTTACACTATCCCCCTGCACACATGCTTACACCAAACAGATGCTTAAAAAATAGATATACCCCATATATACAAGTGTTTTATCGTTTAAACTGTGGGTTATGATGTGGTTATGATGCAGTAGCATATGCATATTACAGCAAAGGACATTTGATTGTAACAGAACCATTTTTAAACAAATATGCTGATGACAGTTTGCAAGAAAAGCTTAAAAAGGTGACTTAATGCACAGATTGATGTTAGGGTCAATCTTTTGCAGTCCGGCAGTGTCTGTGTTGGTAGAAGAGGTGGTGTGCATGGTGCAGTTCAGCTGGTGTTCCTCCCGGGGTGATAGTCAGGCACAAAAGTAGCAGCCACTGTGATCGGAGTGGAGTAACCCAGGGCAAAGTTGTACAGGCCGAGCATCAGGCACTTCCATGTGGCACGAAGTGCTTTGCCAACATTCTGGGGAAAAAAAAAAAAAACCCTCAGTGTAAATGTGTACAGATCAACACGGTTCAGGTCAGTGGTTGCTCAAATCAAATTTCAAAATCACAGTCATATTTAAACATAGATAGAGACGGATGTGGGTTTGCTTCAAAAGGCTGAATTTGACCTAAATTGTGTTGAGACATTGTGGGACAACGTAGCAACAACCTAGAGAAAAGGTGGATTGTTGTTTGTTTTTGTTTTTTTTAAATCTGAGCGTGTGATGTTGAGAAACAATGGCTCCACAGGAGCAGAGAGAGGACAGGAAGAGGAAAGGGCTGAGTGCCTGAAGTGGACACAGGAAGTCAGATGTAGGAGGAAAAGCAGAACAAAAACAACCCAGGTCTCCTGAGCCACAATTATTTATCCACAGCACAACTTGTCCTAAATGTAAAATAAAATAAAATAAAATAAAAATAGATTGCAAATTTGTGTATTTCCGGGATTTCTTGCTGGGAAAAACAAGTTGATGGATTGAAAATTAATTTCTGCACGTTTTATAATGTACTGGAATAGACAGTAGTGATACGACAATACTGTCCACACAGTTTACACATTGACTGCGGTTGTGATTTGCAGATAAGAGCCCATTACATTGTCATAAAATGGTGCAAGGTAACTGATAAACTCTAAAATAAGTAGGCTGGCTCGGCCCAGAGTCCAGAAGCATCTCTGACAAATCAGACAAAGTAGGTCAAAAAAATAGGTTATTTAGAATTACAGCGTTTTGAATAAAACAAAAAGGGAAAAAAGTAAAATATGAAAACATTTCAGATGATTTGTTGAAGAAATATTTGTTTTGTACATATTGAACTGATTAATTTGATTGTTTGTGAACATCACCAAAATAATTCAAATTATTTTAGTGTAGCTGGTTGATTGATGCCATTTGGAGTTTTTAAAATAAAATATGTATATATGTATTCCAACTTACCCAAGAGGAAACTAGAGAGAAAGAGAAACGTATTCTTGTTAGATCTGTTCAAGTTTCCGTGTTCAACACACAGTTGACACACAGTTGTTGTTGTTGTTGTTTCTATGATCATACTCAAATAAACAGATTTAACTCATAGCACAAAGATGATTTTGAACTTACAATGCAATGCTGAAAGTTTTAAGTTATTTTGACTGCGTGAGTGATTTTATTTCCTTTTTTATGTGTCAACAACAACAACAAAAAAACCCTTGTACCTTCTTGACTTTCTTGTACTGCTCCTTCTTCTTTTTCTTGCGCTCTTCCTTTGCGTCGTCGTCTACCAGGGGCTCGTACCTCTCGGGCAGGAAGGCAAAGTGGATTTCCCCGTGGCCCTTCTCACTTTTCCTGCGGCTGGCGGCGGCAGTGGGCCACGCGTCCTGGTGCCCTGCGTGAAGCGTTCCCTCCTGGTGATCCATGCTGTCCTTGTGCCGCTGATATTTTGCAGCACATACGTGTGCGGGAGTGTTAGCTGCTGCTGCATTTCTGTCAAACATTGATGGAAGAGATTTGGCCTTCATATTGCATGCTTGTCGCTGGCAGCAGCTCTCGGGGTTGTAAAAAGGGAAAAAAAAGACTTAGCCTCAGGAGGTCAGGTATGATGTCAGGAGAAGTTTTGTGCATGAGTGGAAGTGCATTCCAGTGGTCAAGCCTTATGAGGGGGATTTGGCGCAAAGCCCTTAAAGGTGTAAATCCTTCCTCCTCACAAGACTGACCTTGAAGTCCTGGGGTCTCAAATCCAGAGCTTATATTATCTTTTAACCAGGAAATAATGAGCAGAGACCAGGAGGAGACGGGCTGGTTTGGCATCTCTGCTTTGTTCTGTCACTTGTTGCAAACAATTAGGACACTGTTACAGCTTCTGGACTAAATTCCAGGTCAGAGTGATTAATACCGTTTTTTCAAGATCCTCATTTCACCCAATTGTCTGGACTTTATCTTTCACCCTGGGCTTCAGTAGAGCAGCCCTCTTATCATGAACAGCATATTTGGCCTTCTGTTTACAGCCTCCTGCAACTTCACTTCCTGCTTTGTCGGATCTTCCTTCCTGGGGGTGTTGGCTGTACCCTTTGTGATGTCACAATGGGCTAATTTCCACACTTTGTCTTGAGCCCCATGGAAAAATGAGAAATAAAACAGAGCCCAAAAATGATAATGTATAATTCTGATGCCAACTAGCATACAACTTCTGAGGTGAAATAGATGAACCAGGCAGAAAATGTTCTGTTTAAAAAAAAAAAAAATGGATGAAGCAACAAATTTGTATCAGTTGTAACAGTTTAAGATTAAATTTAATTAGTTTAACATTGCACATCACTTACAGGGAAAGCTGAACATTTTAAACAGTTTATCCATATTTGGTAATTTTTCCAATGCAATGACGGCATTTTATTGGCATTTGGTTGTGTACAAAATTACATGGATGTGTAAAACTGCGAACATGGTGTAAAACTGCGAACATAGTGTAAAACTTCAAGGGCTCAGGAACCTTCTCCCCGTGTCAGTTGCTGTAAAATTCCCAGCTGGTATCTAATGGTATCACTACTCCTTCTCTTCACTCTCCTCGCCGCCGCGGTCGGGATCTTTGAGACGCAGGATCCGGATTAATCTGGTCTCGGGAAGAGAACTGGGGAACCAAAGACGAGAGAGAGAGAAAAAAACAACGCCATCAGAAATGAGGCGAAATCTGCGGACGAGCAGCTCGAGTCGTTTCCCAGGAAAAACGAGCAGCAGAAAAAAAAGAGGAGCGCGTTGTCAGAGGTTAATTGCTGTGAATACACAGCTCCTAGGAAAACAAATCGCACGCTGGTGGTCCAGCAGCTTTTACATGCACTGAAGAGACGTGGCATGTGGCGACTGTACCTCATGCTCTGCGGGGTGAGGAAGATGAACTGTCTGTAGCGCTGACTGCCAGCCACCTTCAGCATCATGTCCATCGATATCCGACGGTTCACCATGTCCTGGTCAGAAGGGGAGACCGTCACCATCTCCTCCCTACAAAGCGCTTGTTCTTCCCACAGAGTGGATCATCTTACCATGAAAACGTCAAACTCGTCCAGGCAGCGGAAGGGCGCCTCCGTGATGGCCCAGAGGGAGAGGACGAAGCAGACGGTGGAGAAGGAGCGCTCGCCACCGGACAGCGAGCGCATGTCACTCAGGTCGGCCTTGTTGCCCTGACCGGGCTGCACCTGCGGGGGGGGAGAACAGTCAGGCCTTTAAAGGTTAAGTGTGTAGTATTTGGAGCTTTTGAAGAAACGTCCTCTAAGAACACAGAGGTGAATGACAAATTGGTGAGATTGAAATTTTAGTCAGGGTGAAAAAAAAACCCCACTGAGGGAAATGTTCTTACTGAAATGGTGAGGGTTTCATTCTTGTGGTCAAAGAGCATGCTCCCAGAGTACCCTCTCTGGGCCAGCGTGTTGTCAAAGTAGTATTTGCAGCGGGCCGAGAGGAACCTGAGGAGGCGGAGAAAAGGAACGACGGCGTGTGTTGTAGGTCAGTGCCGTTCTGCCGCAAGTGACTACACACAAAAATCTAAAGTGTTCAAAAAAAATCGAAAGACGGAATGCGCAACAACTTGCCTTCGCATGTCGGTGTAGACCTGCTGTCTCTGGTTCATGACTTTGTTGAGGGACTTGACAAAGTTCCTGAGGTGCTTGATCTGCTGCGCCATGTTCTTGTAGCTCTCCAATGCCTCGTGGTACTGCCTGGATGTCGGATCAGCAGCAGAGACAGACGGACAGACGGACAGACGGACTGGGTGAGGTGAGGACGAATCAGTAGGGGCGGGCCAACAGCAGGAAGTCTGGCTGAGATACCTGGTCACCTCCTCGCGGTCGCCCTGCTGCTCCGCCTGAGCCTTGATTTTGATATCCAGACGCACCATCTCGCTGTCCAGGCTCCTCGCCGAGCGAACGACCTCCTGACGTTCGG
Source organism: Thamnaconus septentrionalis (assembly GCA_009823395.1). Classification (NCBI taxonomy): domain Eukaryota; kingdom Metazoa; phylum Chordata; class Actinopteri; order Tetraodontiformes; family Monacanthidae; genus Thamnaconus; species Thamnaconus septentrionalis. The sequence goes on along the minus strand of CM020519.1, from coordinate 3,165,500 downwards.
GACAGAGTTCGATGGCCTTGGCTAGGGAAGCCTGAACCGCCAGAAGAGAAAAACATCAGTTTTAAATGAAGAGCATCGCTTCTTGTTCCACCTCAGGGACATTTATCAGAACCGTTTAGGCACAGTTAGGGTGGCAAACACTCATTGAACTTCTGATCGTTCGCTAAAGTCTATTTGGAAAACAGAACCCCGCTGGCCCACCTGAAGCTCCTGCTCTTTGCTGACCAGGGTTGCCTCCGCGGTCTTTATGTTGCTGAGGTGGGCGCTGCGCTTGTCTTCGTAGTGCTTCTTGTGATGCTTGCACTTCATCACATCCTGGTCCGTCTTGCTCAGCTCCTCCTGTTACAGGACAAAAGAGAACCACAGTGAGCTTTGTGCCGTGCTCCCTCTCTCTCTCTCTCTCTCTCTCTCTCTCTGGCCACCGGACTCACGGCCGGAGGATTCCAGGTTCTACCTTCTTCACGTCCGCCTCCTCGGCGGCAGCGTTGATCCTCTCTTTGTGCTGCCTGTACTCTTGCTCTGCCCTCTCATACTGGGCCTTGAGCTCGGCCATCTGGGCGCATCCTTCTTCGTACTCGGCCGTCTTGGATGCGATCTTTGCAATGATCTCCTGGAGGTCTTCTTCCTGCAGGTTGAAAGGTGACAGTGGCAGCGTCACCCGATGCAAACACAGAACCGGGATAAATATTAGTCTGTCTAATTTTACATGGCAGTGATGCGTCCTGTACAAACCAGAGGCTTTAAGTCCTCCGACTGAGGCTCCTCCACATTCTTCAGGTCCGTCAGCTCCAGCTGCAGCTTGTTGATCTTATTCTGAAACAAACCGACAAATGTAGTGAAACACGTCAAAAAGTCAGTGCTGCACAGAAACACATGCACCAATCTCTGATCTGCCATCAATACAAAACCAGATCTGAAAGACGGCGAGAGGTGAAGGACTTACATTTGTAGTTTTCTTCTCTGCGTCTGCTCGTCTCAGGAGCATTTGGTTCTGTTTGATGTCCTCGTCCATCTTTCTTATCTGCTGCTGGAAGCGATTCACTTTAGCCCTCAGGTTCTCGTTCTCACTTTGCTGGTGGCTGAGAGGAGGGACAGCGGACGAGTCATTTGTAAAGGCAAAAGGAGAGGTTGTTGCATTGAGCCGAGCCACGAACTCGGGTTTCCTCTGCTCACTTCAGAGCAGAGGAAACCTGCTCTAAAAATTAGTGAGGCTCATCTCCTCACACAAACACACACACCGAATCTCCTCCTCTACGTCTCCGGAGAGGAAGCGGGCTCTGTTCTGCTCAGCAGTGTAATTGCGGTTAGTGAAGATCTGATCTCCCTCCTTTGAAAAGGCACAGGCGCAGTTGCGCGGGGGGTTGGGACCCTGGATCACTCGGCGAGCCTCTGTACGATTCTACAAGAAAGAAAACACAAAAAACACAACCTGATTTGTACTTAATTTTACATTTCAAGCTCACGTGAAAACTCAAAAATACTTTACAGGACAATTAAAGTCATAAAATCAGTACATACAAAAAGGCATAAGTAAATGAAAATGCGGGGTACATAAAAATGACAAGAAATCAAACAGATCTAAAAGAAATTGAAGACGGTGAAGTGGACAACATAACAGGACAGACAATGAATCACTTGCAGTGTGCACTGCAGACCATCACCGTACCATGAAGAGCAGAATGCTCTCGATTCCTCTCATGTCAATCAGGCAGTTTGCTACGACCGGGTCCTCAATTTCCAGGACCTGCAGCACCGACTGGTGGGGGGGGTGATCCACCGCCCTGCCACAGAGACACAAGAAACCCAGAGGATGGAAAAAATGTTGAAGAGTTGAAATGACCCCTGCTGCTGCTCTCTGTGCAGCAGCAGGCCGTCGCCCTGCAGGTCACCTAGACTCACCTTTTTCTCGTGTCGTGGCAACTTGGTAGGAAAGGGCTGGTGATGATTTGAGGTCTATTACCCGCTGGGAACACTCTGCTCATGATGCCCTTCAGCACTCTCTCGTCCTCGTGGTTGTCACAGGTAAAGGCCTGCAGCAGCGCTTTGAGACACACCTCCACGGCCAGAGCCAGCTCCGGAACCTTCAGGCTGATCAGGTAACCTGGAAAAAGTATCAATTCAAATGTGGATTTATTGTACATTTGTTATGATAAATATTGTTTATTTTCAGATATTTAGACTCACAGTAATGGTAAACTTGGATAGAACTGTTTTTTTGTTTCAAAAGTTGCAAAGCATGTTCATATAAAACTGCTGGACGTAAAGCATACTGGGATTCATAACTTGCCCTTAACAGACTTTACGACTTTCTCTCCTGCTTTGTTATGATGTAAAATTATATTTAAAAAAAAACATCCATATAAGTAGTTGTCACAAACATCTAAATACACTCAATGAAAATCATTTTTGGTCTGTTTTCTGTTTTGGCGCTTACAATCAGTCAAATGTTGGTGGCGTTAGTGCTGCCAAGTGGTTTCTTACCCAGAGGTCCTCGGGGTTTGCGCTTGAACCGGCCTTTTCTGTGGGCTTCCTCGATGGCACTCAGCAGCGCTGGCACGTGCTCCCCAAAGCGGCGCAGGCGATTGGACCGGCTGCCCTCCAGCATCTGCAGGTTCCTTTCGTTGGCGTCGATGGCCCTCATCACCAGGTCGTTCTCTTTCCTGGCGGTGAAGGGATTTGTTTGGATGTCCTGATCTTCCTTAAGGGTCAGGTAAGATTTTAACTTTCCTACTTTAACTTGTCTTGTTCCTCCTTGGCTCTGCTGCAAGCGTGCTCGTACTGGTCGGCCTGCTGGCGCAGGGTGGAGATATGGTGTTCCAGCTGTTCCAGCTCGGCCTGTATTTGCTCCATACGATCCACTCTGGCCTGCTGCTCTGTTCCTGATGTCTGGCTGATGCTGGAGGGATGAGCAATTGGATAATGACACACGTGATTATTAGAAAGACATGTTTTGCCACAGAAGCGGGCATTAGAGATACAGTGTGGGATGTACCTCAGATTGAGATCATTTATTCTTGAGGACAGTTGGGCTTTGTCCTTTTCCAGGTCCCTCAGGTTTGCCCTGCATCTGTGGACCATGACCTAGCCCACACACATTATCACATTGAACATTAAACATTTCAGCATCATTAAAGTGCCATGCCAACTCTCTAAAATGTTAATGGTACTATTCAAAGGATACTTTTGAGTCTCTCTGATGTAAAAAAATAATAATTGAACAACACAATAATCAGAGTGTTTCTCAGCACTTCATGAAACTTGATCAGGTTTACAGCTTTCATCCCGACGCTCACCTCGCTAGACTTTAACACTGCATTTTGTTGCTGGGCTTTGGCCTTGAGCTCAGAACAGGTTGACTGAAGCTCCGAGAGCTGCTGCGTGATCCCGTCCAGCTGTTCTTGACTTTGCTTCTTTTTCTTTTCGGCCTCCTCCACCTTGTTCTGGGAGACAAGGGAAGCCATTCCATGACAAGTGCATTGATGGAGAGCAGCAACCACTGCAGGCCAGCAGTTAGCATCCCTGACATCTTCTGAAATTGAAATTGAATTGGCCCACTCACTTTCCATTCGTCCACCTTCTCGTCATATTTCTCTGTAGACGATCTGTCTGTCTTCAGCTTGGCCTTCATTGGCTCCAACTGCTTTTCCATTTCAATTATCTGGAACGATCACATTTATGTGATTCTCACAGGAGGCGGAAATAACGCATTTCTCAGATTTCATTAAAAGGACTCAAATGTCTTATTTTAAAAAGTAAGACAGAAGCTCACCTGTGCCCAGGCCATTTGCTTCATCAACTCCTCCTTTTTGGCGTGCATTTCATCCAGAGACGCCAGGCTCTTGTAACGGTCCTCTTTCTCTGAACACTTGTGCTTCAAGTCTTTTACGCACTGGATGAAAAATTTTAAGACGTGTTAAACACAACTGGTACCTTTGAGGCAGAAAATGAAGAAAATAAAATTCATTCTTACTTCATTAAGTTGTTCAATTTTGTCTTCGATGACAGTTTTAGTAGTTTTGATGTAGACAAAGTCCTCTCTCATTTGCTCCAGTTGGGTAGCCTTCATAAAGAACTGCAAGAATAAAAAACAAACAAAAAAAACCTTGTAAATCAAGAAATGTATCTTGGCTGAAGATCACACAAAGCAGGAATTACCTTATACTTGTCGCCTTCTCCTTTAGAGTGCAGGAAGTATTTGCTCATTTCCTGAGTGAGGATAGACACCGGATTGTTCACCTGAAGGAAAAAAAAAAAGCACCATTAAGATGGCACACCCTCATACCAACCCAGTCTGTCTGGACAAGCAACACTTTCATGCTGTTCTACTAATGTGATGCAGAAAGGCTGAAGTGCAGCAGATACCTGTATATTGAAACTGTCGAGGATGGACAGCAGCTCTTCCTTTTTGTTCGACACAATTTGGCCTTTTGAGACAGGATTTTGCTGTGAGCACGTGGCCTATTTTACTGGCAAACGACCGTTTGTCAATCTCCAACTCTTACCTGATTTGTTCTTGAGCTTATAGGTTCTCAGCCCCTCGCGCGTTATTTTCAGATCAACAATAATGGCGTCCCCATACACCTCGGGCTTGTACGAGTCCTTCCCCTTGTTGCGCAAGGTGATGGATAAATCCGCTGAGCTGGAGAGCAGACACACAAGTTACTCAACTATCATCAATTCTCAAGGGGGAAAAAAAAGAAAAGAAAGGGTGGCCATGCGGTTGCGAGAGGACGAAAACAATCTGCTTTACCGGTCATCCAACCTGTGGCAAACAAAAATAAACAGAACAACTGAAGCACAAGTGTTACCTCTCGCCTTCCTTCACAAAACCCTTCAGGCTGGACCCTCTGTTTGTTGCCTGCGCATTGCCACCCAAGGCAACTATGAGAGCTGTCAGAATGGCACTTTTTCCACCTGCACAGAAGATGACGACGACAACAACAAGGCACTTGTAGAAGGCATGCAAAACAACAAACATGGAGGAGGAGTTTTCCCAGACAAACGGCTCAACATCTGCACTCACTTCCATTGTTGCCCACGACGAAGTTGACGTTAGATCCGAAGGTGAAGGGTCCGAGGTGAGAGTGACACATGAAGTTCTTCAGGGTGATGCTCTCCACAATCCCCGCGTCGCGCACCACCTGGAGTTCGGGAACGCGCTGTCGTCATCATGGCACTTCTGTCTAAAAACCATCGTCATGAGGACGATGACGGGAAGGTCACCTGTTCGCTCGGCAGAGGATCCTCGGCGTCGCTTCCATTCTCCACCGCTTCATCGTCCTCAGCGTTCCGGGCACGTTTTTGGGGCTTCCCGGGACCGGATGTGCTCGCTCTTTTAGACATGACGATCCTGGGTACTGAAGCCAAGGAGTCTCGGGGGAGACTCGAAACTGAAACGAAGCGAGTCAGCAAGTTGCTCTCACTATCCCAGCAAAATATGAAAACAGCTGCCCGGAATCCAACCGCTGAACACTGGACTGTCACGTTTGTCGGCTTCCGTATGATGAAAGCGAGTCGGGTTAGCAAACCGGAGCACTTTGGAAAGCTAGCGAACTAACTGGGTAATAACGAAGCCAGACGAGGGCGAAACCGGAAGTTAAACTCACCGTGATTCGTTTGGCGGTGCCCGGGATCAACTGCACGGAAACAAGACAGATGTGTTGACAGTCGACCGGGCAAACGTCACGCAAGTGCGTGGATACCTCCCATCGCTTTATTTTCGTCGACGAATTCGCGCCCACTGTTTGCGGAGAAATCTCGCGTGAATAGACGAGACTTGACTGTTAGCAGCAGCAACAACAGCAGCAGCATGGGTATATCAGCACAGGGTAGGCCAAGGGTAGGCACTCTCTATCCGCAGACACGTCAAAAGAAAAACTAAACATTAAAATAATGGTTCTTGAAAGGTTGATAAATGAAAAAAAAATATCTCTCTTTATGTACGTATATATAGATATAGATGTATATATATTTAAAAAGATAATGAAGTATACACAGACATAGGGAACAACGAGCAAACTACTACCAATAACTAGCATTAATGTCATACTAAATTAGAATTTTGTGAAGAGCAAGTCGCTAATCAAGCCTATCAAAAATAAAAGCGATAGCGTGTAGAAAATGTTTCATTCAAAATAGAAGGCCGGTCTTTTTTAATTAAAATATCATTACCTTCATTTTTCTCTTTAGGCAATTTTGTATTGTTTCAGACTGAATTAAAGAAGAAGTGATATGCAGTACCACACAAAAACAATGTTTTTTTTTAAAATATACATTTATTAATCAAAAGATATAATTATAATAAAGAGATTATATATTTCTAGGACAGCTCCTTCTCCTGAACCATGACTTAACATGATACATCTGATTGATACAACAAAAATGTAACAGCAACAACAGTACTCATGATAACAAAATACACAGGTTTTGAAAACCACCAAGGTTATAGCACAGCACTTTTTCCTGAGACATTTCTCAAAGCTAGGAACTTGTGAAGCTTGAATTCATAGTCCAAGGGACGTTCGCTGGGTGGCTTGTAGTTCCCCCTCATTGATGAGCACAGGTAGGGAATGAGTGCACAGTTCTCTTCAAACAAGGCCAACTTCTTTTTGTAGATCTCTCTGATGTAGGTTGGGTTTTTGTGGTTGAAAGCTGAAAAGAAAAAAAGGAAGAAAGATTGGATTCATTGTGTCAGTGTCTGTGTGCTGAGGCGGTGGATAAAAACAGTAAAAAGAAAAAAGTAACTGAAGCGTGGCATTATTTTCAAATTGTTTCCTTTACCTTTGAGATAGAAAGCAACATAGATGAGTGCTGAGGTTTTTACTGTGAGGAAGGGATACTTTGGTTTGAGACGCCCGACTGCTGTCATGGCTTTTATGACGGTCACAGCTACACCCTGGAGTGAAACAGGCGGTGGGTATGAGGGTCCAAAAAAAAGTAATAAATTCTATATTCTATATGTTTTGACCATTTTGTTTTGTGTGTGTGGTTATGTATGACCTCACCTGTTCCAGGTAGCCCAGTGTTGGCAGAGACGTGAGGGGAATGGGGTCACACAGAGGAGGGATCTTGATGGGCAGCTTCAGTTCCCAATAGGTTTCAGGAGTCCTTGGTTAAAGATACATCAAATATATAGCATATCATGCTCAGATGAAAGAAAAATGACACTGCATTTATAAGTACAAGGAATAACTTTTCGACGCTAGTGAGTTAATGAGTATGGTAAAACCTTTAGAAGAACAAAAGAGCTCAGCACCTCATAAACCTGTCCTGTTTCTGCCTCGACTCAAAAAAGTAGATCTGTTCTCTGTACTCGACAGCAAATTCCATCTTTCCTTGAACCAGTGCTTCATATCTAGAGAGAAAAAAGTAAAAAAAAAAAAAAAAAAGTTCCAACAACATTAACATAGAACTCGAGGAGGTTACGTGGCCAGTAAAGTGAACTAGATTATATTTAAAATGTTTGCAAATCAGGAGGTTACCTTTGCTTCCCATCCAGGAATGTTACTGGGCAGAAACCCTTCATCTGAGCTTGTTGAGGGAACCTGTTCCTCACCTCACTCCCAGTCAGTTTACGGGGTAAAAGGAGCGGCGGTGGGAGATTGTGTGGGCAGTTGGGAGCCAGAAAGCCATCGGGACAGTCCAGGAACAGCTGCAGTCGGCAGGGCAAGTTTTGCTCATGAAACATAAGAACATGGATCACGCGCCGAGCTAATGTGTCCGAAAAATAAGGAATTGTCGCTGACCTCTAAATGTTCTTTACCGCACGTTCTGTAGAAGCGTCCCCTGTACTCTGCACCGTGTGTCAGGGCTTTAGTCTCGGAGCAGTCGGTCAAGTGGTAGAGGAGAGCCAAGCAGATTGGGCAGTAGTGGCCAAACTCCCCAAGGCGGGACTGCAGCTCCCTGGGCGTGATGCAGAGTCTGTTGATGCAGGCGGCTTGCTCTGAGAAATGAAAATTGATGTGAAGGATAAAACAGTTTGCATTGTCTTCAAATGAGAACACAGCTTTAAAAGTACCTGTGACTGAAAAAAGTCCCCTCTGATCTTACTTACTGTTGTTTCTCCTCTCCAGGTAGCTGTGGATATTTTTCATGCTGATGCTGACCTCCTTCAAAATGCTATTCCAGATCCACCATTGGCTCCTCAGGCCGTCCATCGGGATCCAGTTCTGATACTCTTCCTTGAAGAAGTGCCTCACCGCCGCCACCTCCTGCTTGTAGCAAATGTTGCGAATGTGGATGATCTCGGAGCTGTCGTGCTTCGGGTGAGGCCTGGGAGTGGAGGACATTTTGTTGCGTTGCGGTTAAAAGTTTAACATTTAAAAACATAAGGGAGAAGAACAAACATGTTGCTGATAAATTACTGTCACCGACTTGTTTGGCTTCATCTTGTCAGCGAGGCCTCTCTTTAGCACCTCAACGGTTTCGAGCTCCAGCTCGAATATAACCACCGGGATCAGGTTCCTCGACCCCAACAGCTCTGCCTGCTTTATTGTGTTTGGGAATCCATCCAACACATACCTGAAGTCATAAACGTCCGGGTGAGTCTTCCCCAGAACCATCGATTTGCAAAATTAAGAATGTTGCCCTTGCACAGCTCACCCGCGAGTGTTGCAGATCAAGCTCAGAAACGCCACCTCCAGACACTGGACTGCGAGCTCATCCGGGACGGTGAGACCCCGGAAGAGGTACGATTTCATCTGGGCGGCCAGCTCGGTGTGCTGGTGTGTGTTGAGCACCATGCGCATAACACTGCCGATGGAGAGCCGAGCCAAGCCGTACTTCTGAGCAAACATTTGTGCCACTGTAGCAAACAAAACAAACAAAAAAAAGCCACAATGACGGTAAATGTATTGAATGCATCAAGAAACAAAATCTCTTCAAACACATGGCACAGAATGTGAGCGTTCACCAGTAGTTTTCCCGCTTTTTGGGGGTCCCACCACTGCCATTTTGATAGGCACGCAGGGGTTGGGCTTGGGCTGCCTCAGGTACTTCAGAGGATTTGCAGTAAACGTTTTGCGATTCTCGACAGATGCAAAAAAGTAGATGTACTGGTTGAAGATGAGAGGCTGCGCGCTGCTGAGTGGCCACGGCAGCGAGTGGACCAGCTCGCCTTCGTTGTATTGCTGCAGAGGGAGAAACTTGATGCCGTTAATATTAAAATCATTTTTTTAAATTCAAAAATGATTTAAAATTGGCATTTTTGATTAGAGCACAAGTAGAAATTTCATTAATAGCTGTTACGATGCACTCCACCTTGACTGGATCCCAGCATCCAAATGCACTGTAGAATTTATAAGAAGACATGAGCAGCATTTGCGCCAGGCTGTACGAGATGGGCTGGCACTTGAGCAGAAGGGCCTCCCTGTCTCTCTGCAGGGCCAGGGTTTTCTGGAGGAGCTGCTTCCTCACGGTGCCGAGCTTGCGAGAGGCGTTGATCAGCACTTTGGCAATGTTGTTTTCAGCCAGCAGCTCCTAGCGAACACACATACGCAAGCAAAGTCATTTATATCATTCAGCCTTCATGCAACTCATGACTCTGCACTGTCAAGCAAAACGTGTGTAGTCGTGATACACTATGGTGTATTACTACCATCACAAGAGCCAGATTGTTTTCATCCGTCATAAAGCGCTCCTCTATATCCATCTCCAGCCTCTGGATCGCTGCCTCCTCGTGCTCTCTGTTGAGAATATCTTCTGGATCTTCCTCCGGTGGAAACTCATCCTCCAGCATGGCTTCAATCTCCTCCTTCAGAGCAGCCAGTTCTTCGTTCTCTTCGTCATCCTCGTCCTCCTCCTCATCCTCCTCATCCCCCGAGCGGTTCCTGAACTGAGTGGAGGAAGCGCAGAACGAGGCTTGTGATTCTCATCTTCATCCCCAGGTTGCTGATGCGGCTTCATTGTGCCTACCTTGGCTTCGAACTCTGCCATCATCTCGGCTCGTCTTTTGGCCATGCTCTCCTCCTGGAAAGTGAGAGCTTATGAGGGCACAGCTCGAGACGCAGTCAGTGAAGATGCCATGCAAGAGCTTGCTTACCCGGTTCTTTAGACGGAGCTGCCGCAGCACGGTGATCTGCTCCTCCAGGTGCCTCTGCCATTTGCGCCACTGGTCCAGGTACGACGGCAACAGGCGCTTCTGAACCTCCACGATGTTGGCTTCCATTATGAGCACCAGGTCGGGGAAAAGCTGCTGCTGCAGTAGGTATTCAACCTCATCAGTGTTGGATGGAAAGCCCTCCAGAATAAAACCAGTCGACCTGACAAGTGAATGAGAGGCGTGCACATTTATTTTCCCAAAATGTCAAACACTGCTCCCTCTTTTGGTATTCAAAGTAATTACACAAAGTATTTTACTTTACCTATAACCTGAAAGACAGAATTATCAGGTAAAATAAGCAAATTATCTCAATTTTATCAGTGGGATCTTGGGAATATATGTCTTCCTGAAGAAGATTACTAATATTCATCCACTAAATTCATCATTCTTTAAACAAGCAGTTGTGTCTCTCTCTATTCAAATACCGGTATGGTTCCTGTTGCCACAGCGGTTTTACAATAATGTCCAGGATCTTTGCGTTCAGTGACTCTCCGGTGGACAGGTAGGCTGTTATGGCCCGTTCATCTTCAGTCAGCTCCAACTCTGGCTGGCCTTGACCCTTGGAGAGGACGGACATGCACCAGTTCAGCACCAAAAAATAAAACAAACCAAAAAAATCAAACGTGAATGCAACGCAGGGATGCAAAAATGCACCCACCTCCTGAGATTCACTCTCCTCTTTCTCCTCCTCCTCTTCCTCCTCATCCGCAGCCGCCCGCCGAGCCTGCTTGATCTGTGTCGTCAGGTCCTCCTTGGACTCCACCTCGTCACTGTACGGGACCCACTGGCCGGTCTTGGCCACGATGACCATTTGAAGCTGCTCTCTGAACTTTATGTGGAAGATGCCGAGCTGCTTGGCGAGCCACACGCCGAGAGTCGTCTTCCCCGAACCTCGGTTGCCCAGACAGAACATCCGCAGGGCAGGAGGCTTGGATGGTCCCAAAGAAAAAAAATGTTTTCCTATTAACAGAGATTCCTCTGACTCTATCTTTCTGTCTGTCTCTGTCCTGGTCACTTCACCTGGTCATACCTGGAGGGGTCCAGTGCTTGCCATGTATTGCGCAGGGTTTTCAATGAACGAGTCCTTGGCTTCGGGGCTGGAGAAGTAGTAGAGCTTCTCGCGGTACTTGGCTGCCTCCTTGTCCGTGCAGGGAAACAGGACGTTGTTGTTCTTCAGGGCCACGGGGCAGAAATGGCTGGTGTCGCCGAGCAACCACAGGGCCGTCATGTCCTGGATCTGTCGCGAGAGAGCAGAGAGACGTGACCGAGTCGTTCCGAGGGTGAAACGATGCTTTTGAGTAGAAGGCGAAAACACTTGACAATATCTGACATCGTATTCTGCCTCGACTACGTCGGGGTCCTCCGACTCTGGTATGTCGGGTGTCTGCAGCTCAGTCAAGGCCTGCATGTCCTCTTCCTCTTCGTCTTTGTCCATCGCAGACGGCACCCACGACACGTGCTGAAAAGGCTCTTGGAAACATTTAATACAGGTTTATTGAGGATTTTTTTTTAAATCCTGTTGATGGTGGAAACTTTTATCTATAATTATGTGATAATTAGGATAAAAGGGCTACATACAGTTTGGTAGTGGATATAAGTGAATTACAGTGAGCCACGCTTAAAAAAAAAAAAAAAAAAGGCTGTCATGGGTTTTGGCTAATTCTCTTTTCTGATTACGAGGCAAGGGTCTGGTTTTAATCACTTTCATCATAATAACTCTGCCCTGACTTCTGAGAAACGCAATTGCATTGTTATGTCATACGTGGCCTCTTAAGAAACAGGCGGACAGAGTTATACTCACTCTGCAGTTCATCAACAATCTCCTGGAGGAGTTCCTCAGGACTTTTGCCACCGACCTCTAGCACAGTGTGAGGACAAGTCAGACCTGACTTCACCTCCTCCCAGTTCGCCATAAACTGCTGCAGTTTTTGCCTGTTGGCCTCCATCTCCGGGCCGGCGGGAAAGGCCAAAGCCTGATCAAGCTGTTCCTCGGCTTCACCTGGACGGAGGAAGGTAGAGTCAGAGAGTTCATTTTCTAAACGTCTCTTTTTTATATAGATTTTTGTGGCAAGTATTTAAAATGCCTGTATCAAATTTTCAAACTTGACTTTTTTTGTTTTTATATAGCTTAATATACTTTGGAGTTGTAGCCCTTCTCTTTGCTTTTTAAGAAAATCCAAAAAATTGTTGTGATAAATAAATTAATATTTGTTTTGATTATAAATGAATATTCATCAAAGTCTTTTTAACAGCTTAACATCCTAAACGGACGCACCGGCACCTTCGTCCTCTTCAATGACCGTCTCCAGATCAGTTACATGTGCCTCTGACTTTTGCTTCTTCTGAGACCTGAAACACACACACGCACCACACACACACACACACACACGTTTACAAGCCATTCCAGACATGCAGAGCCGCTGAAACCGTGTCGGAATGTGCGGACGTACTCAGACTGCTTTATTTTCTCGGTTTCTTCATCCTTCAACCTCTGGCGGATTTCTTCATCTATCGTCTCCTTGTTTTTCTCATACGTCCGCTTTAAAACTGGTCCGCACATTACAAACAAAAAACAAATAAAACACTCATGTTCAAACCTCAGAACCTAAACTGCTCGCCACCTGCACCATTTCAATGTTTGGTACCGTTCTTTTCCTCGCTGTCTGTGAGACAGAAGAGCATGTCCGGAGAGACTTCATCTTCCTGTAAGGCCTTCAAGTGTAACATAGTTGTGGGAAAGTTGTCGAGCACCCAGCCGGTGCTTACGCCGGCCTCTGAATCGGCTTTTGCAATCTGCAGCACAGAAAGTTTTAGTATTGCTGCTTTAAACTCTTTAACAGATGCTAAAAGCTCATTGCATCAAATGGACGCGTTAGACAGAAATGACTGTTTGTGCTGTTCCAATGAGTGTTTTTTTTTTAGTTGGCAAACCTCTTGCATGATCCTTTTCAGGATCTTGCTAATGGGTTCTGTTGGAGATGTGAGCACAGGTTTGGCCTCCTCCAGTGCAGTGAGCACCATAGCCTGTACTGCCGGGTGATTCTCTGTCACTGACAACAGCAGAAAAGAAATCACTTACAGGAAATGGGAGAAAAAAAGTACTGTGCAGGGCTGAATTTGCTGTTTGCATTTTTAAATTCTATGTGCATTTTCACTGAACTTTTTACTATTGAATAAATTAACTTTTAATGATAAAAGATAAAATTGAATCAGAAAATATATGAAAAGAAAAATAAATGTGCAAAGCCAGAACATAAAAAGTCATACACTTTGAAACCTTACCTTCTTCAGGATTTGTCTGGTCTGTGGGAGTTTAAAAATTGTGGGATTCAGTCACATGTTAAAATTATGTACAATTTTGAGGCAAATGCATAAAGAAAGCTTACCTGAAGTCTGTTCGATTCCTTCCTCTATGTTCCTCTTCACCATATCTATTGCCAAAAGCGTTGCCTCCTCTTTGATCTTGTCAATTCTCTCCTGCTCTTCCTTGGACAGAACCGGTTTGAGCAGCTCATCCACGTCCAGCACGAGTGCGTTGTAGGACTGAGCCAGAAGACGACACAGAGTGGTCGTCCCTGCTTGCGGCGGCCCGATGATGCAGACCCTGCAAGGGAACCTGGGCATCGGGGGAAGCAGGTAGGGCCGAGGGTTTGTGATGAACTTCTGGTAAGCCTCCTCAGACGACAGGATGTACATCTTGTCCAGAAAGCTGCACAGAGACAAGAAACAACAACAAACCACTCAAAACTTTGATTCAGTCTAGCTTTAACATAAACTTAAATGTTTTTCTCACCCGGACAGATTTACGACAACTCACCTCACACTAAATTCTGGCTGGCCAGGTACTACGTGTCCTTCCTTCAAAGCAACAGGACAATTTCGACCCCAGCGACTTCTCCTCCATCGAAAACCCGAGGCCACCACCATGGCGGAGGACCTGAGCCGGAGTAGTTCGTCCTGCAATTAATGCAAATTTTCTTTTATCGCACTCACAGAATGGAGTACAGTTTAAATTTAACGTGTTTTTGTGCGACGTCTGACCGTTTCAACGTCGGGTCCTGGTTCGTCCTTATCTGTCTGCCGGAGGAGGGCTGGAACGGGAATGCGCTTTATTGCCATTGACCCAAGACGGAACATCACCGACTTATGAAGAAGTAGGAAAAAAGGAGTCAAGTATGTAAATGTAAGTTGTCAAGCTGCAACAACGACACAATTATGAAACCTCAAAGCATATTCTATGTGATTTCAGGAATAATTTGAACTAAGAGCAACATAAACTCCATCCTTCCAACTGGCTTACTGCATTCAGGTCGTTAGGCCTGGCGTGTCCATCCAACTCCAGTATGTAGAGAAGATTGTGCTCTGCCATGTAATCCTAAAAAACACAATCCCTAATGTCACGAAAATAACAACAATTTATGAACAAGTCAAGTGAACACAACATGTTGGCCGGACCTCTTCATTAAAAACTGAACAATTAAGAACATTGGAACCGTGAGTGACTGACCTCCAGCGGTCTGAGTATGGTGTCTCTGTAAATGTTGATTCTAGAAACAGAGTTTTTAGCTTCATACTCAGGGACCCACACCAGCTGGTCGGTGATCTGCTTTGGCAGTCGCTCCTCCTTCTGCTAAATAAAATTAAAAACGAAACAAATAACAAGTTGGAAAACCCCAAATATTGGTTTTAAAGCCACAGTGACTGCAATATCAAAGATGAGAAGAATTAAACTTACATTAGCCTCATTCTCCTCCGCCTTCGTATCATCCATGTCATCCTCTCCGTTCCAGGTCCTGTAGGAGCTGATCTCTCGCTGCCATTGACTCCTAGTGAACAGCTGCCCGGTCTCAGGGAGCTGCTTCAACCCTGTCAGCCTTTCCACCAGATCTTTATCTGCACACTGGGCAAGAAGATGAGAGAATCCAAACAAAGGTTTGACTTAAACGGAAGAAGCTAAGGCTTAGCGATTTATCCTCATACATTGCTGACAGATGGGCCCACCTTGATGTTGATGATGAAATCTGGCGGCATTTTGAGATTTTTGATCAGCTCAAGCTGCTCGCGGGCCCTCATGAAACCGTCTGACAGGAAAGGCAGGCAGCTCAGGACGTAACCTGTGTGACAAAACGTGCCATTCCTAGTCATTTGCTTTGCAGGTGTGTGTGCATGTGCAGTGTTTCAGCGTGATAGGCACAGCAGAATTCTGAGTAACACTCTTTACCATACCATAATGCTCCACGTCTGCTGAGTTGATCCGAGCAAGAATTAGCTCGAGAACCAGCTCCTCTGGCAGACTTCTTCCTCTAGACAAGATGTTCAGTATCTGCAGGCATCAGGACAGAAATCCTCATATAAGGTGAAGAGGGAACCATATTTTTATATTATAAAATCTGTGTGGGAAAGTGGGAAATTATGCTCACCCTGATGCCTTCTTTAGTTTTATTCTTGATGTGTGTCTCAAGCAGGGTAGTGTCTGAAATATTAGCAATGTCTGAATTAAGTAGCAGAGAGTTGAAGGGACTTATGGCAAAGACACTTACCGTCAATTAAGATGCACTTCCAAGAATCTGCCACCCTTTTGGCCAGGGTAGTTTTGCCAACACCCTGAAAAACAATAACACAAAAATATAGATATTCTAATTATAGGTCTGTCTATTTCGAGACGAATGTATTTTCTGTTAGGATGGTGAATTTAAAATCAAGCTGGCAATGCTACCGGTCTTCCAATGATGATGAAACAGATTGGTTTGGCGAGAAGACTTTCTCTCTCTGACTCATCTTCCATTAGCGTGTCCACAAGATTGTCCATTTGAGCTTTTAGTAAACAAGCAGGGAAATATTAATAAACATAAATAACTAAGGTAAAAAGAAAATAGATTTTATCCAGCACATTGGCTCCTTACTTGGGTTTCCAGTTTTTCCAGTTTTATCCATTTTAAACTTCTTTCAAGGCAGCTGTCTGCCTCGTAACTTTCGGTCAAACCGGCCGTTTCCCCATTTAAAGTGCACGCATAGTTTTACCATTATGGTAAATCCATTAAAAGCCGACGTGGTTGGCTGATTTTTGCTACAGGGTACAAATGAAGCAACTTCAGATTTTCAGACAACGTAAGCCCATAGACCACAAGAGGCTCTGTTGAACTAATTGTCTTGTTATTAATACATTCAAAACAAAGAAACAAAGTTTGCATGGTGTTTTGGATCTTCCTCGATACAGCTGCACATCACTATAAGTACGACTTTAATCTCGGATAAAAGATGGAAATGGGTAATTCATAAAAATGGCACTCTCCCTAAACGTTTAGGTCATGATGTACATTTGGCGTCTCTGGCTGTGCAGAAGTGGAGAAGCCCCAATTCAACTCTGGAGCTCCAAGATGAAAGCATAATGAACCACATTTCTAACTTTAAGTATTCAATAAACTCTGAAACTAAACTTTAGAATGTTATTTGAGACACTATAAAGTGGGACATAATGACATATGTTATTTTAAATCATGCGCACAGACATGGCCGCGCATGGGAATCGGTTACCGCAACGTTAGTAATACTCACGCACTTCAAATCTGGAACCCGTTGCTCGGCATCCAGTCAACAAGTACGGTTACTATAGTGACTAAAAGGCCCATAATGATCGTTGAGTCGGGATAAATATGTTTAACTTCTACCACTAGTCTGATGACTCCAGTCATCAGAAGATTGCAACGACGTGTTACCTGTCCGTAATGTATGGAATATGGCTAGTGTATGTTCATGTATTAAGCATATTTAACCTTTTTACACTTTACGGTTTGAATTTAGAATCGCATTTCCGACATTTATGGTCTCTTCGAGGGACCGTAGGGTTTGACAGGGAGTTCCGCCCATGGTTCTGCCGCTTCCACACCAGTCACCTGACTCCAGGAGTTTACATGTTGTGGTGGTCCTGTTTTAGTGTCCGTTAATGCTTTAATTTATACATTTTTGTTAGTAACGTCCAAATTTGAATCCCAGGGGAGGTGCGTGTGTTACCATGCGTGTGACGGTCTGTGGCTAACGCTGTTAGCTTGCTAGCTAGCCAAATCAATGGTGAGTAATGTTATTGAAACACGGCTACAGTTGCTGAGGAAGCTGTTAAACCATCGACTGTCATATCTGCGAGTGTCTAGTTTGCACTTTTGTTTTGCAGAAAGCTTATTAACCTCGGGCATATCGGTATCACATTGTGTTTTGAACGCCTTTCAGCCCCCTTTCCACGACTGGCTTGAAAGTGAAAGGCTTAAAAATGCCTCAAGCAGCAGGCATCATCAGTGGGATCCAGAGGATGGTTCTCTATGAAACAAGAGCCGTAAGTGCTAAACTTCGTGTTGCTGCTATCGACATGTCTTGCTCACATATGTATTTAAAAATATATATTTATACGGAAACGTTTTGTTTTTAGTGTTCTTCTATACACAGCCAACTTGAACACTGCAAATAGCCGAGTTGCAGTTCAGACTTGACTTGTCAATAATTCTTATGCTAATCAAGAGGTATGAAAGTCGTTCGTTGCTCTATTGCTGTATTTCTTTGATTATCAATTGAGCCCATATATATGCTGTGTTTGTTGTACTCCTAAAAGTTGTCGCTGGTTGGTGTCATGGAGGTAGATTGCTGATTAAATACACACGATCCTAACTAGAGCAAGGCCTTAATAGTCTGCACCTGTATGTCTTAGACCTTGGTGGTCATTTTGATGCCTGTTAGGACTTTATTTTACATTATTCATTCATAGACATATCAAAGAGGCAGTGACTACCAAGAGTGACCTGTTTCTCAAAAATGTTAAATATGGAGCATAGCATACACCAAAGAAAACATTTGCCTTAACTTTTCACAAAACAAAACAAAAACTCCCGAATTAAAAGTGTGGAAACGTTGCCCGTCCGCCGTCGAATTGTAGTTGCCAATCTTCGAACGCTAGATGGCAGCACACGACCGTTGGGATTTTCTGTTAAACGCCCGTCCAGTTGGCTAATTTGCATTTATGGATTATCAGCCTGAGAACAAAAGAAAAACAAAGAAAAACAAACAATGTTAATTTTGTCCAAACCGCTTGTCATCTGACCACGTGTCAACCAGCTTTTTCTGTCTGGCCATTTCTGCTTTATCTAACTGCTCTGGAGAGCCAGAGCTTCGTTTGTACACCTGGTGTTGTGGAACAGAACACAACAGCTCTAATGGTTGCAGTCTGTACTGAAACATCATGTTCCTGTTTGGAAAATCTGTAGTTGTCGCTGTGTGAAAAGAAAGAGAGAGAGAGAGAGAGATAGAGCAGAGACACAGGTCTTGGCAAAAGACACCATATCAAAAACTACTGTATGATCAAAAATAATGCACTGTGTTTACGAATTATGATTTTTTTTTTTTTTTAGCCACTTAAATCCCACAGTATAAAAAAAATTGAACACACTGCTCTGATGTAAGATCTCACTGTGTAACAATATATTGGTACCAAGTTCACAGTAGAGAATTATTATAAATAAATATATTTTTTAAAGAATGTATATAGTCAGTACAATCAGTTATTATTGAATATTGATTATGCTTTGAACAGTATAATATTGCAAATAAAAATGCCCTCGGTGTGTATTACTTCTAGTCTGGTGAAGTAAAAATGCTTCCAGCTGTTCCCTTCAGGCGTCACCACAGCAAATTGATTTGCTTGTTTACTTTGGTATACTGTTCACGTCGGGTGCACTCACTGACACAGCCCTCGCTTTTTCATATCTTGGCATGTTGGAAACCAAAAATACTCTGAAAACTTGCCGGTGCGTTCGTAATTCCGCAGACTTTGGCACAATCACTACTTGAGGACGGATCCAGTTGTTACCAGGCCTGTTAAAAGCAAGCGGAATGCAAAAGAAGACAGTTGCAGTGCAAACTACATACACTCTCTTACAGTGTGCATCTCTGCATGCTTCTGATACATCAGCTCCATTTGGAAGTGTAAGCGGAGGTTGGAGAACGTGCCACGGTGGCGGCGTTTCCAAGATAAGCGAAAAAGGATAAAATGTGAAACAAACGACATCCCTGACAAAAGCTCCTTGTGCCAGCATCCAGGAAGAAAAGTTACGTAATCCGGGTTAAATAAAAAAAAAAAAAAAAAAAAAGTGCAGCCATGCCTTCACATGTGCATTTTATTTCCCCAGAGGTACTTCTTAGTCGGGTCCAATCAGGCACAGACCAAGCACAGAGTCCTGAAGATTGACCGCACAGAGCCTAAGGACCTGGTCATAATTGATGATAAGGTGAGTACGGCTGAGTTTCTCTCAGACTCAGTACTGTGCCGATGTATATGCTTATGTAATACAGTGCTGCTCGCTTAGAATAAAATTGTACAATCACTCAGCCTGTCCCCAGTGAATTGTGGACGACAGCCCTGCCTATGAGCACTCAGCGCACCTCCTTCTCTTCTCCGCCGCTCGTTATCGGGATCTATGACCCACGACTTGATTTGTTTGTTTGCGTCGCGGCTGGTTATGATTATGATGTGTTTGTTATTACGAGGCATCCGCGACTGAATATCCGTCACCCGAGCCGGCACTCTCGTTTTCCCGCCGCTGTTATACTGACCTCAGTCAACCATAGTGGCTTTTTATTAGTTTGAATTAGAATAGTACGATGCGGCCTGAAGGCATCGCTTGGCGCTTGGAAATGTGATGAGTAGGGTCGCAGGTTTAAAAGGTTAAAGTGCATATGTGCGATGAACTGGCAGTAAATTAAATGGCAGCATCAAACCACTTAAAATTTCCAAAATCAAAATCAAAATAAATGTTGTTTTTTTTTTGCAGCGGCCTGTAAACAGAGTGCTAAATAGACAGTTTTCTGGAAATCTACTTTATTCTCTTTTCTTGAAAACAGGACTGAAAAGTAAGAATCTGAACCAGGTATTGATTTTTGAACCTTAACTACATGTTTGTTTTCAGCATGTATACAACCAACAAGAAGTCCGTGAGCTGCTGAGCCGACTGGATGGGGGAAACCGCACCAAGATCGGCCAGAAGGGTTCCTCTGGCTTATCCAGGGCCGTCTCTGCCTGTGGCATTGTGGGTAAGGAAAGTCTCTCCTCACTTCCTGGCTGCTGCCATATAAAAGCGCACTTATGGTGTATGTGTACTGGCAATACGAATCTGCCACCAAAACTTCTTCCTTTTGTAAAGCCAAGAGAAAAAGTCACACACAGCAAAGGTTTTTTTCACATTAAATGTTTTTTAAAAAACTGGTAAAAATGTGGTTTCAGATTTAATTGTAGCAATAAAAGTAATATATATGCCTAACTTATCATTGTCGGTATTAGTGGTTTTGCCTTTTTTTTTCCTTTAGGCATAATTTTCAAATGTAACTCATTTAAACGGAACTTCTTAGAGGATGAAACACATCAAAATAATGATAAAGGTTAGAACGTTAGAACTGATTCTAACAGCTAAATTCCTTTTTCGAGCAGGCGTAAAAGGCCAGTGACGCAACTTGCACCTTAATCCAAGTCCAGTTTGTAACTTCCCGTTTAAGTTCACTACATGGTGTTGCTTTTGTGGATATCTAGTTCTTGAATTTTCTCCATATGAAAGGCGGGAGCGATTACGTGGGAACATTGTGCAACTTATTACTTGTGCTGTACGCTCTGTACATTTTTGCTTTGTGCACGCTGTCTGGCGCGCAAATTGCTCTTGCGGTGGTTTGAGATTTTTTTGCGCTCTGCATGATTGGCCTTCGAGTCCCGACCTACATTTTCCAGCCCCTGCACCCGTCTTCTCTTCGCACACACGGCAACAGAACCTATTGACCCACTTCAGATGTGCGTGATAGCTGGTCTCTTTGCTCAGGCCTTCCGTGCCTCCTACTCAAACCTCTTCCACCAGGCCGTATTATCTCCGTGTACACTTATATCATTTCCTGCAATACTTTTATTGGACACGCTGACGTCTTCTGCCCCCGTGTGATTGGCTGCCCCACACTTGTTGGACACGCTGACGTCTTTTACCCCATTTGAACAGTGTAAAGGTGAGACCACCTCTGACTGTCTGACCGACTTTGCCACCCTCTCTGAGCAAACTGGTCCTGTCCGTGAGTGCTGTTAGTGCTGTTAGTTTTCCATTATGGGCCAGTGAATGATGCTGTCAGTTGATAAGTCATCCTGGTGAGGCCCTCCCAGCTGGATGATAGATACACATTTTAGCTAATTCTGCTCGATCCTCGCAGCTCCAGGTGTGCTTGGTCACATTGACACTAACAACTTGACACTGGACACAGCGTGTTTGGATGAATGAAGCTCTCTCTCTATTCCACCCCATCGTGACCTAATTCCTTTTATTTATTTATTTGTGTTCATCTGCTTAGACTGTCACTCTTGCACGATGAACTGACATTTTCAACAGCCTTGGCAAATAATATTTCATGCCCTTGCCTTGCGTCTTTGCCATTGTCACACTGTTAAAGCAGAATATATCTGGTAACTTGGATACTGACACTGATGTATCGCTCCAGACTTATTTTGCATGACACGCTTTTAAGCGGCCCCTCATCGTGCATATCGAATTTGTCTCATTATCTTTGCCTCTGGTGAGAAACTCATTACAGTCAAAGCTTCTCCCATTCTGGAATGCTCCAGTTACGGCAGCATTAATGAAATGGCAAAACTTCAGCTGTGACATAATTGTTTGTCAGCAGATTAGTTTTCGCGGCGGCGGAGGAACAACCGATAATGGCATTCAGACAGGCATCATGCCGCCTATTGTGCGTTGAATGCGTGTGACTAGCTCATTGGCGGCCTGAAAAAAAATTCAATGTTGCATCATGCTTTTCTGGGTCAGATTCGTAATTGTACAAACATGCCAGGTCCCTTTGGGTCATGACGGTAATAATAAAGTGCCGCCTGACACATACACATACTCACGATACACCTCCGCAATGATGGGAGTTAGTCATTTAGCCCCTATTGTCATCGATTTCGGCTGAATGGTTGACCTACAAATCTGCCAAAGGCAGAACAAACTGATCGGTTTATTTTGTTTTATTCCAAAAAGTTGCTTCTTACACCAACACTCCCTACGTTTTGAAGCTTGTTTGAATAAAATAATAAAAAAAGGCATTTCTTGACAGGGTTTGTGCGTTTTCTGGAGGGCTACTACATCGTGCTGATCACCAAGCGTAGAAAGATGGCCGATATCGGCGGGCACTCTGTCCACAAAATTGAAGACACCACCATGATCTACATCCCCAACGACTCAGTGAGGGTGACCCACCCCGATGAAGCCAGGTAGGCGCCGTGGCTTCACCTGCAGGGCTTCCTCTGATGCGCATGAACGCAGCTGTTTGCCTGCTGCTCAGTCGTCATTATTGTCGGGGATGATGCTAAAACTATGATTTAAGGTCAGACACATATCACAGTATTCTTATAGTCTGTTGTGATATTGAATTCAAGGATTCATCACGTTTATTATAACTTTGTTTCTTGCTGGAGCGAGTAAAGAGCAAGAGGAAAAACTGACACCACAAATGAAATGACCACGTTGTATCTATTATGCAAAATCACATCAATAATCAATGATATAGTATATCTATCCATATATGTATGTTTATATAGATACACACACACACACACAGAATATACTTTTATTCAACTTAATATTCTTAAAATCTAAAGCCTAAATCAGGGAGGCCTGTTGAAAGCAAAGTGCTTTTACTAAATTATTTCTACACTTTATCTTTAATTGCAACCTGCCAGTTGAACAAGACGTTCTAGAGCAGGGGTCACCAACCCCTAAGGACCACATGAGTCGCCCGCAAGTGTGTTTGGAAAATAGCACTTGTTGAGCTGCGTCTAAAAGTCGCTTTTATCCAACCTTGTTAAGTCATTGTTGATAATTATTGAGAACTCATTAATGTGATGAGTGTCTTTAAAAAGATCATTATCATTAATAATAATAATAACAACAACATATAACTCAGAAAGTTTGTTATTACAGTAGAGTGTATCAAAGTGGTTGCCCTTCATATGACTCAGGACCCATGAAGTGGCTCTCAGGTTCTGAAAGGTTGGTGACCGCTGCTCTTGAGAATGCCTCACACACTCTGGTCACGCTTGTGTCTGGCTGCTCCTCCAGATACGTGCGGATATTCCAGAACGTGGATTTATCCAGCAACTTCTACTTCAGGTAAGGCAAATCAACTCTCTCTGACCTCCGAGGAAGCCGAGGCCTCTCGTGTCTGCAGCGACACACCTCACTCGCCGAGTGCGGCGCAGACGAGCTGAAGGTTTTGCCCTCGCGTTTTGCGGCGTAACGTTGGCGTTGTTGCTCCCTGCAGCTACAGCTACGACCTGAGCCACTCGCTGCAGTACAACCTGACTCTCCTCCAGAGGCCCTACGAGCAGTGGTCATCGCTGGCGTCCTCGGCCGAGGGGGAGGTGCAGACGCAGAGCAAGCAGGACAGCTTCGACATCTTTGAAGACGAGGGTCTGCCCACGCAAGGTGAGCGCCTGAACGTTTTCCTCGAGCGCTACCGCAGCGTCTCGCCGACTTGTTAAGTTGGCAGAATTACAAGGACACACGTGTGGGAGGTGGAGCGCGAGAAAACTTTGATGTCTCGTATGTTGCCGTGGAAAACTCTGACGCCGAAATGACAGTGTGGGGATACTGAGACACAGATGAGCATTAGTGTGTTTCTGTTCCTCTGGGTGTTGCTTCACTGGGGAAGGTTGGGTTTTGAGAGTAACGCGAATTTTATTGTATGGACTAATGATTAGCTTATGGAGTTAAATAAGTAAAACAAGATTGGATTGACTTTAAATTTGGACAACTTTTGCATCACTATAGTCTCATCTGATTGACATGAATAATAAATGTTCAGGTGTTGTTTGGCACACGGCTTGAACCACACTGGCTTAATCCCTGCTACATTATCCAATCAAGTGTTCACGGTCCTGCTGCCCGCGTGTCTTCTCAGCTTTCAGGTGGCTGCTTTGCAACTGATAAATTGGCCATGGCGGGTAAAAATGATCCACGTGTTCACCTCTTTGTCTCTCTGTCTCTCTGTCTTTCATCCGTCGCAGTGATTTACGGCGTCCAGAACGAGCCGTACTACAAGTACGTTTGGAACGGGAAACTGCTGGAAAAAGCCAAGGACGTAGTGCATGGCGACTGGCTCATGTACATCATCCACGGCTTCTGTGGCCAGTCCAGTATCCTTCCGCACTTTAAACCCGGGGCCTTGGAGAGTTTTTCTTTTTGCAGGAACCCTTCGAGCGCTGTTGTGAGGAACCTCATGCACCTTTTGACTCGTGGGTAAACTCATCTTGCGCTTTGAAAAAAGAAGATTTTATTTTGCAGCTCTATCAGGACATCCTTCAGCCGTGGCGCCACACTCACTCTGCACCCACCCCCCTTGACGTTTCTCACTGTTGTTTGCTGTTCCCACAGTGGCGTCTGTTTGAGCACGTGGACTAAACGTGCTTCTGTGTGTGTGTGTGTGTGTGAGAGAGTGTGAGAGATTCACCACGCGCCGCAAGTTTTGTTTGTTTTGTTTGTTTTGTTTTTTTGGCCGGTTCATTAAATAGTGCTGTGATCTGTACGTAAACACTGGCTCTTGTGTAATCGCTCCGTCTGTTCTCTCCTGGGAACAAGGTGGCAACATTGCGCGTGCCTAATATGCAATATATGAAATCTTCTTTATTTAGCACAAATAAGATATTGCAACATTTATTAACGACCGTCCCAGTTTTTTGTTTTTTTTTTCAGCGTGACTGGAATGGTAGGGACTCAGACGCTGGTACCACAGTGGTACACAGGGATGGAAACTTGGGGACTGTCGTCTCTGAGAGACTTCAGGGCTTGAAAGGTAATAGTAGTGTTGTAGTACTGGAGACTGGTCTTGGTCTCAAGGCCACGTCTCGGACTCAGAGGCAATTTTACTGGGTCTTGTCTCGGTCTTCGACTGGGCGGACTGGGGATTTTTGATCAAGACCAGTCAAGACGCAGCCAACACTGTAATGACACGATAATAACAGAAAAGAATCCAGCTGCCGTCGTTTAACGTCGTTTTACTATCTGGTCTTGATAATCCTCGAAGGTCTGTGGCTGATCCATACAGTGATACTGAGCCAGATGCACGAGAGGTATGATGGATTTGTGAGACTAGAAACACAACACAATGAAACGTGCCTTTGTGGCGCCAGTGCATTAATTACTGGTTTGGGTTTCTGAGTCTTGACTAAAACTCTGATTTATGACTATTAAATTTTGCCCCAGGTCCAGGTTTCTGGATTTGAATTATTCACCATGGAGTCTCGTTTGCATAAATCTCATCAAGTAATACGAAAAACGTTGCCTTTTTGGTATTTTTGCACCTTCCTGCCAATTAATTGGTATTTTTTTCATGATTATTATTTTAAAGCCAGGTTTTTTGCCTCTGTGTGTTGCTGTGTGTTTGCGTGTGTCTCACAGCAGCCCAGAGAGACAGGGTGCCATCACAACAGAACCATTGCCACGGTGACACTGTGTGGGCGCTTTATATGGAGAGAATTCCTGGAAAGTGGTTCAGGGCCGTATTTTTTTTTCATTTCCTGAGAGCATTAGGGGATAGATTGGAGATGTTGAGTGGGGACACACACAACTGATAGAGGCAACACTGACACTGACCGCAGATAAGATGCATGTGCATGAAAGCAGATGATGATTTATATCACCAATAAGCAGTATTTCTAAAACACATTTAAATCTTAAAGGTTTTTGGGATGGCTTGAATATGATGTGCAAGTATTCGTATTATTTCATTCATTTCCGGCTGAAACACTAACAAAAAGGGACAGTTGACATCATCATGTTAATGCTGAAGTGAGAAATGATTGCATCGTCGTCAGCGCCTTCCCTTTTCACTGTTGCGCGTCCTTCACCTGCAAACCGCAGAGCTGCTGGTGTACGGCCGACCCGTATACATCACCCTCATCGCCAGGCGCTCCAGCAAATTTGCCGGGACCCGCTTCCTCAAAAGAGGAGCCAACTGTGAGGTAACGGCAGTAGCCCAGGCAACCAGGGAAGAGACTCGGGGATGACCGAGATCACTCAGGTCGATCACGGTGGGGGGAGGAAGGGTTAGTATGAGCCCAGAATATATTAGTGTCCGTGCCTGTGGGAGGGAGCGGGAACGTCCAGAGTCAGCTGCCTCATTGTGCACATTTATTTGAATGAATCCCTGAACAATTCCATGCATTTGTCGTGTGTTTCCTCTTTCTCACTTTTTGTAACCTCAGTTTTCCACCACATGTCATCAGTACGCCTTGCTGAAGAGAGATGTTGCTGTTCCATTTAGAAGCAAACTTGAATTTAAAAAAGATACTGGTCATTTATTTCTGGTTTTGTTGTTACTTTTTTTTTATATATAAAGTCTTGTTCTTGTCTCGATCTCAGTACTCACTAGTCTTGATAATGTCTAGGTCTCGGTTGTTGCGGTCTTGACTACAACACTACTGTTTAGAATGGGCCAGAAAAAGGGTCTTGCAGAGATAAAAATGACCAGCGTGAGTTTTTCGGGTCTTGTGGTTCCACTGCCTGTGTTTTTTGCGCCTCCAGGGCGACGTGGCCAACGAGGTGGAGACGGAGCAGATCGTCCACGACGCCTCGGTCATGTCCTTCACCGCAGGGAGCTACTCGTCGTACACACAGGTGCGAGGTTCGGTGCCCCTCTACTGGTCCCAGGACATTTCAACCATGATGCCTAAACCCCCCATACGACGTAAGACTCTCTTTCTTTTTTTGTCTTTTTCTTCTCCCTCCGTCTCTCATTTGGTGTAAAGTGACGTAACGGTTTCCAATGCGCTGCGTTAAGCTGTCGATATCAGCGGCTAACGGATGAACAGTGTTCTTTACCCGTGAAGCTGTCAAGTATGTATGTGCAGTGCGCTGCCAGCATGTTCAGCATTACTGCCATAAGGATGAGAAATGACCTCGTCAGGACAGGAAAGCGAGAAAGCGGCAGCGTCGCCTCTCCTCTCAGCCACTGGGAAACATATTAAAATGTATATTTAGAAATCAAAGCAGGTGAGCGCAGGACAGCCTGCCTGTTCCTGCGTCCGTCTGTATTATAAGCAGGATCAAAACACAAAATGAAGGACAACGGGAAGCGGCGGGGTCTCCGGGACTCATGACATTGTGTGTTGCCGTCCTGTTACGTTGATGTTTTCATGTGGCATTAAATCATAATCTTCCCTTTCCTCAGTTTGCCCTTTAGTTTGTCCTCGGGTGAAATGTCCCCGTGTTCGATAGAGACCCGGATCGCGTCCCTAAGATCCCTCGGCGTATGAATTTAAATCACCCGCTGCTGCCACTTTGATGCTTGAAAGACGTCCCTCATCTTACATTTGACAAATGAATCCCAACACTGTGTCTGGCCTAATATGCCCCTGGCGATGGCATATTTGCTCTCTTTTACATCATATCATTATGCATTTACTTCATCTCCTGATGAAGCAATGAACACATTTTCACCAAATATATATAAAAAAGAGAAATGATTCAGAAGTTTCAGCACTGCTCTCTTCTCTTAAAATTGTCACACGAGTCTCAATGAGAATAGAGATAAAGTTTACTTCTCCTATTTCCTCTGCGTTATTCTTTTCTTTCTATCTTTTTCTTAACGCACTTGTGATTGTAGTTTTGGCAACGTTCCAGCAGAAAGTTTCTGTTGCAGTTGACCCCTGTTGACCCCACTGCACTGCACCAGTCTGTCAGTCTGAGAGAGGAGCTCAGCTGCAGGCTGATTGGAAACAAATATCCCGGAGAGATTCTCTCTCTTGTCTTGTTTTTTCCACAAAGAACGGCTTCAGTTAATTCCAGGATTCACGCCGCAATGCCACACGTTTAGTTTGTGATGTTGATCCAACCTGTGATGTTGGTTTGATTCGCAACCCCTGCGTCTCTGGAACGATCAGAGTGGCGATTAGACAAATGTAGGTCAGAAACGTTGGAATAGACGGTCGCAGAGGCGAGCGGTGAGCGGCCGCCAAGGCAGAGCGCACGGTGCCGTGTTGGTCATGCGTCGCGCTTTGCCTTGATCGGTTGTGATTAGTCATTACATCGTCCCAGCGCATGCATTATTGTGGTTACTTATACCAAAGGAAGTGTGTAAGTGTGTGAGTGGAGTAGCGGAGATGGCCCGAAGTGACGGCTCGTCTCACTCGTCGTCCGCTGTCCTCGCTGGGATTTCATGCCAGTTTTTTTTTCACCTGACCTATTTCTGCTGGGCCAACTGGACGGGACACAGGTGCGAGCCCAAATGGAAGTATTAAACTCAATTTGACATGAAGAGTGCATGGAAATGGAGGCGAATACTAAAGCCAATGCTATAATGAGTATGAAAACACGTGTGCTATGACCTCAGGGAAGGAAGTTCCCTCATCTGGTGTTTGGATTTCTTCAGCTTAAATAAAGCTTTTAAAGACAAACTGCATATTCTGTTCAAGATCATCCTCACTTCAAATGATGATGATCCCTACTCATTAAACCAGAGACAGCCAGGTGTTCCCAACATTATCTTCTCATCACTGCAACACCAGAGAACCTGAACACCCTGTTGGAGCTATTTAGCATTTTTGTTATATTTAATTATTGAGTTTTGTTTGGCTTGATAAATATACCTTTAGCTTGATCGTAATATTTAGCATTATTTGATTTAATGTGAATGCTTGTGAATTATTTTATTTTTACATATTAATTTTCTAGCTCTGGAACGCTAGGTTTTCTATATGTACGGGTCTGCCAAGCATAGGGGGCAGCACTGGGAAGGGTTATGTTGTTTTTTTTTTTACCAGGGCAAGAGGGGCGACAGCAGCCATTGTTTTGTTTGCTTGTTTCAAATGGAAGAATAAATCAACAAAAGAACTTCAATTCTTTGCCCGGACGATGGACTCTGTGGTATCCCTGCATGAATTCACTCCCTCGGGGCCTTAGTGGCCATTTGATTTGATTTTGATTATTTTGATATTGTTTGTTCAGTTTGGATATCGAGGGCAAATGGCCACTACACACCCCAAATGTGAAACTGTGTCTCTTTAATTTCTCCTCCAGTGGATCAGGCCGACCCGTACGCCCACATCGCTGGCCTCCATTTTGACCAAATGCTGCAGCGCTTTGGCTCTCCTATCATCATCCTCAACCTGGTCAAGGTAAACTGAAAAATGTTGAAGCACGTGGCTGCCGTGGTTCTTCCACCATCCTGCCCGCTTGTGAATGTCCATCCGTTCTTCCGTCTTTTTCATTCTTGTACCACTGCTGATCCTGCACACGCCTGCGAAACAGTGTGAATGTCAGTGAATGTAAAATTCCAAGATCAATGAAGGCAAGAGATTTTTGTTTTAAAGTGTTTATTTGTTATTTGTTTTTGACCCTTGCTGCTTGTTCACACTCCAGATGATAAATTGGCCTGTGTTCCTGTAATCATTTCACACATGGCTATTTAGAAGAATTAGAAGCTGCGCGGTGCGGAGGTAGAGATTTTTTTGCAGTCCCGAGACGCCTTCTTTGCGAACAGCGATTAGGAGCTGTTGAAATGGCTGGAACGGCCCTGACTAGTGTTGTAGTGCTCAAGATTGGTCTTGGTCTCCAGACCACTTTTCAAGGGTCTCGGTCTCGTCTCGAACTCGGAGACATCTTTACTGGGTCTTGTCTCAGTCTCAGACTGGGTGGACTGGGGATTTTTGATCAAGACCAGTTGAAAGACGCGATAATAAGGGAAAAGAATCCAGCTGCTGCTGGAATACCCTGCCCCCTTATTCCTAGTTCATTTATTTTTTTAATCTAATGAAGCAAAATTTAAAATGTTTTTTGAAAATGGTTCAAAATAGATGAATGAATGAATGAATGAATGAATGTTTGTGTTCAAGGCTGGCAGGCACGTTACAGCAGGGGAGAAGTGCTCTCGCAGTACTTTCTCCTCTGAGTTTTTTTTTTTTTTGGGCGGTGCATGCACACGGACACACATGGGCACGCTGCCTTACTCTCACTGGTTTTGGCTCACGTTGTTGTCGTATCCAATGGGGGCGGGGGGGCGAGAGGGAGTGGTGGATTGAGGGACCAATGGCAGAGCCTCGGAGTGGTCCGCACAAGCCGGGCCATGTGATATGGGGAAGCTGCGGGGGCGGGTGGGGGGACGCGGAGAAAACGCCTCCCCTCTCGGCACAGCATCCTCCTCTTCCTCCTCTTCCTCCTCCTCCTCCTCTTCCTCTCCTCCTCTTCCTCGTCCTCCTCCGTCTCAGAGGAAGACAGAGAGAGGATGGATTTGGCAATTAACCATGAAATCATGACACCCCTTCTCTCCGTGGTGGTGTCAGATTTTGGGTGCACAGCTCCATTTGAGGGGGTGTGTGTGTGTGTGTGTGTGTGTGTGTGTGTGTGTGTGTGTGTGTGTGTGTGTGTGTGTGTGTGTGTGTGTGTGTGTGTGTGTGTGTGTGTGTGTGTGTGTGAGGAGGAAGGTGAGCATGCACATGGCAAACCATGTGAACGAAGCGGCCAGCCGGCTCACTCGGAGCGCTTTTGTTTTGACTGCCGGAGATAAATGTTGTTCTCCCCAATTTCTTTATTAAATATTGATTTTAATCCCCATAGTTGGTCTGGCTGATCCATAAATACGGGATGCATGCGATGTAGAACCGAGTGCAAAAGACAATTGAAGCATGAAATGAACAACATTTTTGCAGGTTAAACTGTTTTGGAAAACTATTAATACTTTATACATATCATGCTTTGACTATTTTTGCTCGCCCACGTGACCGTTTGGATTTTTGTCACTCGCACCTTCTCACAACACAGTGACAGTCGCTGCCGCGTTTGTGCACAGTGGCTCTTCCTTGTGCACGGCAACACGTGCGCTTTTGTTCAGTGTAGATGTTTCTGTGTACGTGTACGTTTCTTACCATTCATCTGTGCGAGAGGGTGTGACCGCGTGTGCCTGCCAGATGTGCTCCGCTTGAATGGCAGAGGAAATGCACTGATGAGCTGAATAGCAGGATTTGTGCTGGGTGTGTGGATGGCGATGTGAGCAGTTAAATGATGCATCCAGGCCCATTATCAGCCTGGGTGATCAGTCATGACGGCACAATGAATACAAGAGTAGCTACGGGAAACCTTTAGCAGGATTCAAAGGCAGCATGGGAGGGTCCACATGGTTTTTTTTTTTTTTATTTTTTAATTGCATAACTCCCTTCTTAGTCTGTCCATCCTGCTGATGGAATAGGAAATATATATATATAAATATATATATTTATTTATTTTTTCAAATTAGGATGATTTAACTTGCATTTAACTTGCAAAAGTTAAGGCTTTTCTCAATTAATCGTCTTGGCCCGTTGGGAGGAATAAAACCTAAAAAAAAAATTAACATCTTTTTCTCAGAGCCTCAGGTGTGAAATCAAATAAATGGAAAATATCTCCATATCTGGAAGAAAGCTGTCTCAGTAGAGTTTCTATGCAAACAGCCGTTAAACAACAGCCTCAGCGTGCGTGCGGCGTCCCACCGAGCCACATCCCTCGCCTCCACCCTTCACATGTCCAGCTGCAAATGATCTTACGCTCGGCCTTACGTTGAGGATGCGTGACGCCAACGGAGCCCAGCGGGCGCAACAATGAGAGCGCAGCGCTGCATCCTTGTGAGCGCCTTAAAGGACCCTCTGGTTACATTTCCCTCTCCTGCAGGTGGAGTCGGTCATCTGGCCCATGTGACGGATAGTTACGTGTGCCGTCTTACATGTCTCCCTGCTGTTGCTCTACAGAAACGGGAAAAAAGGAAACATGAAAAGATCCTGAGTGAAGAGCTCTACCCAGCCGTCCTCAACCTCAACCAGTTCCTGCCGCCGCAGTTCTGGATCGACTACATTGCCTGGGACATGGCCCGCTACACCAAGAGGTTGTAACCATGACCATGTATAGCAAGCAATTTGACCAATACATGAAGATATATAAATATATACATGTATATTTAAGTTTTCTGAAATGGTTGGTCCTTTACAGAGGTATTTTTCAGCCAGACCACTGTATTTATTTATTTATTTATTTATTTATTTATTTTTGACTCTTCTTCCAGTAAGCTGTGCAATGTTCTGGACCGTCTGAGTATGATAGCGGAGAATGTGGTGAGGCGAACAGGTTTCTTCATCAACCGGTGCGACTTCTACTGTCACAACCTCAGGCCAGATGAAAGGTGAGCATCTCGCCAGAGTTTCTTTGCATCTTTCTTTTGTGTTTTATTTCAATATTTCGATTCCGTCCATATAAGTGAGGGGCTTAGCAGTCACCCTTGTGGAATGCCCCGTTTGAATATCAGAATGAATGGCAAACTGTGAAAGAGAGATAGAGGTCAATAACAAAACTTAAAAAAAAATTAAAAAAAATGCAACTTTAAATATACGAAAAATCCTATCTTATGCTATTGCTATTTTAAATTTTCATTGACAGTGGGATAAAAATTATTTTATATATGTAACAAAAGACTTTGAACCTTCTGCTTGAGGTCAGCAGCTGACACTGACACAATTAACTGATGGGACACATGCAGACGCTGAAGTCAGCACTTAAGTTTTTCTTTCTTTCTTCTATTTTAATCTCTGAACACTTGAGTAGCTAACACATTATATTTCCACTAATGTCGGGATGGAAAGTGACGGGGGTGTTTTTCCTAATCGAACTTTCATTTATCCATTTTTCATGTCATACATATTCAGAATCGTACATTGATCGACGCCGCCTCCTTCAGAAACTCCCCAGATATGAATTCTTCATGGAAATTATGCCTGATTTTTCGGTTGCGGTTGGGGTTGTCGCCGGGACTTTTCCAGCTAATGAGCCAGGCACATTGCTGTCCATGCACTTAATGCATGGCTCCTCCGCCGGCCGCATGTCTTAATCTCTTTCATCCAGCATTACCATTCAGTTACATAACCCAACTGCCACACACTTGCCAGTATTTATAACGCTCCTTTCGCGTTGCCCGGCGCGGTCTTGCCCTGTTTGCATTACACTCTCGCGTTAGAGGTGCACAAACACACTCACAGCTCTACCGCCCACCAGCCGCTCCATTAATAGTCGCACCTGCAGCCTTTAATCAGCGGTCAATAAGGAAAAAGAAGCTGATCAGTGGGGATCCAGATCTTCCCCGCAATCTGCGTTTCTTATCAAGCTCACTTTTCCTCTCCACCCAGACACATTATGCCGTGCTTGCCTAAACGCCCGCACTTAAACTGCCAGCAATCATCAGCCTCAGTCAGGTCATCCAGTTTATGCCGCAATAAGACAGGCTTTAAAACCCAGAGCTCTCCGTTTGGCTCCGAGCGTCTCCCGTGTTCTCTCTTTGAAGGAAATGACAAACAAATCCAGCAAAAAAGACAGTTTTAAGCCCAAGCGTAGAGATGCAAGTTTGAATGTCGTTGGATCTGATCTTGCATTGGGACGTACGGCCATAGACCACAGCATTGAAATAACGTTTAAAAAACTAAAGCTCAAATATTGTTCTTGTTTTTTGTGTTTTTCTACATTGATGTGTATAATGTGATTACAATGGTGACCTTGTGCTCCAACCAAACCATCAAGGTTTTTTAATCTGACTTGAATGTTTCAGGTGGGGAGATCTCGGCGGACACGTCACAGCTAGCGGCCGTGTTCAGGTTTGTTTGGGTTTTTGTTTTTTGTTTTTCCATTTGTGTATTCATATTTCATTTCTGCATTGTCACACATCTTGAATTAGTCAAATTAAATTTCACATTGAAGTTACAGTTACGAAACAGTTCTTGACTGATAATCAGATTCTCCGAGGCAAAACAAAAGCGGCTTTGGAAGTTAGCCCAGGCATTAGGCAGCCAAATTAACGACTTTCTTGGAAACAGTGCGTGGGTTTCCAGTAACAGTCCATAAAGAAAACAAAACAAAACGGAACCCACACAACAGAACCTCCGTAAACAGTACCAAAAAGTGCACCTCTGTTGTTTCAGACTGGTGTGCTGAGGACCAACTGTGTGGACTGTCTGGATCGAACCAACACGGCCCAGTTCATGGTGGGGAAGTGTGCGCTGGCCTATCAGCTCTATGCCCTGGGGATGATTGACAAGCCCAAGCTCCAGTTCGACACCGACTGCGTGAGGTAAAACTTTTGTCTCTGCACAGGCGACTTTTCATGAGGAGTCGCGACACAAAGGCCTCGTCTGGGTGGCAGGAGCTTAAGACGAGCTGCATCCTTAATGTTTCCTGCCTGTATGTGTTTTCAATGCACAGCTCTCTGAGGCCTCTGCTGAATACGTGGGATTCAGCGTTTATTGCTTTATTGCTTTATTGCTCGCCTCCATAGCTCCTGAAACAAAACCCTCACTCACTAATGTGTCGCTGCGCTGTGTCGAAGGCTGTTTGAGGAGCTGTACGAGGACCATGGAGACACGCTCTCGCTGCAGTACGGCGGCTCCCAGCTGGTCCACCGGGTCAAGACCTACCGGAAGATCGCCCCCTGGACCCAGCACTCCAAAGACATCATGCAAACGCTGTCGCGCTACTACAGCAATGCTTTCTCAGGTGATCAATGAGCCGTCTGCATATTGATGCAAAAAAAAAAGAAAAATCATTCACAGTAATAGAGGAGGCAGTGTTTCATGAAAGTACACATCAAAATAGTGCAATATGAACTAAAGTTAGTGAGACACTGCACCAACAACCTCTCTGTGGAGACTCATCTTCATCCACTGCTTCATGCGCTCAACTCCCCTAAAACGTCGACTCGGGTTGTAATTGCAGAACAGCGCCACATAGAACGACCTTTCATCCCATGATTCATGTTTCCAATCATTTGAAATGACGCCCCAGCCGGTCGTTGGATCGTTTTTTTTTTTTTATAAGAACGAGTGCAGTCTCACACCAGTGTCGGGCAGGAATCTGCTCAAAGGGCAAAAGAAGGAAGGTTGTGTTTTGTGCCTTAAGCCGGCAATAATATGGTCGCCTCACTTGACTTTTGGTCAACCTCCACTTTCTCTCTGTCTCTCTTGCTCAGTCACCAACACACATGCTCACATGCTGAGCTACGCAAAGCACACACTCAAACTGAACGCGGCAGCATAACCTGTTCCAGTCGGTTCAGCCCCAATGTGTGCAATTAGTGCTGCCAAAGGCAGAAGAAAGCCTTTGGTCTGCGCTTATTGTGCACTTTCCTGTCTTCTAATTATTAAGACAAGATAAAATTCAAACTAAATTGAATTGTCATCCATCATTTTGAGGCTAATAATTGTGGCTTTTTCATTTTATGAACGTGTGAGGATGACTGCTCTTTTTTTTTGGTTGTTTTTTGAAAAGTGCACAAATGATATTTTGCACAAAGAAAATTCAACAGTGCTATTATAACCTCTTGGCCAGGCAGTGGGCTGCACACTCACTCTTAACCTTGTCTCTCTCTTGCCTCCGCTTCATTTGTTCCAGCAAACCAACCAGGAGCAGCTTTACTCCTCCACCTCCTCCTCCTTGACATCTCGTCTCCAAATAGACCCGTAGCACTCATGCTGTTTTCTCTTATTATGAGAGGCACCCAAATGCAGACACATGGGCGCCGCCATTACTCCAACCCCCTGACTCAACACCGGAACTCAACGCCGGATAATTTATTACAATTTATTACAATTATTTTTATCGCGCAAACTGTAGAAATACTTTTATGTATGCAACCCCCTGGTGATAGTTTTTGTTGCTATTGTTTTTTGGGATTTTTTGTACTGTTTTGCGCAATTATTAAAAAAAATACGTAAAAAAAAAAAAAAAGATCTACTAACTTCCGGCGTTGAGTTCCGGTCTTGAGTTCCGGTATAGAAGTTATAGCGGAGCCCATGTCCGGCGATAGTTTTTGTTGCTATTGCGTTTCTTTTGTTTGTACTGTTTTGCGCAATTATTAAAAAATACATTTAAAAAAAACAATCAACTAACTTCCGGCGTTGAGTTCCGGTGTTGAGTCAGGGGGTTGGAGTGATGGCGGCGCCCATGTGTCTGCAGTTCGGTACTCTTGCTTATTATTGCTGTTATTATTACTTTTTTAGTTCCCGTTTTGGTTCCGTCACTTATTTGACAGCTGGAATTATAGAAGCAAAATCTAAAAATGACCACTAAAAAAGTCGCCGTGTTGTCTTTCAGAGGAAATTGGAAGCGCCCACTAAAGAGAGAGGAAGCAGGAATTAGCATTTTGCTCCGCAGTGTGACATTCGCAAGGATGTATTCCCCTAAATACATCTGTATGTTTTTAATTTGATTAAAATTGCTTAATGATAAGCCTTTAAAATTGAATCTAAATAAGGAGCGGCAGCGGCCGCCACATATCTACAGTGGCCCAGAGCTCAGAACTGCTCCAGGGGCTTTGTGATTTCCCCCCGACATCAGAGCAGGCATAAGAAAGGTGCGAGATCAAGTTGCCACATCAGAAAACTGGGGGATTAGCGCGGCGGCGACCTTTGCTAAATGGAATTTGCCGATAAGAGACGGATGTTTGAAGAGTGGGCCTGAAGTCACCTGCTTCCTGCTTCCACACGCCAGTCAGACTTGGCTGCTTGAACCGCTGCGACGCCGCGGCAGCGCTCATTATAATTACACTGCAGGCCTAATAGCATGTTTGCATTGTGCTGTCTCTTACTATAAGGTGCTGGCAAATCCTGCGTGTGACTTATTTGCGCCACCGCCGCCAGTGTTGACCTTTTGATTCTGGAAAAAAAAAAAAAAATATGCGGCTCATAATCACAACCGTATTTAATTTTGCTGATAATAAATAAACCACTTTGCCAAGGCTGCCTGGACAATAGGTCCGTATAAGATGCAGCTCTGCCCTCCACATACCCTCCTCCTATTTTAGTGTTTTCCTGCTGTTAATTGACAGTGCCTGGAGCATTCAATTTGTCAGTGGAAGTCCGGGAATAACATAATAGCTCTGCAGCAGGGTGCCGCCCTCCCTGCTGTGCTGCTGTATTGTTTGACTTGGTGTCTCTGCATAAGGCGCCGCCATTTCCGCTCAGACTGGCACCCAAGAGAGAGTCGCCGAGAAAAAAAGAAGGAAAAAGAGTAAATGGGCAGTGCAGGTTGTGTTTCGTATATATATTTATACTCTGCGTTCCCCAGTATTTTGCAAATGCACTTTCCATTTCAAATTGAAGGGCCTTTTGCTGCTCTTCTGTTTTGGCTATTAAAAAACAATCACTAAAACCGACATTTATTACTTTTATAGCTCTGAAAATGTTGGCAGTTGAGCAACGTGCCTGCACCGGAGACCTTTCTCACGTGTTGTAACTGGGAGAAGCTTCGGAAAAGAAAATGTTCATCAAGAAAGCTATTTTCTTTCTCACGGGCTCGCGCCACGTTCTGCTGTGAGCAGATGACTCACTGGCGCCACCCTGAACTCTGATCCAGTCCTGTCATTTAAAAAAAATGTCGAACCTGTCACACGTCGGTCCGGCACCCCCGCCTCATGTCAGTCTTTGACAAACGCTCACGGCTTTCATCACATTGTGATATTTTTTTTTTTTTTTTTTTAAAGTGTGCATGTCTGATACATTATGCATCTTATTAGTCTGATTTTTTTTTTTTTTTTTGAGAAGTTCTGTCTCACGTGTGGGTTAGACTTGCAGATCATCTGCAAATTGTGTCTAATGACATATCTAATGAGTGGCGGAGAAAAAAAATTACCTGAAGAAGAGGCTTGTATTTAATAAGGGCATATTTAGTTTGTAATTGCCCTGCGCGAGAGTCGGAGGAGCGCGCACGGGGCTCTGCAGCGAGATGGATTAAAATGCAGCGAGCGGTGCACCGTGCTAAACACGTGCCACAAGCTGAACACACAAACATTATGCCAGCGCCGCACTCCCTCATAGACAAACATGTCGCCGTGCCGCAGGAGTCCTTTGGTGTGAAAAGAGCACTTTGTTAAGTCGCTAAAGCCTCTCACATCTTGAAGTTTGGCTCCAGAAGGAGCCTTTCACTGACTTCCCCTCCTACATCTCATGATCTCACTGTGAACAACATTGTTCTGGCTTCTTCTTTTTTTAATCAATTTTAAAAAATGATTATTTAGTCACCAATTGCCCTCTCTGCACAAATAATAAAAAAAATCTAAATTACATTAGGAATGAAATTAAATATGTGGTCGGCTCATCAATCATTTGTCTCTAAAGTGACCATTTAATTAATGATATTTATTTTTTACTGTTTTTACATTGGGTTTGTGGTGAGATTTATCCGCTAATCATTAGTATAAAAGTACTAAAACCGTACAATTGATAAATATTCTAATAATGATCTTTTTATTTTTTTATTTTTTTGTTGTTGTTAATTTTGCCATAATAAAATCACTCAGTCAGGCTCAAATATAGCATCTCCGGTGACCACAAAGCAGAAAGCAGCCTTTTTACTGTCAATCAAAGAAATTCTCACTATGTTTCTGTTTCCTTCCGTTAGACGCTGACAGGCAAGACGCCATCAACCTGTTCCTTCAGGTCTACCAGCCGTCCGAGTGCAAACCTCACCTGTGGGAGCTTCCCACTGACTTCCACCTGCACCAGAAGAACACCATGACTCTGCCCAAAAACAGACGCAGGTATGGAGAGAGATGGGGAGGAAAGAAAAGAAAAACCCATGTGTTGGTTTGAAAAAAAAAAAAAAAAAAAAAAAAAAAAAAACAGAAAATCTGCACTAATTGATCCCTCGCAGTCGATTTTTGCACCTACACGATGCATTTTGATTGGACCGCACTTCTGCTCCGTGGAAGCAGATTCTGTCATCAAGCTTTTACCTTTGCAAAGGGTGTCGAAGCGCCACGGCCACCAGGTCTGATCATGAGGGCGCCACTCCCCATCTGCGCTCCGAGCCCTCTTATCACAGCCTGATGCCTTTTGTAGACTTTTGCAAATCTGAACGCGGTTGACATGGTGATGGTGCAAGGTTCCTTATGTCAAAAAGACTCAAAGGTGGGTGAAAAAAAAAGAGAATAAGCTGACAGAGTGAGAGAGCACAAATCCTCGGTGGTGAAGTGGTTATGTGACAAAACAAGCTTTTTGGTAAAAGTTAACGTGAGACTTGTTTTGGCATCTGCAGCCCATGATGTAAGAATTTAAAGAAAGTTGTCCCCAAAAAAAATCTATAGCAGGTGTCTCTTCATTTGCTCATAATCATTTCTAAAGAGGAGGCAGTAGTATTGCACCATCACCTTTCAACAGGTGCTTGAATCAGGATCTCCTCCAGGTTTCCTGATTATTTTTCGCCTCTCACATACTAGATGGACATGAGATCAAGTGGGGCATGAAAAATAAAAAAGGATCAACGTTGTTCACTGAATGTCTTTCGTGCCGCTCGATGCTCCTAAATCCGACGCGGAAGTCGATGATCCATCAGTGGAGAGTAGGAAGTGCAGTAGGGTTGGTCCTCTTTGCCCTCCAAATATAGGTTTGAAGCCAATAAAGATGTGAAAAACATCTCTCCCATTTGTTCCATTAGCGCTTTAGACATACAGTATAAAATCTTGCTTTGCGTTGCTTTTACAATTTGGCCGCGTCCAATACAAAAGCATCTCCGCCCTGGTCATAAATAGCAACTCCTCACCTGATTGCCGACAAAGAAACAGGTTACATTTAATTATCAGTCTTTTTATGCTTGCAGCATTTGCCCATAAAAATAAAGGCGACAATGATGGGTCTTTTGTCCTAAGTATGACCTAATGTCAGGGTATATTTTTAGACCTGATATTAGACACGACTTAATGATCACTCCTCTCAGTTTGTTTTTTGTTTGTGCGTTGCAGTTGGCCCTTTTCCTTTGTATGCATATTGAATAAAACCAAGCGCCACACTACTGCCAACTGGCACTGGTTTGTTAGGTCAGCCATTATTTAAGAGACCTAGAATTGTTGTCGCTGAATAGAGTTTGCATGTACAGTGCACGCTGGCGCACACACAAAGAGCATGGAAGAAAGAACACAAAATCGTTGCCTTCTTTGAAATTGGCCAGAAAATAAAAGGGCAGATATGTGCAGGAGTTGTGCAGTCGGGGGTCCGGCGCTGTCATTTTTCATATCTGGGTTAAAATCTCACAGTAGGATGTTTCTGCTTGCAGCACATCACCTCCCTCCCTCTCTCTCTCTCTTTCTGTATTTTACATGTGTGTTGCAGCTACACAATGTGGTGGTCAGAAGGAACCTTGATGTACCTTCCTGTGGCCTCGGATGAAGGTATCTCTTCACTATCAGATCTTTTTAATCGTCCTAACGGTGGTTTGTTAATTATCACATCTTTGTTTTCCATCCCGGACCTGATCAAAGTCCTTCCATCTTCAGAAAATTGCCTATTTAGCTTCTTGAAATATAGGAGAGCTCTCATTACAGTCGCTATTCAGAGTTGATTTTGCAGCCAGTCACTGTAAGGAAGGCTGTACTGAAGCACTGAAACCCACTTTGACAGTACAAGCAAAATATGAAACTAGCTCACTGTGAATCTTGGATCTTATGAACCTCAAAAAAAAAAAAAAAATCATAAATTGTTGGTGTCCTTCTTTTATGCACGTGAACAACAGTTTTTGCTTCCAATTCTTTGCTGTTTTTTTTTTTTTGATTCCTCAGTGCCCACCGACGACACCATGAAGACGGTCAAAGCGAAGAGGGTGAACTGTTTTGACGAGAGCATCGACACCTACACCGAGTTTTTCAGGCCCTACGAGCTCACCTACTTCGATGAGACCTTCTGCATCGCCATGACCAGCTCAGCCAAGTGAGCACACACACGATTTTACCACTTATGACTTTTAGATCATTTTCTTTGTTCCTTCTTCTTTTCATTGATTGGGTTTTTGTTTTGGATGTGAAGATGCCTCTCGCTGCTTCTCTTCTCTTCTCTTCTTGTGCTGATGTTAATGGTTGTGCTTGTGATTTTTTTTTTTTTTTTTCAATGAAGGGAGTTTATGCCCAAGACAGTGGGAGTTGACCCCAGCCCCTTCACCGTGCGCAAGCCAGAGGAAACGGGAAAATCAGTCCTAGGGTGAGTTCCTTTAACATTCATAAAAAAAACATTAATTTTAATTTTTATCGTGGTTTTTCAGTATGTTAATGTGTTTGATGCGTCCATGTGTTTCTATTTGCATTTTGGTCAGTTTTTGTTTATCGTTTCCCTCCAAGCATGTTTTAGCATTGGGCTAACGCTAACGTTTTTGCAGGAGACTGTAAACACAGGGCTAAATATCAGTTTCCTGGTGTTCTGTACAATTTTTTTTAATATAGGTTTTCCACATGAAGCTGCTCCACTGGAACCCAGCATGAGAAACATTGTGCTAGTCAAAAATATTGATCCCAGTTCAAGACCGGGGGTTTTTGATGCTGCCACATTGTTGTGACTCTGCAGGCACAAGAGCAGCAAGGAGGAGACGCTGCTCCAGCGGAAGACGGCGGCCAGCGCCCCCCCTCCGCCCAGCGAGGAGGCCATCAGCAGCTCCTCGGAGGACGACTCGGAGGAGGACCGCGACGACGACGGCTCCGTGTCGCAGCGCTCCACGCCCATCAAACTGCTGCTGACCGAGTCTGGCGAGAGCACGCGGACTCAGGAGGTACAGAATCACAGCCCATCCAACATGGTTTGATCTGAATCAATTTCATAAAACTAAACAAAAAACAAAGCCAAAAAATGAAAACCAGACATAGACCACAGATCATGTAAATTTAAAAGAAACCTTTTCTTTCCGATATGGAGAAATGAAAAAATGTACACAGTCGGCCGAGATCTTCTAAGCATGTCATCCGCCCCCCCCCCAGGAGAGAATCATCACAGTCTAAACAATGCCGCCTGCTGCTTCCAACCTCCAGAGCATTTTCCTGTTTCGCCAATTTTCAAATTTCAGTTTAGCTGCTCTCCTCCCTTCTTTTGAGCCTCCCCAGCGTGATGTAGAAGAAAATGAGCTCTGTTTGCGTCAGAGCTGAATCACCACCACTGCCAGGGGTTTCCTGTGAAACTCTTGACTGTGTGGGCGGGTGGTTTTTGCCAATTGGGGGAAAAAAACATAATCAAGTTCATTACTTCTATTATGCATTTATTACAGTTGTCTTTATCCGAGGGCTTCTCAACAGAGAGAATACTTACTTGGTTACGGTGAATAATTACTTGGTGCACGGTGAGGTAGAAAAGCCTGGTTGAGAGAGACTAGGAAAAATATGCTTAATTTTTGTGCAAAGTGTAGTGTTGGAGTCAAGACGGCACCAACTGAGACCAAGACACTGTCAATACTAGAGAGCATCGAGATGGAGACCAGACCAAGACTTTTGGGGTTCGAGACCAAGACTTTATATATCAAAGAAAACAATAATATTGAAATAATTTGCTGTTTTTCTGGCGCCCCATCTTCCCTCCTCAATCGGTCGGTCAGCGAAACAGTTGCCCCACACTGCCACTCCTGTCTGTGGATTAACAACAGCCCTGAGAAAGAACAAGAAACACATCAGAGAGCTTCATGGTCGTCCAGTGGTTTGCCTCTCGGCTTTAATCAACACCTTCTACATCCATAACAGCCGACGGTAGTTTTGCTGGAGAAAACCAGAAGGTTATGGCCTCTTTACTGCGGTACCACCTGCTGCCAGCGTATGCATATCAAAGTCATTTTTAGAAATGGTCCTTTTGACTTTGTGTTTGTATCCGTCATGTAAGGATGTCACTCGCTGGCCTACATTCCTCTCAGCGCAGTAATTATCGCCGCAGGTAGGGGGGGCCAGCGTGTGAACGGGAGGAATTCAAAACGCAGCGTGTCCCCGAAAAATAACATCGGGTCACTTTGCCACGTCCAAAGATGATGTTCCCGTAGTTACAGGTGTTGTTTTGTAATTTTTTTTTTTTTTTTTTTTTTTTTTTTTTGCATCAGCGGGAATCAAAATCACTGCTGGGAATTTTGCAATTTGTTCTTGAAATGTGCAAAGGCGCCATTGACTGTGTGAGGATGCTGAATGTTTTGTTGGCTGTTTGCGAACATTAAGGTCAGATTCTGAACTTCTCAATAAAAGAGTATGTAGTACAAAGTACCTGAGAACAGAAATATCACCAACGTGTTGCTAACACCAGTAACTACAATGCAACTTTTTAAGAAGAGAAGAACATAAGGAAGAATCAATCTGAAGTCTTTGTTTCGTAGCAGCGGCGTAAAAAAAAACCCCGGTCCAAACCACTAGCAGCGTTGCTCCTCAGCGGTCTGTCGATGCGTGTTGCTCGGATGAGCTCAGTGACTCAGCCGACGTCTCCAGCTTCCTGCCGGGGAAGCTCCCGGGTCTGCGTGGTTGGCTTTTCCCCGGAGATAGCGGCTCGGCTCTCTGGCTACGTGGCGGGATGCACCAGGCTACGG
Organism: Thamnaconus septentrionalis; assembly: GCA_009823395.1. Classification (NCBI taxonomy): domain Eukaryota; kingdom Metazoa; phylum Chordata; class Actinopteri; order Tetraodontiformes; family Monacanthidae; genus Thamnaconus; species Thamnaconus septentrionalis. The sequence continues at coordinate 3,122,036 of CM020519.1, read as the reverse complement.
TGACCTTGCAGGGGTCATCCGCCCGTCTCCGCCGTCTATTTCTGCCTCAAGAAGAATGGGCCGCGTTGAACACAAAAATCCTCAAAATACCTCAAAAACCGCAGAGAAATTCAATAAAACTTTTTCTCTTCCTCTCTTTTTTTTTACTTTGTGGTTTTGATTTGCGGAGTTGCGGGTCGAGGGAGGCTTCCCCTTCATGGATCCATCCCTCTCGCCCCCCCCCTCCCCAGCCTCATGATTTATGATGTATTTTCAGTACCATTTTTTCTCCTCCTCTGTGGTTCCATCTTCTCGGGGGCCTTGAGCTACGAGGCCGGTCATGAATATTCCTGGCTGCGCTGGACAAGCGCGCGCTCGCTCGCTCACGTGTCGGAGGCACACACTCCTGCGTCTCGTGTCGCTGCGATCCGAGGATGGATGGATGGATGGATGGATGGATGGACGGCTGCGGCGCCGGCGCAGCACAAATCCCTTGAAATATTTAAACATCGGCTCGTTCGCGACGTTGTTGCCGTGTAATTACACACGGGCGCCCGGATTGCATTACCTCTCCGTGTACGGCTCGTGATTGCATGACAGCATAAATGTATGTATGCATGTATGTTCATGCACACACACACACACACACACACACACATGTGTTTTGTAGTGATATGAGTATTGTCTCTCTGCAGCTGGACTCCACCCTGGACCCCCTCCCCCTCACTGCTCAGATCAATACAAATATGGAGAAAGTGCAATGCATTATGTTAAACACGCTGCGCCGCTGTCAGAAACGCTCAGGGAGAAGAACGGCGGCTGATTGGCTAATTGGCGCCCGCTGTTACATAACCAGCTGGCTGCTGTTCAGGGGAGTTCAGGAACACGGCCAATATTTATCCCGCCTATGCAAAATTATTATTGTTATTATTTCTTCCTCGTTATCGTTTGCGCCGGCACGGACTGATTCAGCTCATTAGGCGAGGCCACGATCGTGGCGCGTGAGTTTTTTCTTTGATTTACAACCAGACTTCAGAACACAGTTCAGCCGTGGTTGAAAAGTTGTGAGCGAAGGAGGAGAAGCTGCAGCTCGTTGTCACTAACATGGTGGATTAGCTGAGCAGGTTTGAGGAAAAAAGACAGATACAATTCTCACAAGTGTTCCAGCCAAGGAGTTTTACAACTGACGAAAGCTAATACTTAAAGAATTAATGAACAATATTAATACCTATATTTATATAGCACTTATTAAAAATAAAAAAAATTACAAAGTGCTTTACATGCTGTGGAAAAAAAAAATCTTCCATGTTTGAGTTTTTTTTTTTTTTTTTTGTTTTTTTTGCTTTTTAACGGTTCCGCCTCAGTAAACACCAGCTGATTTTCACGGTTTCTCCTCTTCACCCCTGCAGGAGCTCCAGCAGCAGCAGCAGGCTGTGAAGGAGCCGTACGGACTGAATGTGGGTGGACTGCTTGCTGAGGAAGATCTGCTCATCTACCGGAGGTAAGAGAGCCACCAGGGGAACAAAGGTGTCGAAAAAAAGGAAATCAATCCCAAATATCAGTGTGTACACGCACAAACATTCTCATAATGTTATACCTAGTGATGGGCAATAACATATTGTTCAAATTCGATACGATAATCAATATTCTTGAGGTCGATATTGCAATATCAATTTCAATACACTTTTTGGTTTTTAATTTTTTTTAATAAATAAAAAGCTAAAAAAATCACAAGACACATGTGGCTGTTGATATATTTATTCAAAAAAAATGACCAAAGTGCCATAAAATGTAAATATTAATCATTAATGTAACGTTTGTAAACTTTGTAAAGTTTACAAAGCTACAAAGCTGTTGGTTGCTCGCTAATCAGAGTACCAAATTTTACTCTGATTAGCAATCATTCATTCATTCATTCATCTCTATGCCCGCTATTCCAATTCAGGGTCACGGGGTAGCCTATCCCAGCTGTCTTAGGGCACCAGGGTAAACCCTCGACAAGTCGCCAGTTCGCGCAGGGCGTTAGCAATCAATATATCGATAAAAGTTTTACATCACAAAAAGACGTCAAACATTACATTTAATAGTTTTTCATACAAAAAACTTCATATTTGCAGCAAATTTCATCTCAGCTGTGTTATATTTTATTTCTTAAAAATGCCCTCAAGGCAACAGGTCTCTCTAGTTGTTGCCACCGCCGCCGTGACCTTCACCTGGACTGTTGAGTGACTTTGTGTGAGCAACTCAGCCGTGTGCGCTCGACACTCTTCCTCGTCCTCCCCGGTGTCCTTGCAGCATCGCAAGCCATTGAGACGGAACAACACTGTCTGTTCTGTGGCTGTGAACCTCTCATTGGATGCAATAATCAGGTTGTGTTATTGTCACAGCTTTTATTCCCCGTCCCCTCCCCATTCAGCGCCTCTAAACCCTCTTCTTCTACAGGCTTTAGTGACTTTCTTGACTTCCTCCCAGTTCCTGCTCGGCGGTTGATGTACTTTTGACATTTCATGTCGTTGTGTCTTCGTGACCTCTGCTGCAAACACTGGGAAAAAAATGACAAAATAATATTCCACGTCTATATAAGAATACATGATACATGGTAACAGAAAAAAAAAAAAAAAAAAATGGCTTTCGTAATGAGCAAGATGAGCACTGAGTTATGAACTCCAGACATATTAACTTTAAGTGCTGCAAAAGCAAACTCAAAGGTGCGACATTTTGACGACCAGACGACACGCAGCGCTTTTCAGGCCGCTTGCGCGTCGTCGTCGTCGCCGCAGCTGCGTGGCAGCGTTATTCTCTGAGACAAATTTCCCTCCGGCGATAATCAGCTTCATCTCATCTCCTCTTATCATCGCGTGCGTGCACTTTCACGCAAATGAGACGAATCCTGCAAGTCATTACAGTTATGGATGCTGGAATGATGGCAGCAGCGCATTCATCTTAGAAGTCAACGCACGCACGCGCACACACACACACACAAGGCTGCAGGGAAATGTTGCACGTTGTGGCTCTTCGAATAACAAGAAGAAGAAGAAGAAGAAGAAGGATAAGAAAACAAACACCTGCAGGGAAACTCTGAGGATGATGCGGCGTTGGCAGGTAGGTCGGAGAGCGACCCAGTATTTTCTATAATGGTCAAAAAAAAAAAAAAGCCTTGAACTTTAAATAGCTCTTGAGAGGCTAAAGAGGCGGGCTAATAACTGCCGAGTGCCACCGATGAGTCACATGATGAAGACGGAGGAAGCAGCATGTGGAGGGAGACACACGTGTTCAGCGTCGGCTGCATTGACTGTCTCTATGTTGGGGTTTTCTTTCTTTCTTTATTTCTTTCTGTACATTTTTTTCATTTTTTTTTTTTTTTGCCAGTTGAAGGTTTTTACGTTCCATTTTTTTTTAATTCCTCTCTCTTTTTTTTTTTTTTTTTTTCATTCTGCAGGTTTGCACATCTGGGCGAGAGCCAGCACCGAGTGGAGAGAGCCCAGCGCGTTAATCTGTCAAACATCATCTGTTTGTGAGTGAAACGTGACACACACGCACGCACGCACACACACACACACACACACACACCAACCAGCGTGCTGAGGTAGAGGGGGGAGAAAGAGGAAAAAAAAACACCCAAAACGGGGGAGAAACAAAAACGACAGCGTGTTCCCAAACTCAGTAATCCTCCCTCACGTGCAATAGAAAGTGTTGTGGTTATTAGTTGGTGATATTAGTCAGCAGGTGCTGTCCAACCCTCAAAGACCACTTAGCATTTCCCCGCAGCCCCGGAGCGAGAGACGGAGGCCGCAGGCGCTAAGTGCTCCCTGGGAAGGCGCCTCGCTGCGTCTGTTGTCGCAGCACTGACCTGACTGACCTGCTGCTTCTTTCACTCCAGTCCTACATCTTTGCTTGTTTTTTTTTTTTCTTTCTTTATTTTCCCCGTCAAACACACTTTTTTTTTTACAGGCTCAGGCTTCTGTCACATGTGGCTCAGCAGCAGTGCAGAGCTTTTCAGTGGCACCAGCAGACACGAGCTGCGTTTCCATCACCCCTAGAATTGCGCAAAAAGTGAATATGGCCATAAAAAAATGGAGAAAAAAAACCTCTCAAATGTGGCTAAAAGGTTTTGACGCTCTCATGAGGTGGTTTCTCAGACGGATCCATATGGAGTTATATCGCAAAAGTGTTATGGAAACACTTTTTTTTCGCATTTACACTATGCCGGACGTCACGTCACGTACGGGGTCACGTGACCAGTTCACTTCAAGGGAAAATGGCTCGTTATGATTGGACGGAGGAGGAGACAAAATATTTTTTTACAAGTAATCAAAGAGAAAAATATAACAACCATTCTAGACAGGACACAACATCGAAATGCAGATTTGTGGCAAAATGTTATTTAAAGAGTGGGATGACGATTAAAAAAAATAATGGGGATGTTCGACAATTGAATCTGTGGGTTTTATTTTCACGTTTCTGGCAAAAAACACATTGCAGGACGAAACCAGGGAGAGCCACCGATCGGTCGCATCGCTGTTCCCCTCGGCCAGCTGGAGGAGAAACTGTCTTAGGGAAGAGATGATGATGATGAAGCCGTACATTTCAGTTGATTTATCTCATCACCATCAGGCCAGCAGCAGCAGCAGCAGCAGCAGCAGCAGCAGCAGCAGCAGCAGCAGCAGTGGGAAAATATTCAATTTTTACCTTTTCTATTTTAATGACACTTGGAGTTCTCGGTCCAATAGCAAGCGCTTGTCCTTCCAAAGCCTCGCTGCAGCAGCCTCTGCTCGGAGTTCGCTGTCTTCTTTCTTTGTAGATATATAGGTGTACACATACATATATATTTATATATATATCTTTTCTCTTTCCTGGATATCACGTGCGGTTTAACCGGAGATGTGAGGGTGCTTCAGGTGAAGGAGCCGTGAGCCGGCAGGGGGATTTACAAACCAAGAATGGGCTTTTTTTAATTTATTTTTAAAAAAATACTTTGGCTCTCCGGCTTCCTCCCACAGTCTGAAAACATACCTGTGGTGCAAATTTGGGAACCTTAAAATGCAAGTTTGTCCGTAGGTGAGTGTTCGAGAGTGAGTGCAGCAGGACAACCAAGTATCAGGAGCTCACTGACTTTTCTTCACCAAGGTGGAGCCACTCCCTGAATCATTAGAACTGCCTCTGGGTTAAAGCCTTTAGCACCCCCAGCCCCTGCTGCCTCACCCAACCACCACCACCTTCGTCTTTATCCTTCACCCCCCTGACCATTCGCTAGTCCATCCCTCCATCCCTCCATCCCTCCATCCGTCAGACCACGCGGCCTGGCAGGTGAGTTTTGCTTGTTGTGCAACAGTTGTGTTACCGCACACATACACGCCCCCTGTCCCCACCCCCAGAAGTCTCCCTGCACTTAGCTCCCCCACCTCCCCACAGCCTCCTCAGTCATTCGACGGGGAGATGAAAGCGGACGTTCGCCAGGATATTACCAGCGTCGCCGCTTCCTGACGCTCGGCGCCAGTAAAGGTGTGCGGCGACGCAATTAGCTTTTTGCCTGTGAAACTATAATTAGATCTCAAGTGTGCAGTCACCCGTGATTACAGGTGTGTGTGTGTGTGTGTGTGTGTGTGTGTGTGTGTGTGTGTGTGTGTGTGTGTGTGTGTGTGTGTGTGTGTGTGTGTGGGTTTAATAATTTTGCAAATCCAAAACAAATTGCAGAAGTGTGTCACCGCCGCCACCGCCACCGCCGCCGCACTCTCTGCTGTTTATCTGCTAATTAGGCCAATAAGCCACTGATTGAGCCTCAGTGTGTTATTGATTCATTCATTTATTTATCGGCAGGACTTTGAGGGAAAAGCAAAAGCTTGTTTTGATTTTTGTTATTTCTTAGTTGACTCTTTCTCTGTGCCTTTTTTTATGACTTACTCACTGTATTGTGTACCAGTCTTCTTATTGGTGCTAAATACACTGCACGTGCACGCTTCCTTCTCTGAGGCTTTACACATAAAAGCAGCCGTGCGACTCTTTCTTCTTCCGTCTCGCTCTGTATATTCTGTGCTCATCTCATCAGTTCAGACTGCCAGCCCATCCAGATTGAAACCAGACGGCTCTTTTATGGTCTCAACAGTCACAAAATCACATAAAAATCTGATTTTTGCAAAAGCGGGTTGAAACCACCTTCAGGGCGTAGTTTCAAATGGCATTTGGACAGATGCGTCCCAGTGTGAAGAGCTCCAGACACACCGATGGGTTTTGGCTGTCCGTGACGTCACCCTACACGACACAAGAGCCAATGCGCCGCTGGAGGTGCGTAGCTTTAGCATAATGGAGCAGGCGGAAGAAGTAGAGAACAAGCAGGGAGTCCCTGGACAGGGGAGGAAACTCATTGGCTCATCAGTGTGTGGGGGTAGCTCCATTCAAGCCAAGCTCCAGGCCATGTATTGCATCAAGTGCCGCTGTCGCACTTATATGACGCGACTCGCTGCACGCTAGGCTGGACGACGCCTCTGCTACGACGTCGTTGCTACAGCAACCCGTCAGATGGGTCACTGATAAGGCCCAGTCTGAACACATCCACATCCCATTTGGACAATTGTTATTCAGCTTTTTCATTTCAATTGGCAGATATCTGCCTGATGACTCAAAAATGTTGCCCCTCAATTAAAACCGACCAGCCCCCCAACTTCCCCCACGTGCAGCATCTTAGCTGGGGCCCCAGCTGCACTCGCTCTCTCTCTCTCTCTCTCTCGCTCTCGCTCTCGCTCCCTCTCTCTAATTTGCCGCTAAGATGATGACTCATGCTTTTGATGCTTTTCTGCAAAACATCTGAGTAATTCTGCCGTAAAAGCAGCTGTCTGTCTGTCTGTCTGTCTGTCTGTTTCCTTTAGCGTCCCTCTTAACGACTCCGGCAGCTCCATCACATGATGGTGTTGCTCCCCCGCGACACCACCATGTGAATGTGGCGCATCTTTATTTATTTTGACGATGAAGATGATTTTGTGGTTGCTATCAATAGCAACTCCCCCCCCCCCCCCGTTTGTTTTGCCTTGATGTGAGAATTCTTGTTCAGTCGGCACGTGTCCGGTGCTGAACCAGACCTCCTGCTCGAGCAGTCCTCACCCATCCTCTCCCTCCCCCCTCCCCCCTCCCCCCTCCCTCTCTCTCTTCCAGAGAGCCGGTGTCGTCCTTCTCGGGGGACAGCGTCTACGCCGTCTCGCCGCCGCAGGTGGACCGGGACACTCGCGCCGAGCTGGAGATCCATGCGATGGCGGGCCGGGGCCAGGTGAGGGTGCTGTGCCGGGACGACGTGCTGATGTACAGGGAGTACGTCCGCAACAGATACATGTGAGCTGTGTCTGACAAACAACAACAACAACAACAACAATGTGCACCAAACTGAAGCGGTTTGCGGTCTCGCAGCCTCAAACTCACGGCGCGGCGGGGGGGGGGGGGATACTTGAAATGGCCTCTGCCCTCCCTCCTCCCCACCTGCAGGGGGCATCCTCTTGTTTCAAAAGCCTGACTTTTCATTTGTTTGTGTTTTGATTTTCCTGAGGAGAAAAAGCTGTTAAAAAAAAATCAGGTAATAAACTTTTGTTGTTTATTTTTTCTCTTTCAGGCTTCTGATTTTATCCCGTTTTTTGTTTCTTTTAGTATTCATTTTTAATTCAACGTAAAACTACTGATGGAACTGAAGTCGTTCGTCACAAGCAGTTCCATTGCTAACTGTAGTTCTGTCAGAAGGATGATGATGATGATGATGATGATGATGATGATGATGATGAAGTGCATTTCAAGCCTGTTTGAGACAAGGGCTCAGCATGCAGTATGAGGAGGACTGGCCACAGGATTATGAGTCTCACCACTTTAAATCTTTTTTTTTTTTTTTTTTTTCCATTTTACCAAAAAGCAAAGAAACAACTGTTTTTTCTTTACACGTGCATTCTCTGTGTCATAATTCAATCAGTTTGGGGCCAATTTGATGTGCAAACATTCCTGGAAACATCGCCTCACTTTTAAAAAACTGCACTTGTTTTTTGTTTTTAATATATATATATATATATATATATATATATGTTGTATTACTAATATATCATCAGATTGTTGTGTGAAAGCAATGTAGCAGTTTTAAATTAAACCCTTTATTTATTAGTATGCAGTGTGTCAGACCTGATGGCTGCTTGCTTTTTTCTTACTGTGTGTGTGTCTGCAACCCCCCCCCCACACACACACACACACACACACACACACACACACACACACATCTATCAGTCAGCCCTCAGCTTTGAGCATCATATAAATGTAAAATACACTGTCAGGCTGATTGACCAGCACCGCCGCCTCGTGAGCGCTGGGTGGGGGTGGGGTTGTTGAGTGGGCGGGTGCTGCGCGGGCATGTGATGTGTTCGAGACACGTACGAGAATGAAGGAAAGATAAGCGCTGTGACTTTTTTTTTTTTTTCTTGAAGAGAAATTAATTCCAGGAAGCGTTCGGTCCGACTCGGTGAAACTAAATTTAGAGCCATCTGTAATGAAATCTATTCGAAGAGGATCAGATGAGAAAATGACAATTGTTACATTTCAAGAATTAAAAACATTCAAAAAAAAAAATCACGTAGTTCTACTTCAAATAACTTTAAAAGCCCAGTGTGTAAAAGTCAAGAATTACGTTGCCATGAAATGGAATTGATGTATGTTTTTACTAAATTATGAGCTAAAATAAGCACTTAGACTGTGTGGTGGCTGTGTTGCATTGTCACTTCTTCACAAGAAAGGCAATAGGCCAAAGAGAATAACGCCGCTGCAGTACATTTTCTAACCATTAGATGTCACTAAATTCTAAACACTGGGCCTTTAAACAATCTTTATGGTTCTTTTTTTTTTTTAGCATTTGTGTGCATCAAACTATTGGAACATACAGAATATCATATGTCAAAATACTCCTACTACCTTTTTTTTGGAATTAATGTTTATTCTGACAAAGTGATGATGACTTGCATGGCGTCCATTAAGTCTGCTGTTTAGGTTCAAGATTCAAGATTTATGACATCCCCTGATTTGAGCCTGACGGCAGCAGCAGCTTGGTAAGGACTTTTATTTTTTTTTTAACTATATTGCTGATGGTAAGATGGAAACTGAAAATTCACTCACGCTGTGTTGTTGATGAAAGACACGTTTTTGCGAGGAGCATTTTGGCCTTGAGGTTGAGGGTGATTGAGGCACCGCTTATTATAACAGTGGCGCTTGTTTTGGAACACATGACAACAAATGTGCACCAAAAAATACATTTCAGAGAGCACATCTGAGAGCCGCCTACCTATGATGGCCGCACATCAACACATTAAAGCCTGGCATGAATATGGATGCAGGCCTGTTTGTCTCGTCGGCGACGCTTCCGGGCAACAGGTGAGCAAATTATGCCGTCTCACTTTGTGTGAGTTGTTGAAGTTGATTAGCTTGCTGGCCAACGATAGGTCAACTCTACTTTACTTTAGTCCTCAGAGTTCAATAACACTGGTGTGTGTTTACTAGTGTTTCAGTCTAGACAGCAGTAACCCAGACCAATTCTATTCTGTTATTATCGTGTTATTAAAGTGTTGGCTGAGTCTTGACTGGTCTGGATCAAAAATCCAGAGTCCGTCCAGACCGAAAACCGAGACAGGACCCAGAAAAAATTGACTCAGAGTCCGAGACCGAGGCCAGTCTGTAGTACGACAACACTAGTGTTCACGTGCATGGGCTCGGCTCGACCAGGCGGTCCGAACGACCAACCGGCCGCTGTGCTCTTTGACATGAGTCACCAACCACGCACCTCATGTGACCACTTAGCCTATGAATGACGGCGCCCCCTCTCTCTTCATCTCATCCCTGACAAAAGGTGGACAAACAACTGTTGCCAGGAAACCAGTGCTGCTGGTCACCACTGCTCCCAGTCCTCCCACTGCCATCTCCTCCCTCCCTGCTCATCACTTCTCCCTCCTGGGCACCTGGACGTTTGCCTCCATTCTTTTTTTTCCTTCGGGATCTCATCAGAGTCTTTTAAATGATGGAGCTTTTATTCTTATTTGATCTTAAATGAAAAGCATTGTGATGGGGGCTCAGTGCTAAAATCATTTAATCGTCCCATACGGTAGAAAAATTCACTTTAGTCACACCTTCTGACAAGACAATGATTTATCTCCACTGTCTGTCTGTCAGTGACTCACCAGTTGATTCTCTTCTCCTTTTTCTTCTTTTTCTCATCCAGAAGCCCCCACTCACCCCATTCCTCACCCCTCCCCCTCCTCCCACGGCAAACACGCGCCTGTACATACGCACGTTGCCGTGATGCTGCAGCAGTGAGACACTTTCATCCTCGGAGCTGCCGTCTCCTGTGTTGTTGTTTTTTTGTTGTTTTTTTCCCAGGAGGTCCAGGTTTTAACCCCGCACCACGGTGCGTCAACTCGTTAGCCGCTATTTTGCTGCAGACCATCTGTTAACACCTACACCAGTGTGGCTCAGCGTCTTCCGTGAGACCCCTCCGCTTCTCCTGCCATGACCAACCACGTGAGGCGGTTTGAAAATCACAGGTCTGGACAGTTACACTTACAGCCTCTGTACTCGTAAAAAAAAAAAAAATGTCTCTATCTGCTGTGTGATGAGCCCAAAAATTTTAAGGTTCACATATTAATGCCACTTCCAAGTGTGTGTGTGTGTGTGTGTGTGTGTGTGTGTGTGTGTGTGTGTGTGTGTGTGTGTGTGTGTGTGTGTGTGTGTGTGAGAGTGTGAGAGAGTGTGAGTGTGAGAGAGAGAGAGAGTGAGAGAGAGTGAGAGAGAGAGAGAGAGAGAGAGAGAGAGAGAGAGAGAGAGAGAGAGAGAGAGAGAGAGAGAGAGAGAGAGAGACTGCAATTGTCGACTATTAAACTGCACATCTTGAACCTGGCTGATATTAGGAGGTGTGGAGGACAAGTTGTAACTCTCCTGCTGGTGAGTGAAGCTCGGCAAAACGTTTGAATTGCAGTGACTAATTCATCCGTGACACCCTCTCTCTTTCTAACCAACCCTCTGATTATTATCCTATAAGTGCCTTTCTTGTTCTTTTTTTTTACCCACCACCAATTTGGTAAAATGTCCAATTTTTTTCCCCTGTTGTACTTAAAATTTCACTTGCAGTGGTCCTTTGCAGCTTTGCCTTGACTTTTCAGAGAAAATTACAATGAAAAATAAGACACTGAAGCAAACATTTTCTGGGTTCTGCAGTAATAGTTTCCATGTAAATTCTGAAATGTTTCATTTTAACCCTAAAGGTGAAAATTAGGCATGTATATCCAATAAAAAGACCAAACTGACCAAAATGAACAAGATCTGGACGGGAACGGGTGCAACATGAGACCTTTGTCTCGTGCAGGTGCACGGAGGCTCAGCAGCAGCATGTGCCCCGCAGTTTGGCGGGAAGCAGCCAGCGGCAACACGTTTCAGGGCCAGAGGTGCCGCCGCTCAGTGAGGTGGCGCTGAAGTACGGAGGGATAGAAACCCTCTCTCTCTCTCTCTCTCTCTCTCTCTCTCTCTCTCTCTCTCTCTCTCCGGGTGACGTCAGGCGGGTTTAAAGCGTCCCTCGCCGGTGCGCGCTCGGATCCCCCCTCTCTCTCTCTCTCTCTCTCTCTCTCTCTCTCCTTCTCCTTCACCACCACGTCCTCCTTCTCCTCCTCCCGCACTTCACTCCTCTGAACTCCGGCCAATGGTCCACACCGCCGCCACGGACCCGGCTGTCTGCTGCCCCATGCGTGGGAAGCGCAACAAAATCAAGGGCTTCACCTGAGAGCCAGACAGTCGCGCGGAAGACTGGAGAGATTTCTCACTTTGTTCACTCTATTTCTTCTTCTTTTTTTCGTGACGCAAAGTCAGCGATCGAGGAGCAGCTGTGAGCTCCGGCTGCGGAGGGAGGTAGGTCGGACAAACTTTTACTTTTTCCCTGTGAAAAAAATAATGGATGCAACACATTTTGCATTGAATTGCAAATAGCAAAAAAAACGTTAAAATCCTTTTCTTGGCGGCGGAAACTGTCAGCACAACTATTCGAGCGTTAAACGCTGTTTTAATCGACTAATTTAAGTGAGTCGCCACTGGTTTTTTTTTTTTTTTTTCTTTCTTTCTTGGCGGCGCGTCAGTCTTTTCAGCACCGCGGACAGCTCCCGCAACTTTCTCTGAGGAAATCCACCGCAATTCAAACCCAGTGCCTCTGGTTTAAAGCGGCAGAATTGTCTCTCTTTTAAAGTTCCGTGTGTAATATTTTCACCCGCAGTGGGTGAAACTTTGATTTCTGACACTCGTTTAGATTTTTCAGTGCGAACCGAAATTGAAAAACACTGATTTTCTTTTTTTCGGGTGGATTTTCATGCAGCTTTTGCTTTTTTCTTGAATTCACTCCGTGTTTATCTCCAACCGTCACACCTTATTTATTTGTATTTAGTTTGTTAAGCTTTTATTCGAGCTCTACGTCGTGGCACTGTTGTTTTCGCAGAGTGCAGACTGAGAACATCAGCTCATATTATTGTAACATGTCTGAAACGGCAGAGTCCAGCCTCCCACTGACCCCTCGCTCTCTCTCTGCCAACAGGACACCACCACCACTACCACCACCAGCAGCAGCAGCAGCACCACCACCGCAGGGCAGCAAGATGAACGCCTCGCTGCCGGCCAACGAATCCGTGGCCGCTCCGCTGCTCGGGGAAGCCCTCCTCCCCTGGATAGAGGCCGTCGACTCCCCGGAGCACAACGGCAGCCGCGAGTTCAGCTTCCCCATCAACCCCTGGGACATAATGCTGTGCATGTCGGGCACGGTCATCGCCTGCGAGAACGCCATCGTGGTGGCCATCATCTTCTACACGCCGTCGCTGCGGACGCCCATGTTCGTGCTGATCGGCAGCCTGGCCACGGCCGACCTGCTGGCCGGCGTGGGGCTCATCCTGAACTTTGTGTTCCAGTACGTGATCTCGTCGGAGACCATCAGCCTGGTGACGGTGGGCTTCCTGGTGGCCTCCTTCACCGCCTCCATCAGCAGCCTGCTGGCCATCACGGTGGACCGCTACTTCTCCCTCTACAACGCGTTAACGTACTTCTCAGAGAAGACGCTGCAGTACGTGCACCTGATGCTGCTGGGCACGTGGGGCGTGTCGTTGTGCCTGGGCCTGCTGCCGGTGCTGGGCTGGAACTGCCTGGGCGACCCGGAGTCCTGCAGCATCGTGCACCCGCTCACCCGCAGCAACCTCACCCTGCTGGCCACCTCCTTCTTTGCCATCTTCATGCTCATGCTCACGCTCTACTTCAAGATCTGCAAGATCGTGTGCCGCCACGCCCACCAGATCGCCCTGCAGCAGCACTTTTTCGCCACGCCGCACTACGTGGCCACCAAGAAGGGCGTCTCCACGCTGGCCATCATCCTGGGGACCTTCGGCGCCAGCTGGCTGCCCTTCGCCATCTACTGCCTGGTGGGCGAGCGGGAGTACCCGGCCGTGTACACGTACGCCACGCTGCTGCCGGCCACCTACAACTCCATGATCAACCCCATCATCTACGCCTACAGGAACGCCGAGATCCAGCGCTCCATCTACATGCTGCTCTGCAGCTGCTTTCAAGCCAACAAGGCCTACAGGTCCAGGTCTCCCAGCGAGGTCTGAGGAGGTGCTACTGCTACAGGGCTCCTGTCACAAGTGTGTGTGTGTGTGTGTGCGCGTGTGTGTGTGTGTGTGTGAGTGAGAGAGTGAGACAAATGGGAGCAAAGACACAAAACCACCCTGTGACCGTTGACAATCTGCTCACAGCCGACAGTCAATTCCTTTACAAAACACACACACACACACAAAAGAGGTGGGGCCTGATGCAATACAAATGTGTCTCCCATGCGTTCTGTACCTGCACTTTAAGACGTCTGGACACGAGCCGGGTGGCTTCGGCGGCGCTGGAGGAGGAGAAACGCTGTGAACAAGAAAGTCCTGTGAAAACTAACAAACACGAGAAAAAAAAATTACCTGACAAAAACAAAAACCTGTGAATGTATTTTAAAAGTGAGAAAAAAAGGAAATGGGGAACTCTTGCACTTTAGTGTTATATTTTTTTAAATGCCAAAGCAGTATTGTAATGCTCTTATTGTGTTTCAACGTTTGACTCTGTGACGACCGTGTGCCATTTTTCTATTTCGTATGGCATTTGTCCGTCGGTGTTCATTTTCTACAAGGACGAATAAAAAAATTCACAACACAGCTGCGGCTCCCGCACGTGTCTGTTTCTCTTTTCTCTTTTTTTTCCTTTTCTTTGTTGTTGGATGTGAGCCTCCCGTCTCCTTCCCAGCAGAGCAGGTGGGTCTGTTTGAGGAGAGTAATGGTGCATTGAAAAGCACCTTGTCTTGGAAAAATAGCCTCAATTTGCAGCCCGGACATCATTTGAATCCTGTTTGTTCTGTGTGTGTGTGTGTGTGTGTGTGTGTGTGTGTGTGTGTGTGTGTGTGTGTGTGTGTGTGTGTGTGTGTGTGTGTGTGTGTGTGTGTGTGTGTGTGTGTGTGTGTGTGTGTATATAGCAAATGAAAGGCCAAAAGACCGTTAGATCCCACAAACGTTTGAAGCCATGTGACACCCGGACGAGCGCTCCGCCGGCTTTGATTGCAATCACAACACAACATGCACACTGATTGTGACTGCTTTTTCTTTTTCTTTTTCTTTTTTTGCCCCCTGTCCGGCAATTTGCACCGCCCCTCGCCCCACCCCCCCGCCCGCTGGCTGAAGAAGGGACGGCCAAATAGGTTGCCGTAACACAGGGTCTTATCACCTCCTCCTCCTCCTGCGATCAGCGACCCACAGAGTTGTTACACTCCAGGTGTCGACGCAGCGGCAGGCACGTGGACACGTGTGTGACACCGAGGTGTGACGAGCGCTGTGTGTGTGTGTGTGTGTGTGTGTGCCAGTCACACTCTGAATGGCGCTGTTGGAGTCGGAGGAAAACGACCAGACTGGATTTGAATGTGTGGAGAGGGATATTTTAGTCTGTCTGTCTGTTGTTGTTGTTGTTGTTGTTGTTGTTGTTGTTGTTGAAGCTGTTAAGTGACGACCAGCTTCACAGCCTGTGTGGGCAAACTGAACGGCCGCTCGACTCTTGGACATGAAAACAGATCTTTGAACTATGTGTAAGTTTGACTGACAAAAAAGAAAACGTAAGCAATGAGAGACGCAATGGACACTTGACTGCAACAGATGCAACAGCCTGGTTCCGAACAATAAAGCTTTTCCTCAAAGCCAAGTTCGGACAAGGTGCTTCCTTGAGCTGTGAAATTATTACATTTGAAAAAAAAAAAGTATCATTTTTTTATTTGATTGTTTATTATTTTCAATAATCTTCACAGTGGCAGCACAATCTAATTTCCTTTTCAGAGCATCTTGGACTGGAAACAGACTTTGAATTAAAAAAAAAAAAAAAAAAAAGGTTTAGAATCAAACAAATATGCGACTTAAAATCTGTAACTATGGCAAAAAAATAAAATAAAACAACTGATTGAGTTCTTAAACAAAAGCAGCGTAACAGAAGATGCTGAATGCATGTTCAACAGGTGTTTCTGTCGAGATGTCACCCACCTGCCACTGTAGTTTTTTTATTTTATTTTTTTAACATTTTCCTCCTCTGCTGTCCTCTGAAGGAGGACCGTGGGTGCCGTGAGGGCCCTGGGTGGCCTGGTGGCTGACGACAGACCCACTGGGACAAAGGTGAGTGAGGATGGAGGTCACTAATGGAGCGCACGGTGACGCCTGAGCGCTCTCGCTGATTAGAGGGATGTTTGTTCACCTTGTTTTCTTTTTTTATCCCGCCCTCCCCTCCTCCCCACCCCCTCCCCTCCACCCCTCACAGCGACAGATGTCGCCGGAGCAGGTGAGCGGCCGCTCGTGCGCGGCGGTCGTCCGCTTGACCTGCGACAAGCGTTCAGCTTCCTGATGTCAAAGTGCCTCCCAATCCTGCTGGAAGTGGCGTCGTAGCAACGACGGTCAAACTCCCGGTAGTGTTCCCTTCCTGTCCTCCACCTGTGTGCTGTTTTTAGAGCAGCTTCATGTTGGCGAGGCAGATGAGCCAGATGTCTAAGAGGTAAAAATAAAAATAAAAAGTCTGAGCGAAAACTGAGTTCATGATCACGTTTCTTTGAAGAAATCAGATCCAAGTGTGTGTCTTCTTTTCAATCCATCAGCCTCCAGTGCAACGTGACTTCCCTCCTCCTCCTCCTCCTCCTCCTCATCTCTCCTCCTCTCAGCTTCCCCGCAGAGTCTATTGATCGCTCATCAGCCCGGGGAACGTCGTCCTCGGCCACGCTGTGGAGATCTGACCTCTGCGGGAGCCCGGCACCAAACTCACCTCATTGTACAAGCAAAGGTAACAAAGACTGGACTGAATCTGTTATTGTGACATGTTTGTGCCTGACAGTAGCTGCGTTTCCATGACCTCTAGAATTGCACAAAACCTAAAAAATCTCTCAAATATGGCTAAAAGGTTTATACGCTCTCCTTAGGTGGTTTTTCTAGATATCGCAAAAGTGTCATTGTCCAGTGAAAATGGCGTGACCAGTTCACTGACCAGTGAAAATGGCACATTATGAATGGATGGAGGAGGAGACGGAATATTTTTTCATCAAAGAGAAAAATGTAACAACCATTCTTGACAGCAAACAAACGTAAGCAAACAAAAGCAAACGTAATTCTCGTCAAATCTCACGGGACGAGATTTGACGAGAATTACGGCCTATGGGCTTCACACCATTCAATGGAAACGCCTGCAAATCGCCATTGTACTGTGTCGAAACTTCGAAATTGTCACTTTTATTTTGCCAAAAACTGTCATGGAAACGCAGCTGCTGCTGTCCACCAGGACTGAAGTGTTCTGCCTTCTTGATAATTGAGTTGCAGCTGAGCTCCTTTGCATGTTGAGTGCAGACACTTCCACTTTTTGCCTCACACGGGGCCCATTTCACCTCCGAACAAACAGTCTCGCTGTCTTTTACAACAGATGCCATGAAGGATATTATTAGGCCTCGGCCTCGTTCAGTGGCAAAAGTGGACTGTTTATTGTGTCTTTGTGGGATTGATATTAACAACAGGCAAATTAGCCCTTCTGTCGCTGCACTTTGATTCCACCTCCATTAGGCTGAGCAGCCGTCTGAATTATGTAACGCTTGATCAGAGCGGACCTGAGCTGCTTTACTGGCAATTACAGAAGCGTGCAGTCAAATGAATCTGTCATTAATGATATAAATCGCGAGCGTCTCCGTAGAAACATTACTATTTTGGCACCATTAGCTCCACGCCAAAGCTGTTGCTTGTTTTCATTTGACAGATTACGCAATAGCACTAATTTCTGGCTGCGGCTCCGCTTTCCCTCTTGTCCTTTGACGCTAATGGGGAAGCTGCCGTTGTCGGAATTTTTCGAGGCGCAACCCCCCCCCCGCCAATCACCACCACCCTCAACCCTCCGCGTCCCCACCTCCCATTTCCACAAACAGACACAGACACAGACAGCAGCTTTATCTGTAGCTGAGCCCACGCCGGCCGCATCAAATCTGCTTTGCCATAAAAGTTATCATCACCTGCCTTCGTCCCCCTGGCTGCGGCCTGTTCAAACACTGCCCTGTCCGAGCGTGTGTCTGCGAGTGCGTGCGTGTGTGTGTGTCGGCGCACGTGTTATAACAGGATCCCTTGTTAGTAGCCTGGCACTGACCAGGGTTTTGTCACGGGCGATTTAGCCGACTGTGAAAGTGGGAGTCTGCTGGCTGTTTGCTGCTTGTGTTATGTTTTCTATACACTGGCAAGGTGCGTGTGTGTGTGTGTGTGTGTGTGTGTGTGTGTGTGTGTGTGTGTGTGTTTGAGAAGAGAGGCACTGGAGACATTAGCTCCCTTTACCGCTCGCTTCCCATCAAAACATCCTCACCCCGCTGAGTGCAGCGCTGTTGATTCCAATCACAATGGCTCCAGTCCACGTGACCCCTTCAAGTGCGAGTCCCTGAACACACCGAGCGGGAAAACAATCAGGGCGACAAATTTGCCTCAGTCCAAAGTCATCAGAAGTGCTCCGTCAATTGTCACGGCTCCTCGTTAGGACTCAAAATGACAGAGAAACCGTGTCGGTTGTTGCATCGTGTGAGATTTCATGATGTTAATCGAAGCAATGGAAACTTTGTCATGCTGTCAAACCATCTTTGTGTTACTGTCTTGGGTTTTGTTTTGTTTTTTGTCAGTCAAAAGGTGTTTGCGTGTTCAGTGATGCGTTTTTTTGTTGGGAAATAACAATAAATGACACTCTTAGGAAGTGGACAAACAAACGTAGCAGCCTTGTGAGGGAACCTGTTTGTTTTCTAGTCAGTCTCATTAGCCACAAGCGGGTCAACGCAACCAAAAACATATTCCAGTCATTTGAAGATTCCAGTTATTCCCCCGGCAGTGTAGCGGGAAGAGCCAACGGCGGCGGCGGTCGCTCTGACCTGCTTGACGACGTGGAGTTTTCAGATGCGTTGATGTTTGGCAACTGAACGCGAGTGCAGCTATTTGCCTTCCGTACCTGGTGTCCTTCATTCAAACTCATTATGTGCCTCACTGTGGACGGGTGCAACTTGCACAACAAGGCAAATCTGCCACGTCTCACCATCCCTTCACTCCCACTGGCACAGCTCTGACTCTCCTATTCAGGAGAACTACCCCCCCCCTCCCTCCGAGGACTAATGTAGGAATTAAGTGCAGAGTGGGTAAATGCGCTCATGATCAGTCCGAGCACTCCAGTCTGACATGTCTTCTTATCAGGGCGCGGTGACTCCTTCATATTAGCTCTTGTTAAATTCTGACACGTTTTTGAGGCAGTTGGCTCCGGGTGGTTTCTGGCAGCGCTCGGGGGGGGCGATGGCTAACTTGGGCTTCCATTCACGAGGCGCTATTATGCGACGACAGCGGGAAGAATAAGTAGGGACCTGAATGAAAAAAGTGGAGTCACGGGGTGTTTGAGGGAGGTTATGGCAGGCGGTGATGGCGGAGAGTGAAGAAGGCTGGAGATACCAGAGGGAAGCTTCTCCTCTCCAGAGGTCACGAGGACCTTGATCTAAGTTTGGAACGTTCGACGACAAAAGGAACAGAGCTGCTCCAGCGTCCCAGGCAGGTCACATGATGTTGCGTGCACTAAAAGAAAAACTCTCTTGTATAATAAATAATGTATGTTGTTGTATGTGTAAATTGAATTTTTGGTGCACGTAAAAAAAATTGTTGCGTCTAAAGGTGGTTGCACATTTGTGATATGATACCATACGACACACGATACCATATGATATGAATACATTTCCAGCTGAAGGTTTAACCAGCACATCACCGCAGGGTTGTGTATCAGCGGCGTGCGCCCATGTGCAGACAGACATTTATGTGTAGACAGCGCACGAGGCTCAGCTCGTTGTGAGAAGAAGAAGAAGAAGAAGAAGAAGAAGAAGAAGAAGAAGAAGAAGAAGAAGAAGAAGAAGAAGAAGAAGAAGAAGAAGAAGAAGAAGAAGAAGAAGAAGAAGAAGAAGAAGAAGAAGAAGAAGAAGAAGAAGAGCTCTTCCTAGAAAGACAACGGGGCGACTTACATAATGATACCCGACCTTCGCATAGACACTGAACCTTCACCGGCAGCACAGCAACTCGGCCGTCCTGCTGCTCCACAAGTGGAGGAATCCAAAGAGACGTGGCATTTTGTTCCCATAAGGACAGCAAAAAAAATTAATTAATCTTTCGGGGGATATTTTCCTTCTAAGTCAGACACTTGTTGAACTCCAGGCCTCTTCACTGGATGCGTCACGACAAACCCTGCACACAAGGTCAGCGTGAGGGTCAGTTTGGTTTTGAAGGAAGGTTGTTTTTTTGTTTTGTTTTTTTAAAATCACATCCCCGCCGACCAAAGTTTATCGAGAGCCTTGAGGGAAGTTCTTTAAATTTGGTCCAAATTTCAGTCAACATTCACTGGTTTTGTTTGTTTTATATAAGCTGGCGCTGGAGTCAACCAGTGTGTTTCGGCCTCGACGATAGATGTCAAGTTCATTTTTAGCAAAAAGCAACTTTATGTTCATCACTGAATAAGCTGAGAAAAGAATGTATTGATGCACCGATTTAATTTAGCCACTAGAGGCAGAGTAACCACAGCTAAGCGATTCAGTTTTATCAGGAACTAAAAGAAGGCTGAGAATCAATTCTAGATTAGTGCAAGTGGATTTACCACCAGGACCGTTTATGCAAATCGCTGACAAAGGCAGATTTTTAAACACACCATAACGAGGAATTATATTAGCCACATAGCGCAAATTAACATGAGAGTAGAACCGCCGGCCACGCGGTTCAATCCCCGCGCAGGTCTTGCGTAATGACTGTTTACATTAGTTTTATCTGGGGACGGGAGATTGAGAGTGTGTAGGCGTGCTGCGGGCCGCACCGGTGATAATAGAGTGTGTAGGAGGCGGGGTGGATAAACAGCAGTGTTTGCGCGGCCGTCCCGTCGTACATATAAGTGAATTATTGCCACATCAACATCCAGCCGTCTGTGCATTGGAGGCAAATAGTCTGAGATTGTTTTAATTTAAAAAAAAAAAAAAAAAAAAAAGGGAGACTTGTTTTTGGCTGATTTTGTTTTGTTTTGTTTTGGTTTTTTTTTTACAGTCAACAAAAATCATTAAAAAGTCAACATGTGATACAGCAGACAAGTTTTGTGTGTAGTTTACCAGTAAGTGTGACCAGAAAAATGCTTTTCTGGGCCTGTAAGCACATCAAAAGTTTGTTTGGATGATTGTTTGACTTCTGTTTAATCGATGATCAATTAATTGTCGATTAAGAATTTAATCAATTAAATTAGTCACACTTTATTGAACATTTTTTTCCACTGGTAGTTAATATCATTATGACGGTGTAGTGGCAGGAAGGAGCAGTTCACCTGTACACACTGTGATGGTCGTAATATCACCGCTTATCAATTAATCGTTAATCGATCAATAAGTCAATCAGCTAACGATTAATAAATTAATCGACCATTTGCATGCCTATTCTGTATGTTGGTGGCCTCGCTAACTGGCTGATCACACAACACTTTCTTCTACTAAGTAATCAAGTTAAATCCATAATAATTCCACTTTTGCATCATGTAGATTTATTGGCAAAAAGCAGATGACGGCATTGGTATCAAAACAAAATACAATTTCTTTAGGAATATCGTCTTCATCATCATCATCATTATTATTAAAGACATTATAGAAAGTTTTTTTTTTTTAAGTATAACAAAAAAACAATCTGCAACCGTTCTGGTGACATCTGCCATGCATTAGAAATACCCTGAAGCACATGAAAGTTTTAATGGCATAAATATTATAATCAAGATATTATATTGATTTATTTGGCACATGAAAAATTTTATCTTTTTTTTCTCTTAGCAGAAAAACTTGTATATACATTCTTCATGTCAAATTCATTACAACATCCACTCATCCAAAGTATTTTTTTGCAGCTGTGACAATAAAAGCAGGAAACAAACTCTCGCTATGAAAGTGCAGCCGTTCATGTCTCTGCACACTAGAGGCTTTGTAGTGATGAGTTGAGCAAAACTTTGGTCGGTGCACGTTTCTGATGCCGCACAATGAGCCGCGAATGACGGTAGCAGATCAAGAAAATGACCATTGAGCCATCTAGAGGCAGCAGTGAGGTACTACACGCACGTTACTGGCAGCCCCCCCCCCCCCTCTCCGCCTGTGCAGTGTGAGAATGTTGGCTTGATGAGTTTTTTTTTCCTACGACTTGGTGCTGAGGAAGCTGCAGCAGGTCCTCCCCTCAGTCGAGTCGAGTCGAGTCGTCGTCGTCGTCGCTGTGAAGGAAGATGTAGTAGAAGAGAACGCTGAGAAGCAGCAGAGCCACCGACAGCAGCATGTTCTTGCGGTTCTCTCCTCGCAGCGCCTGCAGCTCCTTATCTAGAAAAGAAAAGACGGAAAGAAAAGCAAAAGGCTCAGTCAAGGCTCTAATATGTTACATCTGATAAACAAACACAAGTCTAAAGAAGTGGGGGCTAGGGGAGGGGGTCTGTGTTGTTGGTGCAGCAGGATGCTGTTACTTACTGGCTGTTTAAAGTCGTGGCACACAGGTTTAACTAAGAGAGAACCGACTCGGAGTTGACTGAACTCAAACTAAGTGGGTCAACTGAGGGTTCAGGGTCAGACTTGTTTAATTATTACTTTCTATGAGTTATTATGAGTTTATTCAATGGGCTGTCAGGTGTAGTAGCAAAGCCAAAGTATACTAGTCTTCATAGTCGATTAGGAAATAGTACATTGTGTTTGATCAGCTTTGATGACGTGGGTCTACTTGCCGAAGCCCTCGCTGTGTGTGTTGCCTGTGATACAAAGTTGTGTATTCATTGTGTTCATTCTCTTAAGTGAGTCCATTCATTCTGCTGCGCTGACGGAGAGTTCGAGGACGTTGACGTACCCAGTTTGTGGACCCTCTCGGTCATGATGGCCATCTCGTCCTCCAGCTCCTGTCTGTCAACACAACACAGAGCATCGTGAGCGCGGCCACTCGGTCAAGGTGCTGCTGACAGTCAGCCAATCATAGTGAGCAGCAGCAGCAGCAGCCACTTTACCTCTCCTTGTCCGACAGCTTCACCTTCCTGCTCCGGAACTCCGCCCTCTCCAGGTGGTCCCGGCAGTGCGTCTTGCGCTCCTCCAGCCGGTCGATCTGCCAACACAATTCGGTCGATTACAGTTGGCCCGATGCGGAGATAAAAAAAAAACAACAACATATTTTCTTACTGATATACGTGAAGTTTCACCTCGGTAGCCACGCTGCTGTTCTCGCGTCTTTGGTCTTTCGATTTGGTCATTTTGTCTCCGGAATAACGAGAACGAGGGCGACAGACTGGCGGGGGGAAAGTGACGAGGACCAGAAATGTAATGATGTGACTTGAGTGCGGAAGTGGATTCTTCGTCTTCTTCGCCAGCACGGCTGCGTGTTGCGCAGCAGCAGCTCCGCCGCCCTCTGCTGGTGGAGCTTCACTAAAACACAGTCCAAATTTAGAAGCGCTTGTACACGTGACTCGCGTGTACAAAGCTAATTAAAACTTTTAAACTCGGTCTGTCTCGCTTTTTGGAAGTCACGAAAATTGTTATAAGTTAAGAAGGATTAAATATGATGGAGTACCAAAAAAAAAAAAATATATCATAGCGAGCACTGCTATTTAAAATCAATAAATAAACTCGTCATTTTTATTTCTATTTCGAAGAAGTGTATCGATCTTTTACGGATTTAGTAATGCAACTCTACGAGTAAACGTTATGTCATTTTCAAACAGAGGCCTCAATTGTCGTAATTTAAAAAATAGTTTTACTTTACTCTCTTCACTCGGTGTCGTAAAAAAGAGGAGGACTCACGCCGCTGCTTGGCTCCTCCTCCTCCTCCGGCTAAGCGGACAGGTGAGCGGTGTCGGGAGAGCTGCTCTTAATCGCATTACGTGACCTCAGTGTGCAGGGCGCGTGTCAGGGACGAGTATTTCCATTCTGCTCTCCCTTTCGCCGTCTCCACTGCTGCAGCCAGGATGCCTCTGTTTCTGAACAGGGACCAGATCTTTGCCCACCAGGTCCACCTGCTGGAGCACAAGCTGAGGGTGAGTTCACCTAAAGCTGGCCTGGCTGGAGGTCAGAGAGTGGGATTAGATGAATGATGAGCAACCCTGCTACTTTATCTTTTAAAAACCACCTCCCCAACCCTCACACCCACACTCACCTTTGACATTGTACTCAAACGTAATTCATATTTTTTGTGGTGTTTTCAGAGTAAAGAGGAGCGGATCCTGGAGCTGGAGACGGAGAACGCCATCCTTCACCTGAGGCTTGCCGAGGTAAGAAGATTTTCTGCCATTCATGACTCGAAAGGCTTAAAGCGGCCGACCTCCGCGGCTCTGCCGCACTGGTCGTCCTTGGATGAGCACGATTGTAACACATTTGCTTCTTGAATGTGACGAGAATATGTCTGCCAGTGCTGGACCCTTGAGTGGTGTGAAAGTTTTGGTGGCTAAAAACTCGCTATTGCACTTGAAACATCCAGGGATACATTCTGTTAATGACTGATGTAAAAGCATAGAAGATATTCACCATTTACTATCAGCCCTATGTGTTCCCATTTTTTGCAAACCCATATTTTAATACACTGCAGTTTCACTGCAGCATAATCGTGCTGACTTCTAGTCTACTTCTGTTCTTTCTGCTTTTTTTTTAAGAGTATTTTTGCAAATTGTCTGAACCATTTTAACAACTTACCACTGCTACATGCATCACATGTCAGACCGGGGGGGGGGTTGCCAGATGTTCGGCGTCCCTTGTTGGACCAGGTTGTAAGTCGTTCTCGCTCTCTCTCGTGTGGCTCAGTGTGTGGGGAAACTGCGGCAGGGCCAGACAGGTGATTCCAAGACCGTCTGCTTTTATCAGCACCCGAGAAAAACACACAAGAACGTCATATCCCGCTCGGCCCTGGCCAAACTCCTCCCAGAGGTCCAGGTACCACTGCACTCACATTTTAAGAAAGGGTTGGTGTGTCTGTGTGTGTGTGTTCTGTGGGGTTCTAGTCAGCCCCCTGCACTCTGCCACTCCGCTGCAGGCCATCAAACAGACCCTGAGCGAAGTCTTCGCCGTCTACCTGAGTTTCGCCACCGAGCTGGAGGAGCAGAGCAAACAGCTGCTGGAGAAGCTGGAGCAGGCCAGAGGTTCGCTGCACGGAGGCGACGCTGAGAGTGAGTCAGGAGTCAGAGCTCAGAGGCTCGGATCACCGGGAACTCTGTCGATGGCTGTCGGCTGTTTCTGGAAACAAATTCAAAATCCAAAAAATCTAAAGTGTGGGAGATATTTAAAGAGAGTTTGCTCTGCACTCGACAACCAGGTCAGCTGATCACCAATAACCTGTGATGATTGGTCCAAAAGCCCGGTGCTTCAGATTGCACCAGGCTGAATGAGTTTGGATTTGCTGGCAGGCCAGCTGTGCGTCAGGCAGCGCTGTGTTTAGGATTAAACACTTGGCCTCCGTTCAAAGATCCACATCCCAGAACTGGAGCCTCTGCCGTGAAGGCACCTTTATGTAACTGTGCAGCGTCTAATTGAGCAGGACGCTCCCGGCTTCATGTTTAGAAAACACATTTACCCAGAGGCCTTTTCCTCAGGTCACATCTCACTTCAATTAGTCTCTCTTGCTGTCTCTCTTTCTCTCTGGGCCTTCCCAGGCTTACAAGCTGAGGTTGCGGCTCTGCAGCGCTCCCTGGAGGAGGAGAGGGAGCGCTACAAGACGGAGAGGAGTCGGAGAAAAGAACTCCACAACGCGCTGGTGGTGAGAAACAAACACCAGAGCGCCAGGCAGCGCTGGTGAGTTCTGTCTGTGTTTCCTCTCTGTGTGACTCTTCTCTGATTGGCTGCAGGAGTTGAGAGGAAACATCAGGGTTCACTGCAGGCTCCGCCCCGTCCTGCCCTTGGATCAGGTGCCCTCGTCCCCCTCTGGCTCAGGGTGAGGCCTCCTGCTAGTGGCAGCTACTAGAAGTAGCAGCAGTAGCAATAAATATTGCACTGTTACACAACTTAAGTTGAAGTGGTGCTCTTGTTTTCTACAGACAATGTTAAAGGACACACAATTCAATTCATTCATATGATGATTATGACTGTATGAAGGAATTCTGTATTGTTGCACTATTTTTCCATTTTTGTGCAATAAATTTGAATGCTGTGGACTGAATTTGGGTCGCAACTTCATAATAAGGAAAAACGTTGTGTGTCCTGAGACTCGTCCAGTTGAGAGCCAATGATCTAACACCTCCCGTCTCTCCTCCAGACCTTCACCGTCAGAAGAAGTGGTCACCGCCGTCAGCGACGTGAGTTTCTCCACGATTTAAAAACCTGATTTCTCTGCTGGTCGTGATCTTCACCTGTCTGGGTTTCCACTGTTGCAGGACACAGTGGTGGTGAACTGCATTAAACCAGGAGTGGCAGCGCACAGTAAAGTGTTTGAGTTTGAGAGGTAAAAAAAAAAAAAAAAGAATCTAACCCTGCTGCCTTGTAATGCTTCATTTCACACTTGTCCGTATGTGTTTTTTCTCCTAGGGTGCACGGACCCGACGACTCCCAGGATGCAGTGTTCCAGGAAGTCAAGCCTCTGCTCACCTCGCTGCTGGATGGGTGAGTTTAGAAGTGCAAGGAAACCCACCTGAGATACCGCCGAGCCCCAGCGAGCGTCCAGCGTCACTTCTCTTCTTCCCCCCCCCTGCAGCTACAACGTGTGTATCATGGCGTACGGGCAGACAGGCAGCGGGAAGACTCACACCATGATGGGCTCGGAGCCGCTGGGGGAGCTGGCAGCCGCTCAGCAGGGCATCATCCCCAAGGCAGCCGCAGAACTCTTCCAGTGAGATGAAAATCCATCAGCTCCTCTGGGATTCTCACTCATTCAGTCCAGTCTGTTGGGAGCTGATCTGTTTTGATGTGCTCTAAGATGTGAATCACTTCTGAATCACATGGGTTTGAACTTTGCTCTGCTCTGCTTTTTCTCTTTCTGCTTCCTCCCCGAGCCAGGCTGATCTCTGAGAAGCCGGCCGACAACCACACGGTGGAGGTGTCGGTGATGGAGGTGCACAACAACGAGGTGTTCGACCTTCTGGCCAAAGACGAGCAGGGCAACGCTGCCGGCCAGCGGCGCGACGTGGTCACCACCTCTACTGGCTGCAGCCAGGTGGCGTCGCTCATCCACCAGTGAGTGCAGAGAGAGCCGTGCAACAACTGCAGCTATATATATATAAATATATATATATATATATATATATATATATATATATATATATATACACATGTATGTATGTATACATACATACATGTATATATATATACACACACATTTATGTATATTATATAATTATTATTTTTTTTTATATGTATAAATATATTTATTCTAGATATATAGATTTCATTTTTTATATTCTATTTATTTATTATGTATTTATATTTAATATATATATATATTTGTATATATATGTATATATTTGTACACTCATACACATATATACATATATATATATATATATATATATATACATATATGTATATGAATATATACATAAATGACTTCAACAGCATGTTTAGCCTTCTGTTTGTTCCGACTTCCTCCTGAAACTGCAGCCACGCTGGATCTTCCAAGCCAGCTGGTGTCAGTGCCCTTTGTGACATCACAATGACCCAATGAGTCATTATGCGTTGGTTGAAACTCACTCTGTGCTCCTGCAGGCCGGTGTGCGACGCCGCCCAGGTGATGCAGGTGCTGGGCGGCGTGCTGAGGCTGCGGGCCCACTGCCCCACCCTCATCCACAGCGACTCGTCCCGCTCCCACCTCATCGTCACCCTCACCGTCTCCTCCAAGAGCCCCAACGCACTGGCGCTGGGTAAGACTCCGCCTCCGCCCCACCCCTCCCACCTGTCTCCACCACCCCACCGCCTTCACGGCTCCTCCCCCTTCAGCCCGCAGGCTGCAGAGAGCCAAGAGGGACATGAGGCGCTGCTCGGCCCAGAGGGAGTGGTGGAGCCCGCAATGCCGCCGCTCTAGCCCCGCCCCCGCGTACCAGTCGTCGGACGAGCTCTTCGCCAGCGCCGCCTCCTCGCCCTGCCCCTCCCCCTCCCCCTGCCCCTCCCCGTCCCCGTGTCCCTCCCCCAGGCCCAGCGGCTCCCAGGCGGTGTTCCGGACCAAGCTGCAGCTGGTGGACCTGGCAGGCAGTGAGTGCGTTGGTAAGAGGGAGATCTCGCCTCCACATGAGCGTCAGTGTGTAAATGTGGTTGCCATGCGGCTCCAGACACAGTCAGGAGGAGGAAAAGACTCGTTTGACTCAGAGGGTCAAAGTTCTGCAACGTTCCAAATTGCAGAACAGAGTTTTTGACTCATTAGTCTCTGCCACGAGGGTAAATTCCTCAGAGACGGGACTGACCTGGATTTGCAAACATGGCTTAGGTAAATTCAGTATTTTCAGTCACTTTTTGTCTTGGATAAAATATCTAAAGGCTAAAAAAAAGAGGAATTACACCGTGACAAAATTCTTAATTGTTTGCTTGGTAAATATTTTTCAGATGCAGATCAGTGCGCACTCACTGCTTTGTCAGTGTGTTTGGAACTGCTGATAAATCCTGAATATTCCACCTTTGCATCTTGCATCAAGCTCAACCATTCAGATAAATAATGTAACAACCTGTTTATAGGCATGATTTATGCAGGGAAAACTTCACAGAGTGCAGTGGAGCGAAGGCTAGTTTGTTAGTCATAAAATCAGATATAAATATCTGTGTGTGTGTGTGTGTGTGTGTGTGTGTGTGTCAGGTGTGTCTGGGGTCTCGGGTGCGTCTCTGTGGGAAGTGTCGTGCATCAACCGCAGCCTGTCGGCTCTGTCGGACGTCCTGGGAGCGCTGGCCGAGCAGAGACCTCACGTCCCCTACAGGAACAGCAGGCTCACTCACCTGCTGCAGGACGTCATAGGTGACTCTCTCTCACACACACACACACACATGCCGACAAGCATACAGTCTGTGGCGACCTGTGACTCACAGCTGAGGTTATCCACAATTTATATTCATTGAAAATCACCTCAGAAAAGACAGAACGAGAGTTTGGCTTCTAGAAAAAATAAATCATCTGCTCCCACGACTGAAAAAAGTCCTCTAATAGAGCAGGTATGGGCAAACTATGGCCCGGGGGCCATACGCGGCCTGTTAAGATTTTTAATCCGGCCTGCCGAACTTCAAGATATGATATTAATAATAAATCATTAAATAGTTGTATTTCATCCGTCTTTTCAGCGTTATAATCGTCTCTGTGCGGCTTCAAAGACACATATTTTGTGGTAACTTTGCTTTTGATCATTTTCAATTGACATTAAAGCTACATGATGTTTTCTACACATCCCTCATATGTATTTATAAGCCCTTCTGTCAAATTGCAGAACCTCTGTAGCCTCTGCAATCGAGTAATTTCCCTCCTTTGCTGCTGGATGTCGTCTCTCTCTCCTCTCCTTCTCCGCCTCGTCCACCAGGTGGTGACGCCAAGCTGCTGCTGATGCTGTGCGTGTCGCCCACGCAGCGCTTCGTCACCGAGTCTCTCCAGTCTCTGGGTCTGGGCGCGCGTGCACGTCAGGTACAGAAGGAGGCGCCGCCGCGGCGGAGGAGCAGCGCCCTCAGAGTGAAGTCCTGAGTCCAGGGAGGTGGAGGAGGACGGGACCGTACGCGGTCGACACCTGCATAGAGCGCAGAGCACGTGACATCGTGTGACCGCCACTGTGAGGGGCCTCACAGCTGATCAGCTTCCTCTGTCACACTGTGACACGACAGCTGCTAGAAAATAGCTCCTAGTTTAGTTTTCAATTTGATGACATTTTTTGTTGTGAAATATGTGGATGATTGCAGAGCAGGCGTTGGTGTGTAGATCAGTCTAGCAAGCAGCTTTGGAGTTAAAGGGGGAAACAAAATCTCCATACATCTCCAGTCTTGGTAATTCTCACCTGGTTTGACTGAGCTGCAGGGGAAAATGTTGTCAGACCTTTACTGTTGCAATATTTTGCCTCTCTCTCTCTTTTCTCTTTTTAAACGTGCTATTGTCCGTCGTTCTGAATGTGCAGCCCCTCCCCTCAAAAAAAGGCCTTGATAAAACCTAGTCAGTAGATGGTAGTAATAATAAAAGCCATGATGTGCAGAAGAGTGTTGCATTGTGTGCTAGTCCGTACCAGGAGAAGGCAGAAAAAAACCAGCTCCTGTCGAGAGGTGAATAACAACTGCACAGGAATGCAGCAGTCGTGTCCACATGCGTGCAGAAGAGTCACCCAGACCCTGGTTCTGCTTTTCGTACCCGCCGCTGCCACTGCAGAGAGTGAGTCAGGTGCCAGAGTCATCTGTCGCGTTGCACAGCCACCCTGGGAGCTTGGCGCCGGAGCTAATCTTGGTTTTTAACTTCATGCTAAATGAATTAAAGCCGCATGAAGACGGCAGAATATTTATTGCATTGCATCAATCCAAGCGTGAAGCTACTGCATTGACTCCATTGTCAGCCTGCTGACTCAAGCAGCAGAAGCTGAAATAACCCAGAGTTCAGCGTTTGAATACCTCAGACAAGGCGGCAGCAGCGGCAACCAGATGCGGCAGAACGAATCAAGAGTGTCAAGAAGAGTGACAAGAAAAAAAAAGACACCAGGAGCATCTGCCAGTTCCGACAGGAAGAGTGGGAGGAGGAGGAGGAGGAGGAGGAGGAGGTGAAGGTACAGTGAAAAGGAGGAAAACAAACTCCAGCCATCCAACAGAATTTTGTGGGTGGATTGAAGGTCCCACGCGATGCCACAGAAGGACTGACACACTGGACCAGATTCAGTTGCAGCGCTGGGACTCTTTGGATGTTTTAACATCGTAAACAGAAAAAAAGAGGGTCGGATTTTTGGTGCAGACGATGGAACCCGTGATCGGCTCCTGTAGACTGAGCTTAGGGCCGATCACGTGACCGTCGGACAGACTTGCACCCAATGACCACAGAGAGTTGGACTAAAGTTTTAAAAGGTTTGTGTTTTCTTTGCTTAACTCCCCTCCACCTTTTAATAAATAGCAGTTAAAGAAAAAATGAGCCCTGAAAATCCCCTAGAAGGCCCCAGAGTGAAACATTTAAAGAGATAAGAGAAAGAAAGAAGTTCAGTTATATGAAGTTATTAAAAATAAACGTTGCTAAGAGTAAGCATTCACTAGCTGCATTTCCATGACAGTTTTACCGTATTTAGGTTTTGCGTAATTCTAGTGGTCATGGAACCGCAGCTACTGTCTGCAGGCATCACTTCAGAGAATCAGTTGAGCTCAGTTTACCTGTAAGTGACAGTTTTATCTTTTGAAATTATGACTTTTTTTGCTGTCTGGTTTTCTCGGCCGATGGCGACGACAAACCCACGGCGCTCACGGTGGAAACGTAACATTAGAGTTTTATTAATTCAGGCAAACTGTTACAGTCAACAGTTACATAAGTTACATGGTAAAACGGTAATCTAACCTTTTCCTTTTTTTTTTTTTTCCTCAAACCAAGGGATTCTGTCCCGTCTCCGTCACATCCCCGACTGCTGACCCTTGACCCTTGACCCCTGACCAACCCCGCCGAAAAAAATGAAAAAACAAAAACATAGAAACAGCAAATCCATACAAGCGCAGGCAAGTAAGTAGTAACAGCACGATACATTCATCAACTCAACGATACGTTTTGTACGAACAGTAAGGCAAGTAGAAGAACAAACAAACACAAAAGGACGGCAGACATATGTGTGTTTTTTTTTTTGTTTGTTTGTTGTTATTGTTGTTGTTGTTTTGTCCCGGAAACGAGCCACAGCAAGGCAGAGTGGACGCCGACGCTCCGGGCCGGACGGCGCGCTTCCCTTTTTTACCGAAACACAAGTCGCTGCTTGCACAACCAAGTGAGGTAAGGCTTGTCATGAACTGGCGATCGGAGTGGCTCCCTCTAGTGGTGGTGGGGGTGGTGGTGGTGGTCTCGGGGTCCAAACACCTCTTCTGGAAGTTCACACCCTTGTTCCCACCCGTGCACACTGAGAATCAGGAGATGTGGGACAGAAATTCTAGGACATGTAATCACTTCCGGCGTCCGTTTTTCTACTGCAAAGATTGAAAGAAATCTAACAAAAAATCAAACAAGACGGATGGCAGCTGAACAGAACCCAGGACCAATGGCTCAGTGCTTCTCTGGGACATTACCTGACGTCGACCTGAGCGACAAGGGCTCACGAGAACCTGGACAGACTGGGGGAGTTAAAAAAAAGAAAAAAAAAAAAAGAAATCAATCTCTCTTTAAAATGTTTTTTCCCTAAACTACGAGTTATATGTGGATGGATATGCACACAGGAAATAAGCATATGCTTCCCCTTGATCACGCTCAACCATACACCAATCATCACATGACACAATCTTCTGCTTGTTGCGGAGTAGTGGTGGGGGTGGGGGTGGGGGTAGTCACTTCCTGATAGCAGGGGGGAACCACTGAGGAGAACCCTTCCTGCTGAATGACTCGGTATGTCGCGGTACAAAGGTTCCGTCAGGACAGAAAGATGTGGGGGGAAAAAAAAGATAGAACAGCATTTGTTCAATGCCAAGTCCAGCCACCAGGTGGCAGATGCCGCTAAAGAACTAATGATAGATGCAACATGCCTTTTTTTTTCCCTCTTGTATTTTCTTTTTTTTTTTTTTTTCCACATCGACTTACGGCTAAGAAACCATAAAACAAAACAAAACAAAATATAAAACAAGTGGTTCGTCCAAAAAAAGTTCTTCTTCGTGTGTAACGACAGTAAACAGAATGTCGGGCGCCGGTGGAACATCCGGCGCAACCAAAAGTCCTGTGAGAGTGCAGGAAAGACTTTTTTTTTCCAGAATCGGAGAACTTGGGAGAGACAAACACGCACGACGTAAAGATTTCCCCTCCGAACACAAACGACAACGAGACACAGAGATATGGTGGATTTTTTTCTCCTTTCTTCTTCTTCTTCTTCTTCTTCTTCTTCTTCTTCTCAAAAAACGAAAAATTTCCTTGGAGGAAAAGTGTGCAAGGACAAGGTCTTTTTTTTCCTTCTTCTTCTTCTTCTTCTTCTCTTTTTGTCCAGAGCAGGAGGGACTCTGATGGCGAGGTGCGGACCGCAGGGTTGGGGGGACGGCAGGGGGACAGCTGAACATGTTTGTCCTCTGCTGCTGCCGCCGCCTCTTTCTGTCTCTCTCTGTCTCTCTCTCTCTCTCCCCCTGACGGGCGATCACTCCATCCAGTCGCCCTCGTCGAACTCGGACTCGTCCTCGGAGTCGGAGTACTCCACGGCGATGCGGCGCGACAGGATGGTGGCCACGTCGTTGCCCACGCGCTCGTGCTTGGCCTCCTGCTCTCGCTGCTCCTCCACCTTCCGCAGCTGTATACCTGGAGGGGGGGAGAGGCAGGAGAGGGGTCAGGGGTCAGGACAGTTGATGGTTGAATTCAGCTCTAACTCTGCGTGGCAACTGGATTCCTCAGGAATTCCTGGTATGTGCCACCATCGACCTCCAGGATTTGCTTTCAGTAGTTTTTTTTCCTGGATTCAGTCGACCGAACCCGGGAAGGCCAGCAGCTAGCGGACCTTGAACGGCCCCAATAGAAGACCAAGGACACGCACAGGCAGCGGCTGCAACTAGAGTTGAATCAAAAATTGCCTTTTCTCATCAGAGGTTGACATTACAGCTTGACATTTTCTATTCACTCCCAACCTGAGTGACTTTAATACTGTGTGATGCTTTAAGCTGCGCTAATGCAGTGGCTAACGACTAAAAGTCACCTTTTGGATGTGATTTAGCGCTTTACGGACAAAAGCCGAGTTGATCAATAAAGAACGGCGCTGCAGCTGGCTGACTGTCTGTATTGGAAGAAAATTTTTTTGGGGCAAATTTCCCCTTGGAAAAGAAAGAAGGTTCTTCCTCCTTCCAAGCTGTGCCTCCCTTTTCTGGAGCCAGATCAGACAGTGAGGTGTGGAAATCCAACGCAAACATCACATATGTGTGTACATATATACATATCTATGTCTGCTGGATATGTGTATATACTGTATACATACTCTTATACACTGATATGTATACATGTGTATATATGTATGTATATATATATATATAGTTATATATGTATGTATATATGCGGCTTTATGTATATTTATGTATATATTTTTATATATGTATATATACTGTATGTGTCTTTAGATGTATACTGACATACGTGTATATATATATATATATTTTTTTTTATATATATATACATAATTATACACATAAAGACACATACATACTGCACATGCATACATATAAGTGTATAAGAGTATGTATACATACACATATACGGCAGACATATATGTATATTGGTAGACACACACATGTACACATATATATATACGTATATATATATATATATATATACACGTGTATATATATATATATATATATATATATATATGTATATATATATATATATATATATATATATATATATATATATATATATATATATATATATATATATATATATATATATATATATATATACGTGTATATATATGTATACAACATGTATTTGTGTGTGTAAACCCAGTGTGGTCTCACCTTTCCTGATGGCTTCCAAGAGGACGCTGCGAGCGTCGCTGATGGGCGGCAGGCTGGCCGGGTGGTGCCTCTTGGCGACCACGTCGTGGATGGCGTGGGCGGCGGGCGAGGCCATGGCGGCCGCCGTGGGGAATGCCGGCACAGGCGGGGGCGGCGAGGCAGGGGAGGAGCTCCGCGCCCGGGCAGGGGAGTGGAGGGGAGGCGGCGGGGAGGCAGGACGCCGCCGTCCGGCTGCGAGGCCGAGCCCATCGGCTGGGCCCGCTCCAGGAGGCGGGCGGCGAGGAGGAGTGCAGGGAGGGGCCACCGGGAGGAGCCGGGTGGAGCACGCCGGGGCGATCTGGAGGGGGGCGGGGGCGGGCGGGATGGCCGGGAGCTGCTGGTGCTGCTGCTGCAGCGGCAGGGGGGGCACCGGGGGAGGAGGGGTGCCGCGCATGCCTGTGGACGGTAACGGGGGAGGCGGCGGGGGAGGCGGCGGCGGCGGAGTGTTGGAGTTGAGGCCCGCCGTCCGGGCGGGAGACTGGGGTCTGCTGTCGGAGAAACCCGAGCCCGAGCTGCAGGAGAGTCGGAGAAAACCGGTTAGAACAGGAAAAAGGTGGCGGAGGGGAGACAAGCAGATCATCTGTCGCTGTGGGCAACACCTGAAGTCCAGATTAAATGAGATTCAACTTCAATGAGGTCTAGGATGTTTATCAGGTTCAACCAGGTGGCTCAGGCCCTCCTACTGGTCACATGAGGATCTGCAATTCACCACAACAGCGTTTCATGCGACGCCTTCCAGTCTGGACTCAAGTGCAAACACGACATCCACGGAGAAAAGCCTTCAACGCTGTTCTCTCCTCAAGCCTTAACGTGACAAGTTAAAAACTTCACTAAACTCTGCAGCTGCTCGCTGCTTCTCTCAGTCCGTCCGTCGACTCATTCTGACGGCTTATTATAGGCAGCAGCTGCTTCCTGCTTCCATCACAACCTGAGGAACCCCAGACTGACGGAAAGCGCCATCGACTGGAGTTTGGCAAGACGGACTCCTGAGATTTCAGTGCTGGAATCGGAGGGAGTCTGCTGCTTGACAGTCACCGTGATGACCTCTTGACCTTTACTTTGGCCAAACTGATGGCGCATCAGGAACTTGGCTTCATAATCGTGTCTCAACTGCTGCAGTTGAAGCGAAAAGCTTGTAGAGGAAGACGATGGAGAGGCCACACCTCCACCGTCTCCTCCCCGTCTGTGATTGGGGGAGGTGGGAAGAGGGGAGTTTGGGAGGCCGAGGTATAACACCCCCACCACAACCATCATCACCACCACCACCAGTACCAGTACCACCAGTGATATAAGAGAAAAATAAAGAGCGAAGGCGGATGGTGAGAGTGTGAGTGAGGGGGAGGCGGCTGCAAGGAGCTCAACAGAAATCAATGTGTTTTGCTGCGAGGCTGCAGGCAGGCAGGCAGGCAGGCGGAGCCTCTATCGCTCCCTCTGATCTCTCCATTCCTTCCAACAGTGACACAAAGTGAGCAGCAGCAAAAGCGGCCTTTAATACCCCACCGCTGTATTGATCCGGCCTTTTCCCGCCAGCCTTTGGGTCGTTTCATTTATAAATTATTATTTTTTTGAATCTGCTTTCGCTCTGTCAAACCTCCAGACATCTACCGCTCCACTGCTTCCGCCACAAAAAACCCATTTTGTCTTGGCGGCTCCAGCAGAGCAGAGCAGAGCAGGCCTGGTCTCTCCCAAGCAGCACAAGTCAAAAGCAAAGCAAGAGAACAGCGATGGAATCTCGCCCTCTGCCACCCATTGATCCGCAGCAGGGGTCTTCATCAGGCCGACCTCACACAGCGGCAGCAACAATCATTCTAACTTCAAGTCGATTGTGCCAAAGTCCCACAGGAAACAT
Organism: Thamnaconus septentrionalis; assembly: GCA_009823395.1. NCBI lineage: Eukaryota > Metazoa > Chordata > Actinopteri > Tetraodontiformes > Monacanthidae > Thamnaconus > Thamnaconus septentrionalis. The sequence continues at coordinate 3,086,010 of CM020519.1, read as the reverse complement.
TTTTTGATTGGCCGTAATGTTCCACCGCATCCCTCAACCAATCAGCTTCCATTTGATGAAACCAGGAAGCTTTTATCTCCCCAACAAATCCGACTGCTGAGCTTCAATGATTACCTTCCAGGTTTTCTTTCCCCCTGATCCAAACAAACAGCAGCTTTCCACACCCACTTCAATACATGGATCATCTCTTTCTTCTTCTCTTGTTTGCTCCGGGTTTAACCACAAGCCAATCACCTTCCTCCAGCACCCCTCCCCCCCACTCCCTCCTCCTCTACATCCTCTCCTCTCACAACGAACTTCACAGCTTCACGTCCTCTTCCTCCGCATCCATAAATCTCCTCTCTGCTCTTCCTGCAGCTGCCAGCATCAATCTCAGCATCCTTCAGGCCAAATATATTCACTGTGCAAGTCTCAGTCTGGCCTCTCTGGCTTTTATCTCCTAGACATCTGACCTGCACCGCCCTCTCTGATGTCCTCCATCCTCATCCCATTGATCCCAACCATCCTGGTCGCTCCCAGGCAGACAGGTGAGAGCAGATTTTTGGAAATATTCCATCTTTGGTTCCAAAGTCCTCATCAGGCAATCAGGCAAAACCAATGCTGTGTAGTGTAGTGTTGTCTCCCTGGCCCACCTGATGACAGACGGGGGCTTGATCTCGCCCAGTGGGTGCATGGGAGGCGGCGGCGGAGGGTCGTTGGGCCGCGAGTACATCCTGTCGCCGCTGCGGCTCAGCAGCTCGTTCATCTGGCTGTAGGGCAGCGCCGCCAGCGAGAAGGGCCCATCCAGGTGCTCCATGTACAGCTGGGCCCTGGACACACACACACACACACACACACACACAGGTGTTAAACACACACAGAGGTCGAGAGAAAGAGCTTCCTGTTGCTTTGTTTGCTCCCCTTCAAACATGATCGTCTCTCAGTTGAGTCTCTGATTCACTCAAAATCTCGGTGAAGCAGCTGAGCTGAGTCAGTGGTGAACTGAAGTTTTTTTTTTTTTTTCAGTCCAATCAAACTTCATAATGCAAAATCTAAATGGTATTAAAATAAACAGCTTAATGTAGGCCTACCATCACAAAAAAAATGAAATGACATGTTCAATTCTGTCTAAATGTGCAGCCCGTGAAAACCATGATTTTTTTTTTATTATTATTTTATAAGACAGAGTGATTGTATCCTAATCAGCCGTCTTGAAGGTCCATTATTAGCCTCAGGTTCCAATCACTTCAAACCAAGTGAGAAAAACAGTGTAGGAACCTTTGGCTTATACACATATATGCTTATTTGATATATCTCTATATATTTACTATATACTTATAAAAATATATATATATCTTGATTCATATTTGTGTTTTGCCCTGTATTTAGCTTTAGCTTTAGCTTTAGCATGGAGTCGGGGTCTGCTCCAGGTTTCTTCCCAATGGGAAATTCTTTTACCTGCGCTTCCTCAGATCCGATCACATGACCCTCTGCTCACCTGCCGTCGTGATAGGCCGCCGAGCCGTTGGCCTCTCTGTGTTTATCGTCAGGCAGGTCCTGGGCCAGCTCGGCACCCAGCGCCAGCTTCTGCCACTCCTTCTTCCGGTCGTGCGGCGCCCGCGGCACCTTCTCCGACTCCGGCGGACGATCTATGGCCTTCAGCTTGGGGAGGGTAGTGGTGAAGTGGTGGTGAAGTGGTGGTGGTGGGGGGGAGGGGTTGGATGGTAAAATCAAAAGAGAAATGAAACAAAAGGACGGCGGGTGGTTTTGTGGAAAGAGAAAAATGGCACACAGAGGCGGGAAAGAGAGAGAAAAGGCAGCAAAGGCTGTCAAATGAATTGTTTGTTTTGTTTGTTTGTTAGGACAGAAAATCTGCCCGGCAACACACAGGCACAGGTGACATTTAAAAAGATAAAGTAAAAGTAAGGAAGGCCAGCAAATTAAGAAAATAATGAATTAAATAATCTTTTTGTAGCCTTCACTTTAAAAAAAAACAACAAAAAAACAAAACACAGATCCAGCTTTATTTTACCTAGTGTAAAATAAACAATCGCCAATCAATCAAGAATCACAAAATCAAAGTCACCCTCAGAAAATCCACTCACACAAGTTTAGGAGCAGGAAGTGCTCATGGACTTGGGCCAGTTAGAGCAGATGTTTCATTGGGAATTAGTGATTACAAGATGTTTAAAAGAAGAAAATAAGTCAATAGCAATCACTGCCTCCCAAAGCGCACAAACACACACACACACACAAAAACACACACAAACACACACAAACACACACACACACAAAGGGCAGTGAAGAAACAGAAGCAAGAAGCTGCTGAACACAAACGACTTTTAGAAAACAAGCGCCGTGTCTTGTTTTTCTGATTTTTTTTACGTACCTGCCCTGGAAGGTCTAAGTACCTATAGACCTGATCATACATGCGGGGGTCCTGCAACTATAGGAAACAAAAAACAAAAACCACAAGAGTTGCACCGGGGGTGTGTGAGGGCTCAAGGGTGTCAAACAGAAAAGACAAAAAAGCAAAAAAAAAAAAAAAAAGAAATCCAAAAATCATCAGGACTTATGATGCAAACACGAGTGGAGTCACACACAGTCAGCCAGAAAAAACAGGGTGGGAGGTGGGAGAGGGCGGGACAAAAGGGGCAAAAGTGCTGTCGTGCAGAAAATGACAACGCAGCTCCAGAGACACTACAATGCAGGTGGACCCCCCCCACACACACACACACACACACACACACAGTGTAAATACACACAAGCACACACGCAGTGTTGGAAAACAGAGACGAGCAGCGCAGCTGATGGGCAGAAGGACTGAGATCCTGCTGGAAGGATGACAACACGGCACAGAAAAAAAGGACAAAAAGAGCGTGAAGGAGGGAAAAAAAAAACAACAACAACAGCGCCAAGGACGAGCACGACAAACACACATGGGGTGGTGCGCGCACACACACACACAGAAAACAAGTGGAATCGCAAAAGCAGTTTGAAGCACTGAAGAGAAAAGAAGCAGAGGTTCGACTCCAGAGCAAAGCGCCTCCTTCAGGCGGCACTAGTGAATTAAAACACACTTAGTTTGACTGATTCTGGCAGAAAATGTCCCGCTGAAGAAGAAACACGGCTAAGTGGCAAAGTGGCAGTGACACACAGCGACTTCCTGTCTGTTCTCCTCAACCGAAACCAGATTTAAAGCCAATAAAGCCCCTCAAATGAAACCGTATAAGCTAGATTTAAACAGTTTTAAAAGTTTCCCGGCAAACGAAACCGCAGCTTTGACCAAACATGGGGACAAACCGAGCTGGGAGCGTTTATGTAAGGCTCTATTTTCAGCCGCGGATTAAAAAACTGCAGGATAAATCAGTGGGAACCAGAAATAGATGTTTACGGCAGCGGGATGATGTAAACGCCGCCAGGTTTATTAGTCACGCTGGACATTTTAGTGCCAACAGGCCTGTCGTAATGACATGCTTTTAGCAGACCGTGTGATTTTTCTTTTTTTTTATCGGAAAATATAAAATGACATAGAGCTGAATTTTGTGCCACTGACGAAACAGCCATGATGCAACTTTGCCCAATTGCGACACGGTGGGCTTTATAATCTTTATGGCAATTTAACTTCTCAACTAAAAAAAAAAAAATTCTATAGACTGAAATTACATTTTAAAGGTCCGGTGTTGCAACAGTTTCCAGAAGGTGAATCTTCAGGTGCAGCTGTGCACGTTAGTGCAGTGATTTGACTCCACGGTGCTGCTTTTCTTTTCTCCTCTGCAGCCTCCGAGAGGCAGCGCAGGCATAAATCCTGACGCTAATGCGCATTGATTATTATTATTTATTTTTTTCCTTCCTATTCATCGCGGACCATTAGCCGTGACGAGGCGGCTGGTGGAGCGCGCACGCTGTCACGTGCACGCCCATCTGACAGGCACGGCCTCCTCCCACGCTGCAGCTGCACACTTCCCTGTCTGTCCCACACACTGAGAGACGGACTCATCTTGACAAAACTGTCCAGTTTTCCCGAGTCTTTCAGTGACTGAGGCTCTGGCAGCCAGAGCTCAGGCTGAGGCCGAGCCTGTTATGGTCTCTGAAGGGTCTGTGTGTGTGAAGCTCAGGGCAGCCTGGCAGCCACTGCAGCTACGGATGAGAGGGAATCTGTATCCTGGAATATTACCTCAGGGTTTAACAACATGAGGCACATTGTGTCTGTACAGTGAGGAAAAGTAAATAATTGTGTGTGTGTGTGTGTGTGTGTGTGTGTGTGTGTGTGTGTGTGTCCTGTAGCTAATAAATAGAGCTAATTTCAGAAGGCTGCGCTGCATCTGCAAACACAGCATCTTTTATCTGAATGAACTGGAGCTGGCTGAGAAAGCAGAGCTGTGTGTGTGTGTGTGTGTGTGTGTGTGTGTGTGTGTGTGTGTGTGTGTGTGTGTGAGGCGTATAGATTTCTGTTAAGTACAGAAATTACACTCTCTTTAAGTCAATGTCCCTGCATTCATGCTCACGTGTGTGTGTGTGTGTGTGTGTCTGTGTGGTGTGAGTTTACGCACTGTATGTCAGTGTGTGTGTGTGTGTGTGTGTGTGTGTGTGCGTGCACGTGTGTGTGCGCTCATTGTAACCGACTCAGCAGAACTGCAGCTGTGTTACTTGGTAAATAACCCCAACAGGGAGGCCCGACAGAGAAACCACCCTGCTGTAGCGCTCCAGTCAATGTACACACACACACACACACACACACACACACACACACTGAACGTTGATCTATTGGGTTCAGCTGGTGCAGTGCTTACCGTCACCAGCTGATTACTGCTGCTGGAAGGAATCGGTGTGAACCGAGAATCTCCAGCGTTTTTATAGACGACAACACTGAACGACGTGCAGCCAACATGGCAAACAAACGCAACTCGACGTCACACTGTGGCTGGTAGTTAGTTGGTTAGTTGATGACACACAAACACTGCACAACTCTGTAGTGCCGCATGCCAGATTTTTTTTTTTTTTTTTATAGCTGATTGTGAGGCCTTCAAAAGGTTTAAACCATGAAAATTCAAATTTTATATATAGCTATTACTGCTTCCAATATTACGGTTTATCCCAATGATGATAATAATAATAATTCATAACATTCATAACAATAGCATTCAGCTGCTGCCCGCGGGCGCGAGGGTGCAGGCTGGCTGGGTGAGGGCTGCAGGGGGTGAGTCGTTAGGGTGAGACTGGGTGAGACTGGGGGGAGGCTGTTTGTCAAGGTGCATGGTGGGCTGCAGGCTCATCTGGAGGGGTAGTAATGGTAGTGCTGGTGGTGGTGGTTGGGGTCGGGGGGTCGTCTTACCTCTGGGGGAGGGAGGAAGGGAGGAGGGGTTTCAGGGAGGAGGACGCCTACGAGGCCGCTGGGACCCGCAAAGGGCGTTTCCAGCTGTTAGAGCAGCGTCGAGGAGAGAGAGGAGAGTCAAGGCTGGAGGTCCGGGAGGCGCAGCAGCAGCAGCCGCAGCAGCAGCAGCAGCAGCCACAGCAGCAGCAGCCGCTGCACGTCTGCACCGCTTCAATCAATCCATGACAATAGTGAAGGGCAATTATAACACATTGTTTCTTCCAGGGCCCCTTGCAGTCCATCACAATCAATCAAAAGTTACAGAAACACAAAATGCCACATTATTTGACTAAATGTGTCCACAGTCTGAGAAATACCAACCTGCCCAATAAACACGACTTCTCATCAAAAAACTAATGACAACCAACTGCATAATCTGATCGTAAAACCCAACCATGACTGACTAACTCGGTTCGCCTAACTCTCGCCTGCAATACGCCTTCTTTCCACTAGGCGTCGGTTAATCATCCACACTGGGCCTTTACCCGAGGCAGAGATTTGCCCTTTTTTTTTTTACGGTCTGGAGGTACAAATTGGGGAAAGCTGTTTAATAAAAACTGGCTCCAACGAATCCAGAAAATATTTCCTGGTGACTGACTTTGCAAAAAGCCGGATGGGAAAAAAGTGGGAACACGCGGGATGCTAAAGACGAGCCTGGAGGGAGGAGTGGAGACACTGCTGCTGTCCTTCCTCACTCAGGCAGGGAGCTTCTCCTTTTCTCAACACCCCGTCACCCTCCCCACCTCCACCCCCACCGCCTCTCACTGGCTCAGTGGGCCGCTAATCCACTGAGGTTGGGGCTAACACGCCCGCTAATGAGACTGGGACGGCGTAAAGCCACTGATTCCTCCCCTCTGAGGTGCACTGCCTTTCATTTATCCACCGCCAGCGCTTAATCTGAGTCGCTACGATTACACGACACTCGAGAAAACCGGATTACTGCCTTAGTCGGATTATGATCGGACAACTGAAGTGCGTGCAAACGCGTAACTCCGACTAAGATCGGAGTTTGACAACTCCGATTGGAATCGGAGAGCTCCGACTGAGACACCCGGATTTGATTGGAATTCGAATTTCCCCCGTCAGGTATAATTATTGCAAAAACAAAGACAAGGTGATTGGCTACTGAGATCCTGACTGGGCGCTCCCAGTCGACGCTGCTCGTCTCTTCTCTCACGATTCCCCCTCTGGTCCTCTTTTCTTCGCCGCCGTCAGAAGAACCTTTGACCCGAGATCCGCCAAGTGCGCTTCGCTCCGCGCCGGCCCGAAGTCGCCCGCTCGCTCGCTTTCCTCTCGCCGCTCGCTGGAAGGCAGCCAGAGCTCCTTTTCTCCGCCTCAGCGAGTTTGAGGGCGGATGAATTTAGAAAACTAATGGAGTCAGAAACACGAGGCCGAGTCGTGACCTCTATTTGTTACACACGTCGGGAACGCTTCATCTGGAACGTCTCTCGATTGCTGCGCTAATCCATCAGAACCCGCCCACTGATGCCGTGTGCGTCTGTTGCTTCTTTAACTTTTTCAATATTTCCAGCCAGTATGAGCTCTGCGGTCTGTCAAAAAAGTCGCACAAGAAGAAGAGACAGGAAGCGACAGCATCTTCCCAGTTTCAACACTCATTAGAATCTCTCTATGGACTCATAGACACATGAGATAAATCCAGAGCTTCCATCTGAATGATGAGTGTAAACGTTTGCGTGCAAAAAAATTCTGTCTGCCAACGACGCTGCTCTTGAGGTCGCTCCATGGGGCCGGTCTAAAACTGCTGGAGCAGTGTGTGGGTGTGGTGGGAAAATAAAGAAAGAGGTTTAGAAGCCGAGCCCTCACAGGGCCTCATCAGCCTAGAGAAAAAAAACAAAAGCGTCTGCAAATTAACTTTGTGTTTCAGTCTTTCTTCAGTCTTCCCTGCGGGGTCGTTCCCCTGTTAGTGACGTTAGTGGCTTCACTCCTGCTTCACTCCTTCTTCACTCCGCTCTCATTCTAATTCCTGGATGAACTTGTTCGTCCGTCGTCTCCGCAAGCGTTTCCCACGATCGTTTGGGGAAAGAAAACCTCATAACCAACGAATTAGAGCCTCTTCATTCCCATGAGGCCTCAGCGGGGGGCAGCGGGGGGGAGACGGGGGGGGGGGGGGTAGGAAGGCAGAGCGAGGAGGAGGAGGTGGAGGAGGAGGGAGGAAGCACTCTGCCTTTTCCTTGACAACATGGATGTATTATGTATGATTTTTCCCAGTGGCCACTCGAGGTACTGCAGCAAAAAAAAATCCCATGGGCCCAAAAGCATTTTCCCCATAGGCCGAAATACAAAAACAAAGGCCTTTAAAACGGCTGACAGGAAGACTGCAACCTGCAACGTGATTCAGAGCAAATCTTTCTATTGTAGATTTTTCACTTCCGGTCGCTTTTAAAAAAATGATAAAGGCCAGAAAATCATCAGGAAAGAGTTTATTCCCCTTGTGACGTCACCACGTCGTACGTGCTGCTGTGTCTCAGCTCGCTCTGATTGGCTGCGTCCCGACGTGTCTGGAAGTGACCTATCTCCAGGATCCTTCTGATTGGGCCAAATAGATCATGTGAGTTACAGAGGCATGATGGCACTCTGGGAGTGTGGGACAGGCCACGCCCTGAAGTTGGGGGAGGGATGTGCGTGGCGCCACTGATCTGAGCTCATGGTGCTCAGGCTGGGAAACCCCGCCTGCCTCTCCTCCTCTTCCAGGACGACCAGGATGATGATGATGATGATGATGATGATGATGATGATGATGATGATGTGCTCGAGCTCCTTGTTTAATTTTTTTATTTCTTAAAATTAAATTTGTGGATGAAGCGTCGGCATTGCGCGGCCAAGCCTCAGAAAAGCGAGTGACACGCTCGACGGGTCAAGCCGACGGCAGATGTTCCCATTAATTAGCGCAACGGCGGCGGCGGGATGAGTGGAATCTGCGAGCGCCGCCGGGGGACGAGCGGCTGATTGGTATCAGAGCGTCGGCTAATTAAGGCTGCGGACGACGTGGCGCGAATGTGCGATTGGCTCGTCTCTCGGAATCTGTGAATCGGTGAATCGGTGAATCGGTGAATCGGTGAATCAGCCTCCTGATCTTTCTGAGGAGCTTTTTAAGCACCGGGAGAAGGAAGACGCCGGAATTCGATTGTTCACGCCC